>CM023154.1:0-355000 GCA_013133815.1 Cromileptes altivelis
TCCTGGAAGTGATTGGACCGTGCACTATCCTCTCTCCAGTTGGAGAGGGGATTTCTATCCCCCACTCCTAACCAGCCAGTGCCTCCTTCCGGGCTTCCCGACCATGCTGACCCCCCTTGATTATTATCCCAAGTTTAAGACCCCCCACCCTATATCCTAACCCTTAACCTAACCACCCACCCCCTTGCCTAAACCTAACCTTGCCTAACCCTAAATCAAATTAAAAGAAAGTCAAAAAGGACACTAAGAAGGACAAACAAGTCAAAACAAAGTCAAGAAGGACATTTAATGAGGACAAATAAGTCAAGTAAAGAACAAACATACGAAAGAGGGACTAAGAACAAAAATATAAGAGAAATATAAGGACAAGCAAGAAAGAAAGTCAAAGAAGACATATATAACAACAAGTAAGGACCACGAAAAGGAAGTCAAACAAGACACACATAAGAACAAGCACGTACGAAAAAACTTAAAGACACAGGGACTATAAATAGAGGGTAGGAAGACACAGGGAGGCAGATGGGGAGAAGGAAAGACAGGGACAGGGTAGAAAGGAGAAAGGAAGGGGAGAATAAAGTACAAAAATACAAAAATTAAGCCTAAAAAAAGTGAAAAACAGTAAACCTAAAAAAAGTGACAAATTAAGACTAAACAAAGTGACAAATAAGACTAAACAAAGTAACAAAACAAGACTAAACAAAGTGACAAATGAAAACTAAAAATGGGAAAAATGTGAGAAGAGGCCAAACTAGGCCCTCCCCATTATTAACAGTCGGTTCGCCTGATGAAGGTCAAACTCGACCGAAATATTGCGCAAAGGCCGACTTTACTAAGGCTAAAAGCCTAATTTTTTGAAAACCCACCACCTTAGGGTGGTGGTACCAGGGGGTCAGCATGGAAGGGAATGTCCTGGAAGTGATTGGACCGTGCACTATCCTCTCTCCAGTTGGAGAGGGGATTTCTATCCCCCACTCCTAACCAGCCAGTGCCTCCTTCCGGGCTTCCCGACCATGCTGACCCCCCTTGATTATTATCCCAAGTTTAAGACCCCCCACCCTATATCCTAACCCTTAACCTAACCACCCACCCCCTTGCCTAAACCTAACCTTGCCTAACCCTAAATCAAATTAAAAGAAAGTCAAAAAGGACACTAAGAAGGACAAACAAGTCAAAACAAAGTCAAGAAGGACATTTAATGAGGACAAATAAGTCAAGTAAAGAACAAACATACGAAAGAGGGACTAAGAACAAAAATATAAGAGAAATATAAGGACAAGCAAGAAAGAAAGTCAAAGAAGACATATATAACAACAAGTAAGGACCACGAAAAGGAAGTCAAACAAGACACACATAAGAACAAGCACGTACGAAAAAACTTAAAGACACAGGGACTATAAATAGAGGGTAGGAAGACACAGGGAGGCAGATGGGGAGAAGGAAAGACAGGGACAGGGTAGAAAGGAGAAAGGAAGGGGAGAATAAAGTACAAAAATACAAAAATTAAGCCTAAAAAAAGTGAAAAACAGTAAACCTAAAAAAAGTGACAAATTAAGACTAAACAAAGTGACAAATAAGACTAAACAAAGTAACAAAACAAGACTAAACAAAGTGACAAATGAAAACTAAAAATGGGAAAAATGTGAGAAGAGGCCAAACTAGGCCCTCCCCATTATTAACAGTCGGTTCGCCTGATGAAGGTCAAACTCGACCGAAATATTGCGCAAAGGCCGACTTTACTAAGGCTAAAAGCCTAATTTTTTGAAAACCCACCACCTTAGGGTGGTGGTACCAGGGGGTCAGCATGGAAGGGAATGTCCTGGAAGTGATTGGACCGTGCACTATCCTCTCTCCAGTTGGAGAGGGGATTTCTATCCCCCACTCCTAACCAGCCAGTGCCTCCTTCCGGGCTTCCCGACCATGCTGACCCCCCTTGATTATTATCCCAAGTTTAAGACCCCCCACCCTATATCCTAACCCTTAACCTAACCACCCACCCCCTTGCCTAAACCTAACCTTGCCTAACCCTAAATCAAATTAAAAGAAAGTCAAAAAGGACACTAAGAAGGACAAACAAGTCAAAACAAAGTCAAGAAGGACATTTAATGAGGACAAATAAGTCAAGTAAAGAACAAACATACGAAAGAGGGACTAAGAACAAAAATATAAGAGAAATATAAGGACAAGCAAGAAAGAAAGTCAAAGAAGACATATATAACAACAAGTAAGGACCACGAAAAGGAAGTCAAACAAGACACACATAAGAACAAGCACGTACGAAAAAACTTAAAGACACAGGGACTATAAATAGAGGGTAGGAAGACACAGGGAGGCAGATGGGGAGAAGGAAAGACAGGGACAGGGTAGAAAGGAGAAAGGAAGGGGAGAATAAAGTACAAAAATACAAAAATTAAGCCTAAAAAAAGTGAAAAACAGTAAACCTAAAAAAAGTGACAAATTAAGACTAAACAAAGTGACAAATAAGACTAAACAAAGTAACAAAACAAGACTAAACAAAGTGACAAATGAAAACTAAAAATGGGAAAAATGTGAGAAGAGGCCAAACTAGGCCCTCCCCATTATTAACAGTCGGTTCGCCTGATGAAGGTCAAACTCGACCGAAATATTGCGCAAAGGCCGACTTTACTAAGGCTAAAAGCCTAATTTTTTGAAAACCCACCACCTTAGGGTGGTGGTACCAGGGGGTCAGCATGGAAGGGAATGTCCTGGAAGTGATTGGACCGTGCACTATCCTCTCTCCAGTTGGAGAGGGGATTTCTATCCCCCACTCCTAACCAGCCAGTGCCTCCTTCCGGGCTTCCCGACCATGCTGACCCCCCTTGATTATTATCCCAAGTTTAAGACCCCCCACCCTATATCCTAACCCTTAACCTAACCACCCACCCCCTTGCCTAAACCTAACCTTGCCTAACCCTAAATCAAATTAAAAGAAAGTCAAAAAGGACACTAAGAAGGACAAACAAGTCAAAACAAAGTCAAGAAGGACATTTAATGAGGACAAATAAGTCAAGTAAAGAACAAACATACGAAAGAGGGACTAAGAACAAAAATATAAGAGAAATATAAGGACAAGCAAGAAAGAAAGTCAAAGAAGACATATATAACAACAAGTAAGGACCACGAAAAGGAAGTCAAACAAGACACACATAAGAACAAGCACGTACGAAAAAACTTAAAGACACAGGGACTATAAATAGAGGGTAGGAAGACACAGGGAGGCAGATGGGGAGAAGGAAAGACAGGGACAGGGTAGAAAGGAGAAAGGAAGGGGAGAATAAAGTACAAAAATACAAAAATTAAGCCTAAAAAAAGTGAAAAACAGTAAACCTAAAAAAAGTGACAAATTAAGACTAAACAAAGTGACAAATAAGACTAAACAAAGTAACAAAACAAGACTAAACAAAGTGACAAATGAAAACTAAAAATGGGAAAAATGTGAGAAGAGGCCAAACTAGGCCCTCCCCATTATTAACAGTCGGTTCGCCTGATGAAGGTCAAACTCGACCGAAATATTGCGCAAAGGCCGACTTTACTAAGGCTAAAAGCCTAATTTTTTGAAAACCCACCACCTTAGGGTGGTGGTACCAGGGGGTCAGCATGGAAGGGAATGTCCTGGAAGTGATTGGACCGTGCACTATCCTCTCTCCAGTTGGAGAGGGGATTTCTATCCCCCACTCCTAACCAGCCAGTGCCTCCTTCCGGGCTTCCCGACCATGCTGACCCCCCTTGATTATTATCCCAAGTTTAAGACCCCCCACCCTATATCCTAACCCTTAACCTAACCACCCACCCCCTTGCCTAAACCTAACCTTGCCTAACCCTAAATCAAATTAAAAGAAAGTCAAAAAGGACACTAAGAAGGACAAACAAGTCAAAACAAAGTCAAGAAGGACATTTAATGAGGACAAATAAGTCAAGTAAAGAACAAACATACGAAAGAGGGACTAAGAACAAAAATATAAGAGAAATATAAGGACAAGCAAGAAAGAAAGTCAAAGAAGACATATATAACAACAAGTAAGGACCACGAAAAGGAAGTCAAACAAGACACACATAAGAACAAGCACGTACGAAAAAACTTAAAGACACAGGGACTATAAATAGAGGGTAGGAAGACACAGGGAGGCAGATGGGGAGAAGGAAAGACAGGGACAGGGTAGAAAGGAGAAAGGAAGGGGAGAATAAAGTACAAAAATACAAAAATTAAGCCTAAAAAAAGTGAAAAACAGTAAACCTAAAAAAAGTGACAAATTAAGACTAAACAAAGTGACAAATAAGACTAAACAAAGTAACAAAACAAGACTAAACAAAGTGACAAATGAAAACTAAAAATGGGAAAAATGTGAGAAGAGGCCAAACTAGGCCCTCCCCATTATTAACAGTCGGTTCGCCTGATGAAGGTCAAACTCGACCGAAATATTGCGCAAAGGCCGACTTTACTAAGGCTAAAAGCCTAATTTTTTGAAAACCCACCACCTTAGGGTGGTGGTACCAGGGGGTCAGCATGGAAGGGAATGTCCTGGAAGTGATTGGACCGTGCACTATCCTCTCTCCAGTTGGAGAGGGGATTTCTATCCCCCACTCCTAACCAGCCAGTGCCTCCTTCCGGGCTTCCCGACCATGCTGACCCCCCTTGATTATTATCCCAAGTTTAAGACCCCCCACCCTATATCCTAACCCTTAACCTAACCACCCACCCCCTTGCCTAAACCTAACCTTGCCTAACCCTAAATCAAATTAAAAGAAAGTCAAAAAGGACACTAAGAAGGACAAACAAGTCAAAACAAAGTCAAGAAGGACATTTAATGAGGACAAATAAGTCAAGTAAAGAACAAACATACGAAAGAGGGACTAAGAACAAAAATATAAGAGAAATATAAGGACAAGCAAGAAAGAAAGTCAAAGAAGACATATATAACAACAAGTAAGGACCACGAAAAGGAAGTCAAACAAGACACACATAAGAACAAGCACGTACGAAAAAACTTAAAGACACAGGGACTATAAATAGAGGGTAGGAAGACACAGGGAGGCAGATGGGGAGAAGGAAAGACAGGGACAGGGTAGAAAGGAGAAAGGAAGGGGAGAATAAAGTACAAAAATACAAAAATTAAGCCTAAAAAAAGTGAAAAACAGTAAACCTAAAAAAAGTGACAAATTAAGACTAAACAAAGTGACAAATAAGACTAAACAAAGTAACAAAACAAGACTAAACAAAGTGACAAATGAAAACTAAAAATGGGAAAAATGTGAGAAGAGGCCAAACTAGGCCCTCCCCATTATTAACAGTCGGTTCGCCTGATGAAGGTCAAACTCGACCGAAATATTGCGCAAAGGCCGACTTTACTAAGGCTAAAAGCCTAATTTTTTGAAAACCCACCACCTTAGGGTGGTGGTACCAGGGGGTCAGCATGGAAGGGAATGTCCTGGAAGTGATTGGACCGTGCACTATCCTCTCTCCAGTTGGAGAGGGGATTTCTATCCCCCACTCCTAACCAGCCAGTGCCTCCTTCCGGGCTTCCCGACCATGCTGACCCCCCTTGATTATTATCCCAAGTTTAAGACCCCCCACCCTATATCCTAACCCTTAACCTAACCACCCACCCCCTTGCCTAAACCTAACCTTGCCTAACCCTAAATCAAATTAAAAGAAAGTCAAAAAGGACACTAAGAAGGACAAACAAGTCAAAACAAAGTCAAGAAGGACATTTAATGAGGACAAATAAGTCAAGTAAAGAACAAACATACGAAAGAGGGACTAAGAACAAAAATATAAGAGAAATATAAGGACAAGCAAGAAAGAAAGTCAAAGAAGACATATATAACAACAAGTAAGGACCACGAAAAGGAAGTCAAACAAGACACACATAAGAACAAGCACGTACGAAAAAACTTAAAGACACAGGGACTATAAATAGAGGGTAGGAAGACACAGGGAGGCAGATGGGGAGAAGGAAAGACAGGGACAGGGTAGAAAGGAGAAAGGAAGGGGAGAATAAAGTACAAAAATACAAAAATTAAGCCTAAAAAAAGTGAAAAACAGTAAACCTAAAAAAAGTGACAAATTAAGACTAAACAAAGTGACAAATAAGACTAAACAAAGTAACAAAACAAGACTAAACAAAGTGACAAATGAAAACTAAAAATGGGAAAAATGTGAGAAGAGGCCAAACTAGGCCCTCCCCATTATTAACAGTCGGTTCGCCTGATGAAGGTCAAACTCGACCGAAATATTGCGCAAAGGCCGACTTTACTAAGGCTAAAAGCCTAATTTTTTGAAAACCCACCACCTTAGGGTGGTGGTACCAGGGGGTCAGCATGGAAGGGAATGTCCTGGAAGTGATTGGACCGTGCACTATCCTCTCTCCAGTTGGAGAGGGGATTTCTATCCCCCACTCCTAACCAGCCAGTGCCTCCTTCCGGGCTTCCCGACCATGCTGACCCCCCTTGATTATTATCCCAAGTTTAAGACCCCCCACCCTATATCCTAACCCTTAACCTAACCACCCACCCCCTTGCCTAAACCTAACCTTGCCTAACCCTAAATCAAATTAAAAGAAAGTCAAAAAGGACACTAAGAAGGACAAACAAGTCAAAACAAAGTCAAGAAGGACATTTAATGAGGACAAATAAGTCAAGTAAAGAACAAACATACGAAAGAGGGACTAAGAACAAAAATATAAGAGAAATATAAGGACAAGCAAGAAAGAAAGTCAAAGAAGACATATATAACAACAAGTAAGGACCACGAAAAGGAAGTCAAACAAGACACACATAAGAACAAGCACGTACGAAAAAACTTAAAGACACAGGGACTATAAATAGAGGGTAGGAAGACACAGGGAGGCAGATGGGGAGAAGGAAAGACAGGGACAGGGTAGAAAGGAGAAAGGAAGGGGAGAATAAAGTACAAAAATACAAAAATTAAGCCTAAAAAAAGTGAAAAACAGTAAACCTAAAAAAAGTGACAAATTAAGACTAAACAAAGTGACAAATAAGACTAAACAAAGTAACAAAACAAGACTAAACAAAGTGACAAATGAAAACTAAAAATGGGAAAAATGTGAGAAGAGGCCAAACTAGGCCCTCCCCATTATTAACAGTCGGTTCGCCTGATGAAGGTCAAACTCGACCGAAATATTGCGCAAAGGCCGACTTTACTAAGGCTAAAAGCCTAATTTTTTGAAAACCCACCACCTTAGGGTGGTGGTACCAGGGGGTCAGCATGGAAGGGAATGTCCTGGAAGTGATTGGACCGTGCACTATCCTCTCTCCAGTTGGAGAGGGGATTTCTATCCCCCACTCCTAACCAGCCAGTGCCTCCTTCCGGGCTTCCCGACCATGCTGACCCCCCTTGATTATTATCCCAAGTTTAAGACCCCCCACCCTATATCCTAACCCTTAACCTAACCACCCACCCCCTTGCCTAAACCTAACCTTGCCTAACCCTAAATCAAATTAAAAGAAAGTCAAAAAGGACACTAAGAAGGACAAACAAGTCAAAACAAAGTCAAGAAGGACATTTAATGAGGACAAATAAGTCAAGTAAAGAACAAACATACGAAAGAGGGACTAAGAACAAAAATATAAGAGAAATATAAGGACAAGCAAGAAAGAAAGTCAAAGAAGACATATATAACAACAAGTAAGGACCACGAAAAGGAAGTCAAACAAGACACACATAAGAACAAGCACGTACGAAAAAACTTAAAGACACAGGGACTATAAATAGAGGGTAGGAAGACACAGGGAGGCAGATGGGGAGAAGGAAAGACAGGGACAGGGTAGAAAGGAGAAAGGAAGGGGAGAATAAAGTACAAAAATACAAAAATTAAGCCTAAAAAAAGTGAAAAACAGTAAACCTAAAAAAAGTGACAAATTAAGACTAAACAAAGTGACAAATAAGACTAAACAAAGTAACAAAACAAGACTAAACAAAGTGACAAATGAAAACTAAAAATGGGAAAAATGTGAGAAGAGGCCAAACTAGGCCCTCCCCATTATTAACAGTCGGTTCGCCTGATGAAGGTCAAACTCGACCGAAATATTGCGCAAAGGCCGACTTTACTAAGGCTAAAAGCCTAATTTTTTGAAAACCCACCACCTTAGGGTGGTGGTACCAGGGGGTCAGCATGGAAGGGAATGTCCTGGAAGTGATTGGACCGTGCACTATCCTCTCTCCAGTTGGAGAGGGGATTTCTATCCCCCACTCCTAACCAGCCAGTGCCTCCTTCCGGGCTTCCCGACCATGCTGACCCCCCTTGATTATTATCCCAAGTTTAAGACCCCCCACCCTATATCCTAACCCTTAACCTAACCACCCACCCCCTTGCCTAAACCTAACCTTGCCTAACCCTAAATCAAATTAAAAGAAAGTCAAAAAGGACACTAAGAAGGACAAACAAGTCAAAACAAAGTCAAGAAGGACATTTAATGAGGACAAATAAGTCAAGTAAAGAACAAACATACGAAAGAGGGACTAAGAACAAAAATATAAGAGAAATATAAGGACAAGCAAGAAAGAAAGTCAAAGAAGACATATATAACAACAAGTAAGGACCACGAAAAGGAAGTCAAACAAGACACACATAAGAACAAGCACGTACGAAAAAACTTAAAGACACAGGGACTATAAATAGAGGGTAGGAAGACACAGGGAGGCAGATGGGGAGAAGGAAAGACAGGGACAGGGTAGAAAGGAGAAAGGAAGGGGAGAATAAAGTACAAAAATACAAAAATTAAGCCTAAAAAAAGTGAAAAACAGTAAACCTAAAAAAAGTGACAAATTAAGACTAAACAAAGTGACAAATAAGACTAAACAAAGTAACAAAACAAGACTAAACAAAGTGACAAATGAAAACTAAAAATGGGAAAAATGTGAGAAGAGGCCAAACTAGGCCCTCCCCATTATTAACAGTCGGTTCGCCTGATGAAGGTCAAACTCGACCGAAATATTGCGCAAAGGCCGACTTTACTAAGGCTAAAAGCCTAATTTTTTGAAAACCCACCACCTTAGGGTGGTGGTACCAGGGGGTCAGCATGGAAGGGAATGTCCTGGAAGTGATTGGACCGTGCACTATCCTCTCTCCAGTTGGAGAGGGGATTTCTATCCCCCACTCCTAACCAGCCAGTGCCTCCTTCCGGGCTTCCCGACCATGCTGACCCCCCTTGATTATTATCCCAAGTTTAAGACCCCCCACCCTATATCCTAACCCTTAACCTAACCACCCACCCCCTTGCCTAAACCTAACCTTGCCTAACCCTAAATCAAATTAAAAGAAAGTCAAAAAGGACACTAAGAAGGACAAACAAGTCAAAACAAAGTCAAGAAGGACATTTAATGAGGACAAATAAGTCAAGTAAAGAACAAACATACGAAAGAGGGACTAAGAACAAAAATATAAGAGAAATATAAGGACAAGCAAGAAAGAAAGTCAAAGAAGACATATATAACAACAAGTAAGGACCACGAAAAGGAAGTCAAACAAGACACACATAAGAACAAGCACGTACGAAAAAACTTAAAGACACAGGGACTATAAATAGAGGGTAGGAAGACACAGGGAGGCAGATGGGGAGAAGGAAAGACAGGGACAGGGTAGAAAGGAGAAAGGAAGGGGAGAATAAAGTACAAAAATACAAAAATTAAGCCTAAAAAAAGTGAAAAACAGTAAACCTAAAAAAAGTGACAAATTAAGACTAAACAAAGTGACAAATAAGACTAAACAAAGTAACAAAACAAGACTAAACAAAGTGACAAATGAAAACTAAAAATGGGAAAAATGTGACAAGAGGCCAAACTAGGCCCTCCCCATTATTAACAGTCGGTTCGCCTGATGAAGGTCAAACTCGACCGAAATATTGCGCAAAGGCCAACTTTACTAAGGCTAAAAGCCTAATTTTTTGAAAACCCACCACCTTAGGGTGGTGGTACCAGGGGGTCAGCATGGAAGGGAATGTCCTGGAAGTGATTGGACCGTGCACTATCCTCTCTCCAGTTGGAGAGGGGATTTCTATCCCCCACTCCTAACCCTTCAGGATGGTGGAGTCCAAAAATTCTTTTTTCCTGACCCTTGCCTAACCCCCTAACAAATACAAGCACCTGCGAGGTCTTCAAGGTCAAATGCAAAAAACTAAGAAGAGTGCTTTTAAGTAAATTCTAGTTTACTTAAGGTTTAGCATTGATTAACAGACTAGAATTTAAACCTGGCTACAACTCCACCTCCTCAGCCACTGCCTTGAGTTCCTCAAACATCTCAGAACCTGACGTAAGTCACACAGGAAGAACTTATCACACACATTTTTCTTTGTGATCATGTGACCTTTATTGTTACAGGACAATCAACAAAAACACTTTAAAATATGATGAGTTTTTCAAAACACATTAAAGCATAGTGAGGCCCTCACCAACATCCTAGTCCTGGAAACAAACACAAAGACAAGCCATACGCTGTGAAGTTCATGTTACTTTTCTAAAATGAAATGAATATTACATCATGGTTGTGTCATGAAACCCAAATGCATCAGCTCTTAAAGCCACAGCTCATCAAAACCAAGTGATCCTTTTACGTTTTTATATCATGCACTTAAATAATAAACCACTTCTGCTTCTACCACATCCAACATCTCATCAGGCTCAGGAGTTAAGAGGTAAAGGTTAAAACATTACATTACGGGTCAGGGGTTAGGGTTAGGGGATAAGGAGATTATGGGGTTAGGGACAGTTAAAAACAAAGACATCAAACACAGTCTGAAGCTCACAAATTACAACTCACCAAAGATAAGTATAAAGCAATTAAGGATACTGTTTTTAAAATTAACAACATTGCTCTCAAATAATTCACTGAATGTTTTACAGTTTCTCATCTGAACATAGTCCTATTATCAAACACATTCAGTTTTCACAGATCACTCAAATGCATTTATAAAAACTAATCATGAAATCAGGACCAATGGACAACAAGGAAATACTGAATACTGACACGCTGACCTGCATGACAACACTGGTGGTGATGGAGGCTCCTGAGCTGAAGATTAAGAGGTTCAGAGGATTCTTGGCACTGAAGATTTCTGCTTCATCATACACAAACTAAAAGGGTTCAGAATTGTGTAAATTCATGTGACTTTGACACATATTTAGTGACTACCTGTGAGGACACCAAACCAGATCTTCAACAAATGAATCAACACACAGCACAGTCCATGAAATCTCGTCTACACGTGGATGTTGCAGTTTCCACTCAATAATTGGATATCACTTCAGTATTCACTCTGAGCTGAGGAGGACCAGGTGTGTGATAGCAGGACAGAATCTCTCTGAATGCTTTCAGCGTGATGTGATTCCAGATATCGAGATGATCTGACACAACCTGTGACAACTGATTTAAAAACTGTCAGAATTACTGGAAAAGAGAGGCTGTAATAAATATTTTATATCACTGTATAATAACAAACAGTAAGAAAACACTACTATCATTGTTATTATTATTGTTATTATTATTATTGTTGTTATTATTATTATTATTATTACTTCAGAGTAGCAATGGTGGGTCTGACTTCATAAAATCAGAAAATGTCACCCACAAGAAAACAAGAAATCTCATCATAAAAAACATGAAGCATTCTTCAGTGTCAACATCAATTCATTGAAACATTTCAGTGTCTCTTATTGTCAAAGACCACGTTTGTTTGTTTTTTTCTCATTGTTTCAGTGTTTTCTTCACATTCAAGTGCATTCATGTCAAATACTTTGGCCGTTACCCAAAAAACAACAGGTGACCAAAATGTTACGTTATAGCAACGTAATGTACAAACGAACACGTCTAATTTAACAGTCCACCAATTTGAAAATGCTCCAGTACAGAGAAAGGTTCACAGCATGTTTAGCCTAGCTCAACACAAACACTGGGAGCAGGGGGGAAACTGTTACCTTGGCATAAAAACTGGGACCGCGGGCACAGGGTTAGCTTAGCTTTGCACAAACACTGGGAGCAGGGGGGAAACTGTTAGCTTGGCATAAAGACTGGGACCAGGGGGACGGGGTTAGCTTAGCTTAGCACAAACACTGACAGCAGAAATAAAAACACCAACGAAACTTTAACCTTTACTTTTTCTAATTTCCATCTTTATATGTCATATGCAGTTTGTTTCACGTGTGCACAAATAGAAATATAAAAATAACACATAAGCAGCAGTTAGGGTTAATCAACAACACCTGGTACAGTGACTGAACTAATCATCCCAAAAGACCTGAACTGGGAGTGAGACTGTTCACACACACCCATCAGTCTTAGACCTGGTCTTCTTGGAAAGGGGATTTTCTTTTGATGGAGCTACACTAACAGCTTCCTCTAGCTGCTGGTCTTTGTGCTAAGCTAGGCCAGAATACATCTCTCTGTCCTGGAGGCACAGAGATGACCCTGAAATCTACCTTCTCCTCTAATTCTGCACAAGTCAGAGAACATAAGCATTTATGACAGAAAACTTTTATCACTCTATTTATCTGTTAGTTTAACCCTAACCCCCTAACCCTAACCCTAACCCCCTAACCCTAACCTAAAGTAACAAAAACAACAGTGTAATTTAGAAAAGGCTTGGTGGACGTTGTTCCAGGTGTACAATGCTCTGTCTCGACACTTGACAGTGTCTTACTTTATAATAATTGTATGATGTGGTAGAGTGTTATGTTGTAAAGGACTCGTACTGACTCATTTGTTTATTGTATGACATGGTAGTGTGTCACGTTGTAAAAGACTCGTGCTGAGTCATTGGTGTTTATTTGTTGTATGATGTGTTAGAGTGTGAAGTTAACAAGTATTCATAGTGACTCAGTGTGTCTTTATTGTATGATGTGGTACAGTGTGACATTGTGAAGGACTCATACTGACTCGTTGGTGTCTGTTTATTGTATGATGTGGTAGAGTGTCACATTGTAAAGAACTTGATGGCCGTTGTTCCAGGCGTACAGCGCTCTGTCTCGGGGATTGTAGTCGAGCATGGACAGGTGACTGTATTTATTGGTCAGAGGAATGTCGATGTACTCGTAGGTGGAGGAGTTGGTGGAATAGGCATAGTAAACTTTGGTTCCACCTGAGTACCCGTTAGTCACATACAGGGTCCCACAGATCATGAAGGCCTCGCCGGCACTACGTTTGGGGTGGTTGGTGGTCCAGCTACGGATGATCTGCAGAGTGTTTGGGTTTAACTGGCTGAGGACGATGTTTCCAGCATTCTGATTGGTAGCATAGACAGCCCAAAGCCCCCCCTCGTCCACCATGAGGTCGATGTCTGAGTGCCCCCCCCAGGAGTAATGATACATGTTGTTATACCCTGCGAAGTCCAGCTGTCGGGAGCGGCTGATGAGGGATGTGCTGAAATCAAACTTGATGATGGTGTGACTCTGGAACTTGTTGAAGTAAATAGATCCGTTATAAACAACCTGACCAGTCCCAGACCAAGGATGCGGCAGGCGGTGAGACGTGAAGTTATCTGTCGTCATGAAGTCATACATTGACTGATACTCTCTGACAAAACGGTTGTTATGGTAACCATCCATGTACCACACCTGTAAGGAAAAAAAGAAAAGATCTAAACACATGTAGTGATTTTTTTATTTGTTGTGTCAGCGTGATAGCATGACAGATGACCATATTCCATAAACACGTAACGTAATGATGATGATGATGTCATCATATTAAACATAGTTCAACTGTAGACTCAAATGAAATGAAAACTGACAGTCGAAACCTGACAGACCATCATTCTCTAATAACCCTCAAACGCCAAATATCCACTGGACTACACTGTATATATATATACACATATATCTAGATATATAGACATATGTATCTGTACATTTACACCCATACATCTGTACACACATATGCACATATATCTGGACATATAAACACACATATATATGTACAATTATACACATTCTGCACATAAATACACATAACTGTACACATATATTTGAACATATTAACACATATCTATACACACATCAGTACATATATGCACATATATCTATATACATATATCTATACATACAAACACATACCTGTACACACATCTATCACAAATCATACATGTATACAAATATATATCTGTCCATGTGTACACATATATCTGCACATAAATACACATGACTATACACATATATGTGTACACATCTATTTGTACATATAAACACATATATATATATATATATATATATATATATATATATACATACATACTTTTTTTTATCCCCCTGAGTGGAAATTCAATTTTTTCACTCTTCTGTCATTAACACACAGGTCTGAAAGACACACACATCCACAAACAGGACCTATACATGCACAAATCAATCAATCAATCAATCAATCAATCAATCAATCAATCAATCAATCAAAGTGGAGAGATGTCAGACTGACAGGGCTGCCCTTGGTAAGGCGGCCCGAGTGGTTGGGAGGGGGGGGTTCTGTGCCTTACTCAAGGGCACCTCGGCAGTGCCCAAGGGGTGAACTGGCACCTCTCCAGCCACCAGTCCACACTCCATATTTTGGTCCAGACATGGACTATGTATATATATGTATGTATGTACATATATACATATATGTCTATACATATGTACAGATATATACATATATGTCTATACATACCTACATATATATCTCTACATGTATACACATGTATCTGTAGATATATCCACACATACAGTACAGGCCAAAAGTTTGGACACACCTTCTCATTCAATGTGTTTTCTTTATTTTCATGACTATTTACATTGTAGATTCTCACTGAAGGCATCAAAACTATGAATCAACATATGTGGAGTTATGTACTTAACAAAAAAAGGTGAAATAACTGAAAACATGTTTTATATTCTAGTTTCTTCAAAATAGCCACCCTTTGCTCTGATTACTGCTTTTTCACACTCTTGGCATTCTCTCCATGAGCTTCAAGAGGTAGTCACCTGAAATGGTTTCCACTTCACAGGTGTGCCTTATCAGGGTTAATTAGTGGAATTTCTTGCTTTATCAATGGGGTTGGGACCATCAGTTGTGTTGTGCAGAAGTCAGGTTAATACACAGCCGGCAGCCCTATTGGACAACTGTTAAAATTCATATTATGGCAAGAACCAATCAGCTAACTAAAGAAAAACCAGTGGCCATCATTACTTTAAGAAATGAAGGTCAGTCAGTCCGGAAAATTGCAAAAACTTTAAATGTGTCCCCAAGTGGAGTCGCAAAAACCATCTAGCGCTACAACGAAACTGGCACACATGAGGACCGACCCAGGAAAGGATTACCAAGAGTCACCTCTGCTTGTGAGGATAAGTTCATCCGAGTCACCAGCCTCAGAAATCACAAGTTAACAGCAGCTCAGATCAAAGACCAGATGAATGCCACATAGAGTTCTAGCAGCAGACCCATCTCTAGGACAACTGTTAAGAGGAGACTGCGCCAATCAGGCCTTCGTGGTCAAATAGCTCCTAGGAAACCACTGCTAAGGAGAGGCAACAAGCAGAAGAGATTTGTTTGGGCCAAGAAACACAAGGAATGGACATTAGGCCAGTGGAAATCTGCGCTTTGGTCTGATGAGTCCAAATGTCAGATCTTTGGTTCCAACCGCTGTGTCTTTGTGAGACGCAGAAAAGGTGAAGGGATGGATTCCACGTGCCTGGTTCCCACTGTGAAGCATGGAGGAGGAGGTGTGATGGTGTGGGGGTGTTTTGCTGGTGACACTGTTGGGGATTTATTCAAAATTGAAGGCACACTGAACCAGCATGGCTACCACAGCATCCTGCAGCGACATGCCATCCCATCCGGTTTGCGTTTAGTTGGACGATCATTTATTTTTCAACAGGACAATGAGCCCAAACACACCTCCAGGCTGTGTAAGGGCTATTTGACCAAGAAGGAGAGTGATGGAGTGCTGCGGCAGATGACCTGGCCTCCACAGTCACCGGACCTGAACCCAATGGAGATGGTTTGGGGTGAGCTGGACTGCAGAGTGAAGGCAAAGGGGGCCAACAAGTGCTAAACACCTCTGGGAACTCCTTCAAGACTGCTGGAAAACCATTTCAGGTGACTACCTCTTGTAACTCATGGAGAGAATACCAAGAGTGTGCAAAGCAGTAATCACAGCAAGGGGTGGCTATTTTGAAGAAACTAGAATATAAAACATGTTTTCAGTTATTTCACCTTTTTGTGTTAAGTACATAACTCCACATGTGTTCATTCATAGTTCTGATGCCTTCAGTGAGAATCTACAATGTAAATAGTCATGAAAATAAAGAAAGCGCATTGAATGAGAAGGTGTGTCCAAACTTTTGGCCTGTACTGTATATCTGTACACATATACACAAATATCAGTACATATATCTGGACATATACACATATATCTGGACATATGTACACACACATATCGGAACATATATAAACAGATATCTGTACACCGTCATCACTGTTTGCCTTTACCTTCTTCACATGTGTTGTCCTTGTTTGTAGTTCTTTCTTTACTGTGTACAAACATCAGAGCACCATAAACTGGCGCCATGTTCCTCGTGTGTTCACGTACTAACTTCACCAATGAAGCTGATTGTAATTCTATCCCTCAGCCTGAACACATTTGTAACACAGTGTCCATGTTTATCTTTTGTGTTTATGTTTCATCTGAAAATCTCATCTGGATCCAGTTTCAGTCCTGTGCTTGTATTTATGATCTGTTTCGCTGTGTCTCTTCACTACAGATGAAAAACAGAACGGCCTGAGGTGGAGATATTTTCACTGTTAGTCCAAAACCACTGCAGCCTACATTTCCCATGATGCACCTGGATGTTGTCTTTTATGACATCCTGCAAACAGCCTCGTCTTTCAGACCTAACCAAGACTGTATGTTAGAAATCTGTTGTCTCCGAGCTCAGATAAAACGGACTCTGCGTTCAAGTGTTGTTGTTCTATTGTGGTGATGAGACTCACTCTGTTGTCCCCAGCTGGAGCGAGCGGGTCGGTCATCCACGATCCAAACCTGGATCCAGACGTCTTCATGGTGATTGGCTCAGAGATTCCCGTCAGTTTTCCACATGCTGAAAATAAAAATATAAGATACAAACTGTGGCTCACATTTCAAGAGGTACACAAAGTTTTGTTTGTGGTGTTTACAGCTTTGAAAGCTTTGAAAGCAAGGGCAGCGCCGCAGTTTTCACCACTGCAGCAATGCCCTCGCTCAACACCAGCGAGGAGGACAGGCTACACCCAGCCAACGTCAGCTCAAAAGCGGGTCACCCAGCGGGACTGAGCCAGGAACCAGCAACCCAGCAGGAGGTCAGCACCACAACGCTCCGACCAAAAGGACAGCTTCCCACACACTAGCACATGTAAGATCTGTAACCTAGTACTCAAAAAAAATTAAACAACTTAAATTATTCAAGACACTTAATCAGGCTAGGACTATCTGGGATCCAGCGTATAAAAAGGGGGGGTTGTTTGGGGGCCATTTAAATGTTAGCAGCCTGGTACCCAAACGAGAACAGATTGAACATTTATGATGTACTTCTAACGTCAGTTTTATGTTTATCTGAATTCTCTATTCTGTATGTAAAGAACAACTGAAATGCAATCAGATTATATGGCCCAGCAACATCACACTTGAGTGCACTGCTGTAAACATCTCCATTTCGAGAGAGATGTCTTTGACGGTTATCTGCATCTATCGCAAATCTACAGCTAACATTGATTTTTATGACCAAGGCACTCCTTACTTCATGTAATCATAAAAAAGAAATCCTCTTCTTTGGCGATTTCAACATCAATTGGGATAACAATCTCACTCAGCTAACAGAACAACCCACCAGAGTTACACATTGCACACACTCTAGAATTGACTTAGTTTTCACCAATAAACCAGAAAAAATCACAAACACCCACAACCTGTCAACAGGTCTCTCAGACCATAATGCAATATTATTCTCCAGAAAAGTCAAACGCTCAAAAAATTTGCATCACACTCCAACCAACCATTCTATTAATATGACAGTCCCCAAGAATCAACTGGAATGTGGATAGAGCTCTATAAGATATTGACTGCACTGGCTTTATGGAATGCGATGATGCAGACGCTGGCAGTGACTTATTTATCTCAAAAGTCAAAGAGGTCGTCCTCACTTTCTCCAGGAGGGGGCGCCATGGGAGAAAGAAGTCCACATCTCTCCCCTGGCTCAACTCTGCCTGCCTAAAACTAATGAAGCTTAGGGATCAATTGATCTGAAAATCTATTAAGTCTGAACTTAATACAGACAGACTCAACTTCAGAGCAGCCAGAAACAAAGTGACGTCAGAATTACGGATGGCCAAAGCTAATTTTTTATTAGCTTTGGCCATTTAGCTTTTGGCAATTTTTTATTATTGAGGATGCTAGATGTAAAAGCAAAACAAAAAACAGGAAATATGGCAGAATATGAACAAATTGACAGGAAAACAACCCAATCAGGAAACTAAAGGTTTGGAATTAAAAACTGACAATCAGCTGGTGAGAAACCCTGCAATGTCTGACTCCGTATTTTTCTCTGGACCCCTCCCAAATCTGACCAGTGATGACATGTTTAGCCGCATGTCATCATTTAATCACTGGCTGTCCAGGTGGTGTCCAGCAAACGATGTGGGTTTCGTTAATAATTGGCAAACTTTCTGGGGAAAAACTGGTCTTATTAGGACAGACGGCATTCATCCCACTTTGGATGGAGCTGCTCTCTGCGCTCTGCTTCTAGTTCAGTTACCCAGCCATAGTTTTCATAGGTTTATACAAACGGTGTCTGTCCCCCGACCACCTAAATTATTTAAATCTAAAATTAAACAAAGAGGAGTTGTGCATAACAACCTCATAAAAATTAAAACCTCTTCTGTGACAGACAGACAAAACAGGAGAATTAAATGCGGACTGTTAAATATCAGGTCTCTAAAGCAGTGTTAGTAAACGAATTAATATCAAATAATCATATTGATTTACTCAGTCTCACTGAAACCTGGCTGTGTCAAGATGAATGAGTTAGTCTAAATAAGTCCACTCCTCCCAGTCATAAAAATACCCACATTCCTCGAGGCAGCGGCCGAGGAGGGGGAGTTGCAGCCATTTTTAACTCTAGTCTGTTAATCAGCCCTAAACCTAAACTAGATTATAATTCATTTGAAAGCCTCATTCTTAGTCTTTTACATCTGACCTGGAAAACCTCGCTGCCACTTTTATTTGTTATACTGTACCGTGCTCCTGGCCCGTATTCTGAATTTGTATCTGAATTCTCAGAGTTTGTATCCAGTTTAGTTCTTAAATCAGATAAAGTCATTATTGTAGGCGATTTTAACATTCATGTCGACGTTGATAATGACTCCCTGGCTACCGCGTTTATCTCACTATTAGACTCCATTGGCTTCAGTCAGGGTGTACATGAACCCACTCACTGTTTTAACCATACCCTCGATCTAGTTCTGACGTTTGGAATTGAAATTGATAACCTAAAACTCTTTCCACAGAATCCCTCGCTATCGGATCATTATCTGATTACTTTTCATTTCTTTTTACTTCATTACACCCCACTCAGCAACAGTTACAATACTAGATGTTTATCAGATAGTGCTGTCGCAAAATTTGATAATTTTGTCGATAGCGCCGTAGGCTCGCTGCGAACAACACTCAACTCTGTAGCTCCTCTTAAAAAGAAGTTAAAAAAGCAAAGAAAGTTTGCTCCTTGGTATAACTCTCAAACCCGTAAGTTAAAACAAATATCGGGAAAATTTGAAAGGAATTGGCAATTGACCAAACAGGAAGAAACTCGTTTAATCTGGACAGACAGTCTCAAAAATTACAAGAGGGGCCTCTGCAATGCCAGAGCAAACTATTACTCAGCACTAATAGAAGACAATAAGAACAACCCCAGGTTTCTTTTCAGCACTGTAGCCAGGCTGACTGAGAGTCAAAGCTCTATCGAGCCAAATATTCCTTTAGCCATTCCTTTAGTAATGATTTTATGAGCTTTTTTAATGACAAAATCCTAACTATTAGAGGCAAATTTCATGACCTCCTGTCCTCAGATAGTACATATCTAACCTCAAACACAGCTGTAAAACCTAATATATATTTAGATTGCTTCTCCCCAATTTCTCTTCAAGAATTGACAGCAGTGATTTCTGCTTCTAAATCATCAACGTGTCTTAGACCCCATCCCAACTAGGCTACTTAAGGAGGTCTTTCCTTTAGTTAACACTCATATATTAGATATGATCAATATATCCTTATTAACAGGCTATGTACCACAGTCTTTTAAGGTAGCTGTAATTAAATCTTTACTAAAAAAGCCCACTCTGGATCCAGAGGTGTTAGCCAATTATAGACCAATATATAATCTTCCCTTTATGTCAAAGATCCTTGAGAAAGTAGTTGCAGACCAGCTGTGTGATTTTCTCCATGACAATAATTTATTTGAGGAATTTCAGTCAGGATTTAGAGGAGTTCCGCAAGGTTCTGTGCTCAGACCAATCCTATTTACTCTATATATGCTTCCTTTAGGAAACATCATTAGAAATCACTCTATAAATTTCCATTGTTATGCGGATGATACTCAGTTGTATTTATCGATAAAGCCAGAAGAAAGTAATAAATTAACTAAACTCCATAACTGCCTTAAAGACATAAAAGCTTGGATGATCACCAATTTCCTGATGTTAAATTCAGACAAAACTGAAGTTATTGTTCTTGGCCCCAAACAACTCAGAGACTCTTTATCTGATGACATAGTTTCTCTAGATGGCATTGCTCTGGTCTCTGGCACTACCCTAACAAACCTCAGAGTAATATTTGATAGATAGATTTATAGTTAGGGCTGGCTCAGGCTTGCCCTGTACTAGCCCCTAGTTAGGCTGACTTAGGCCTAGTCTGCCGGAGGACCCCCCTATAATACACCGGGCACCCTCTCTCCTTCTCTCTCTCTCTCTCTCTCTCTCTGTCTCTCTCTCTCGTATTCTATTACTGCATCTTGCTAACTTGGCCATTCTGGATGTCACTAACTCGGCTTCCTCTCCGGAGCCTTTGTGCTCTACTGTCTCTCAGATTAACTCGTATAGCAGCAGTGCCTGGACAGCGTGACGTGTGTGGTTGTGCTGCTGCCGTGGTCCTGCCAGATGCCTCCTGCTGCTGCTGCCATCATTAGTCATTAGTCATACTTCTACTGTTATTATACACATATGACTATTGTCACACATGTATATTAACAGATATTAATACATACTTTCAGCATATTGTATCACAGTAGCCAGAACTACAACTATAATATTATGGCATATTTACATCAATCAATCAATCAATCAATCAATTTTATTTATAAAGCCCAATATCACAAATCACAATTTGCCTCACAGGGCTTTACAGCATACGACATCCCTCTGTCCTTAAGACCCTCACAGCGGATAAGGAAAAACTCCCCAAAAAAAACCCCTTTATCGGGGAAAAAAAAACGGTAGAAACCTCAGGAAGAGCAACTGAGGAGGGATCCCTCTTCCAGGACGGACAGACGTGCAATAGATGTCGTACAGAACAGATCAGCATAATAAATTAACAGTAATCTATATGACACAATGAGAGAGAGAAAGAGGGAGAGAGAGAGAGAGAGAGATACAGGTAATGACAGTAGCTTACAACAACGTTAGTGAAAGTAATAATGTTATAGTTCTGGCTATTGTCATACAATATGTTGAAAGTATGTATTAATATTTGACAGTATACATGTGTGACAATAGTCATATGTGTATAATAACAGTAGAAGTATGACTAATGACTAATGATGGCAGCAGCAGCAGCAGGAGGCATCTGGCAGGACCACGGCAGCAGCACAACCACACACGTCACGCTGTCCAGGCACCGCTGTGATATGAGTTAATCTGAGAGACAGTGGAGCACAAAGGCTCCGGAGAAGAAGCCGAGTTAGTGACATCCAGAATGGCCGAGTTAGCAAGATGCAGTAATAGAATACGAGAGAGAGAGAGAGAGAGAGAGAGAGAGAGAGAAGGAGAGAAGGAGAGAAGGTGCCCGGTGTATTATAGGGGGGTCCTCCGGCAGACTAGGCCTAAGTCAGCCTAACTAGGGGCTGGTACAGGGCAAGCCTGAGCCAGCCCTAACTATAAGCTTCATCAAAGAGGAAAGTCTTAAGTCTAGTCTTAAATGTGGAGACGGTGTCTGCCTCCCGGACCGTAACAGGAAGATGATTCCACAGGAGAGGAGCCTGATAGCTGAAGGCTCTGGCTCCTGATCTACTTTTGGAGACTTTAGGGACCACGAGTAACCCTGCGTTCTCAGAGCGCAGTGTTCTGGTGGGATAATATGGCACTATGAGCTCTCTAAGATATGACGGAGCTTGACCATTTAGAGCTTTATAAGTTAACAGTAGGATTTTAAATTCAATTCTGGATTTTACAGGGAGCCAGTGCAGAGAAGCTAAAACAGGAGAAATATGATCTCGTTTCTTAGTTCCTGTTAGTACACGTGCTGCTGCATTCTGAATTAGCTGGAGAGTTTTTAGGGACTTACTGGAGCTACCTGATAATAGAGAGTTACAGTAATCCAGCCTTGAGGTAACAAAAGCGGGAACCAATTTTTCTGCATCTTTTCGGGTCAGGATAGGCCTAATTTTCGCAATATTACGCAGATGAAAAAATGCAGTCCGTGAGGTTTGTTTTAAATGAGAATTAAAAGACAAATCTTGATCAAATATTACTCCGAGGTTTCTTAGGGTAGTGCTAGAGGCCAGAGCAATGCCATCAAGAGAAACTATGTCATCAGATAAAGAGTCTCTGAGTTGTTTGGGGCCAAGAACAATAACTTCAGTTTTGTCTGAATTTAACATCAGGAAATTGGTGCTCATCCAGGTTTTTATGTCTTTAAGGCAGTTATGGAGTTTAGTTAATTGATTACTTTCTTCTTGCTTCATCGATAAATACAACTGTGTATCATCCGCATAACAATGGAAATTTATAGAGTGATTTCTAATGATGTTACCTAAAGGAAGCATATATAGAGTAAATAGGATTGGTCCGAGCACAGAACCTTGCGGAACTCCAAAACAAACTTTGGTACGTAAGGATGATTCATTACGAACGTCAACTAATTGAAAACGATCAGATAAATAAGATTTAAACCAGCTCAGTGCAGAACCTTTTAGGCCAATTAAGTGATCCAGTCTCTGCAGTAGAATTTGATGGTCAGTTGTGTCAAACGCCGCACTAAGATCTAATAAAACAAGTACAGAGACAAGTCCCCTGTCTGAAGCAATCAGAAGGTCATTTGTAATTTTAACTAGTGCTGTCTCGGTGCTATGAGACACCTCACCTGAAATTCCTCAAATAAATTAGTATCATGGAGAAAATCACACAGCTGGTCTGCGACTACTTTCTCAAGGATCTTTGACATAAAGGGAAGATTAGATATTGGTCTATAGTTGGCTAACACCTCTGGATCCAGGGTGGGCTTTTTTAGTAGAGGTTTAATTACAGCTACCTTAAAAGACTGTGGTACATAGCCTGTTAATAAGGATATATTGATCATATCTAATATATGAGTGTTAACTAAAGGAAATACCTCCTTAAGTAGCCTAGTTGGGATGGGGTCTAAGAGACACATTGATGATTTAGAAGCAGAAATCACTGCTGTCAATTCTTGAGGAGAAATTGGGGAGAAGCAATCTAAATATATATTAGGTTTTACAGCTGTGTTTGAGGTTAGATAGGTAGGCCTACCATCTGATGGCAGGAGGTCATGAATTTTTCCTCTAATAGTTAAAATTTTGTCATTAAAAAAGCTCATAAAGTCATTACTGCTAAGGGCTAAAGGAATATTTGGCTCGATAGAGCTTTGACTCTCAGTCAGCCTGGCTACAGTGCTGAAAAGAAACCTGGGGTTTTTCTTGTTTTCTTCTATTAATGCTGAGTAATAGTTTGCTCTGGCATTGCGGAGGCCCCTCTTATAGGTTTTGAGACTGTCTGTCCAGATTAAACGAGATTCTTCCTGTTTGGTTAATCGCCAATTCCTTTCAAATTTTCACGATATTTGTTTTAACCTACGGGTTTGAGAGTTATACCAAGGAGCGAACTTTCTTTGCTTTTTTAACTTTTTAAGAGGAGCTACAGAGTCGAGTGTTGTTCGCAGCGAGCCTACGGCGCTATCGACAAAATTATCAATTTGGGAGAGGTTAAAGTCGGCACAGGAAACCTCTGTTGCTGAAGGTATTGGTATTGAATTTAACGATGAAGTAATCTTTTCCTTAAATTTCGCGACAGCACTATCTGATAAACATCTAGTATAGTAACTGTTGCTGAGTGGCATGTAATTGAGTAAAAAGAAATCAAAAGTAATCAGATAATGATCCGAGGGATTCTGTGGAAAGACTTTTAGGTTATCAATTTCAATTCCATACGTCAGAACTAGATCGAGGGTATGGTTAAAACAGTGAGTGGGTACATGTACACCCTGACTGAAGCCAATGGAGTCTATTAATGAGATAAACGCGGTAGCCAGGGAGTCATTGTCAACGTCGACATGAATGTTAAAATCGCCTACAATAATAACTTTATCTGATTTAAGGACTAAACTGGATAAAAACTCTGAGAATTCAGATACAAATTCAGAATACGGGCCAGGAGCACGGTACACTATAACAAATAAAAGTGGCTGCGAGGTTTTCCAGGTCGGGTGTAAAAGACTAAGAATGAGGCTTTCAAATGAATTATAATCTAGTTTAGGTTTAGGGCTGATTAACAGACTAGAGTTAAAAATGGCTGCAACTCCCCCTCCTTGGCCGCTGCCTCAAGGAATGTGGGTATTATTATGACTGGGAGGAGTGGACTCATTTAGACTAATATATTCATCTTGACACAGCCAGGTTTCAGTGAGACTGAGTAAATCAATATGATTATCTGATATTAATTCGTTTACTAACACTGCTTTAGACGACAGAGACCTGATATTTAACAGTCCGCATTTAATTCTCCTGTTTTGTCTTTCTGTCACAGAAGAGGTTTTAATTTTTATGAGGTTGTTATGCACAACTCCTCTTTGTTTAATTTTAGATTTAAATAATTTAGGTGGTCGGGGGACAGACACCGTTTGTATAAACCTATGAAAACTATGGCTGGGTAACTGAACTAGAAGCTCAGAGAGGCGTTTAGGACTGCGACTCTCTGTCCTGGTCTCAACTCTGGGTTGTCAGGGATTTAAATTACTAATAAAGTTTGCCAGGTTCCTAGAAATGAGAGCAGCTCCATCCAAAGTGGGATGAATGCCGTCTCTCCTAATAAGACCAGGTTTTCCCCAGAAAGTTTGCCAATTATTAACGAAACCCACATCGTTTGCTGGACACCACCTGGACAGCCAGCGATTAAATGATGACATGCGGCTAAACATGTACATGTAACTACTGCCATACATGTTCATTAATATGCATTGTCCTGATTTTCTAAATTAAATAAATAAATAAATGAAATAAAATGGGATGACAATAAGACAGCCCTGTCACAGTATGATGACCTGTCCAGGATAAACCCTGCCTCTCACCCACTGTCTGCTGGGATAGGCTCCACCCCCCACGACCCCTGCAACCCCTGCAACCCCTGACAGGATGAAGTGGTTATGTTACAGAAATCACTCGTACTGTTGAGAGAAGACATTTGTTTGGTTCTGTTTTATTCTTAAAGTTACAACAAATCCAGCATCAGCGCCTCCTCAGCTGGGTGTTTGTTTGGGAGTCACAGTGAACAGTTTATTCAGTGCTGCAGGTCGAAAGTATTTTTGTTGTTAATATGCACGTTTACTTTTTGTTGTGGACCCAAAACAAACACACTGAAAAAAAAAACAATTTTAATGTTGAAAACAAATCCTGAATTCCATAAGTTGTTTTCTGTTTAATTACTGGCCCTCTGTTTGTTTGTTTGTTTATTTGTTTGTTGTTTACTCACCCAGCCTCTGCATGCAGGCCCTCAGCCGGTCCTCCAAGTTCATCACTCGGCTGTGGAGCTCCTGGTAGTCCAGACCTCCCAGCTGCTCCTGCAGTGATCCCAGCAGCTCTGTCACGTTCGCCGCCTCCTCCTTAAACTGTCGGACCAGCAGAGCGTCCGCCTTGTAGGCCTCCAGGACTGGGATCAGAGGTCGTAACTCCTCCATCTTTGCTTTGATGGACTGACAGACAGACAGACAGATGGACAGACGGACAGCAGAGTTCAGTTACAGTCCACACGTCGGACATCTGAAGGTGTTTGTTGACTCGACTGCGTTTCATAAATAACTTTAACAACACGAGTCAGTTTTTTCAGACACTGTAGAACGTGACGATATTGAACCAGTTCACACCGATCCGTACTGAGAATTGACACCATCTCCTCACAGGGTGGGGGCTATCGGCGCAAGGGAATTTCAGGGGGAATGAGGGAGGACGAGGGGGATATCATTCCAAAATAATTCCCCCTTGTTGACCTGACATCCCTCTCTGTCTAGGTCTGGACCCAGATGGTGTTGGACGAAAAAGATTCACATTGTTTTTTGTTTCAAATATCAACCACTATATGTCACATTACATAAAGACTGTGATTGAGCCTCAAAAAAAAAGTTTGGAGTACGGGGGCTGTAAAGACACTTGAGCCCATTGGCCTTCTGAACAGGAAGCTTTAATTTTTCTACAAAGGTACAGAAATGTCGCTGACTGATAATCTATTGCTCTCTGAGGGAAAAGCAGCACACATCACAGTTACCTCGACAACCTTGTGCTGTGCTCATGTGGTGCTGGAATTAGGGAAGTCCCCAACTAAGAAGTTTCATAGTTGAATCTGATTTGACAGATTTTTCCTTCAGCCAACTAATCGTCGAATCATGTTGTTTTTTTCCCTTCATTGATTAATGAGCTCTTTTGCGTCAGTTTCTGCTCTAGAGAAAATGGCTAATAAACAAATTTAATTCTTCAGTTGGCATAATAAGATAATAATAATAAAAGTAAAAGAGTTATCATTTCATCTTTATCTTTACTCCTTTCACTTCATCAAGGTATGATGCTCTAGAAGAGCACAGACGCAATGCAGCCTCATCCATGTCTTTAACAGAAGTCATTTTTGACGCCTCAGAACTTGCCCTTTCATTCACAAATAAACATCCAAAAACATCGACAAAAGGTTTAGAAACAGTTTTCCTTCTTTCTGACTTCAAGTTACTTCATTAACCCTATGGGCCCTAGGCATTTTTGGGGTGTTTTTCCTGCCTTTACTTTTAAGCTCATATCACAGTCATTATAAAGGCTACGTACACATGCTATAGCTTGTTTTTTTTCAAGACAATCTGGGCTAACGAGATTTGCCATCATTTCATGTCCTTCTATGTGCCTGTATTTTATATTAATCTTTATATCAATGGAAAAAACAAATCTATGTGACTAAATTCTTACATTTTTACATGTATCTCACCATAGCAAGTTGGAAATTGACATGTTCTGCCATAAACGAAGAGGGGAGACTCTCTGGAATCTGGCAATATAAGAACCATGATGGTGGGACATTCTGTCACTTCACAGTTGTCCAAACATGTGGTTTGTGCCAGGCAGAAAAGATTGCCAGTATTTTTTCATTATTGCAAGAAATTCCATTGACTCATTCACAAGTCAGAAATGTGTTTTATCTGAATAAAACATGCAATATTTACATCTCAGATCATAGAAAAATAGTAATAATATTATTCCTCACTATATCAAGTGACTGATAACAAGATCTGTATAATGGATTGTAAAGAAATTCGTCAGGTTTTTATTTTGCAGACAATTAATCTGTATTTATAGTGTAATGGGATGACAGCACAATGATGTGTGGTATCACATGAAAGCTCTGCTCCTGCGCTTTCATGTGATATGCGTGGCATTTCGGTGCGAGCCTGCATTCGCGAGTGATCCATCCAAGAATAATGTGTGTGCAAAGCTGTATGAAAGCTCTGTTATACATAATTTTAGTGTAACTTTATCATTTTTTTCATTGTGAAAACACTGGACTGCCGGCTTGGTCTTGTCGGAAAGCTACGATTCCGCTGTTTCACGTGATAGGCGTGGCTTCTCGCTATGATGCACGGTCACAGAAAAAATCAATGGAGAAGAACAGGTGTGAATTTTGATGCACTATGCGTCATTCGGGCCCATAGGGTTAATCAACTCAGGTTCATACAAGTTTATCCACATGGACCATGCGTTACCGCTCTCAATTGTTTGGCCACGTTGGGAAAAAAGTATTCAAATAAATAATTAGAGCCTATCAAGAAAACAATCAGTGGTGAAATTCGTTTCAAGACACTTCAGGTAAATGAATACTCCTTCAAAAAAGTTTGATTTGAGAGCACATACCTCCCCCTAAGTGTTTGTGTATGAGCTCCGCCACCGTAAATCATCACCACATGATTCCCGAGTGCAGCAGCGCTGCTGCTCACCGCTCCCTCGGGATGGGTCAAATGTGAAGAATAAATTTCACACACTCAGGTGTGTGACAATCAGTGGGATTTCAACTTTAACTTTAAATCACCGTAGGCCTTGATGCTGCTCTGATGGTCCTGCAGCGCACTCACTCACCTCAGCTATTTTTGGATCAAGCAACTGGGTGATTTATTCATGCGTAGTGATGATTATACCTACTGATTAAACGCACGCATCATTTTCAATTTTTTTTATTAACAGAAATTAGGCTGATGTTTGTATCAAAATAGGGTATATATCATGAATAACTAGAAAACAAATACATTCTATGTCAAATCAAGATGTTCAGCAGTAGTGAGCACCCCCATATAGTCAGAATGGTACGGTCTTATTTCATAACCACATCTTGCGACGATTCAATGGCGAGACTGGCCATCGAATCAGACTTCTCTGAATCGAATCTCCGAATCATCGACCATTCATGGTCACCCCTTGTTGGAATAATCTTCAAAATGAGTCCCTGATCTTATTCCTCACTTGATCCATTTCCTTTGTCCTTCATAATCAATAACATGTTATAATGCTCTGAGCAATAAAATACATCTTTGTAGTGTCAGTTTTGTTTCCACATTATAACTTCACAGGAACACAGCAAAGTTGGAAGGACAACTATCTGAGGAACACCTGAATGCAACCTTGGCCTCGACTGACAAAGGTCCGATTTAATTGTTCCTCAGTCGTGCGTTCAGAGTCATTACTGCACTGTGTTGGAGCAGTTCTGGTATCAACTGACCGCTTATTAATGAAATATGAACTGTAGTTTTATCAACTGGTATTTCAGGAAACAGGAAGTCAGTATTATTTCGGGATGCATTGTAAAACATCTATTTTTTCTGCGCTGTGTATATTATATAATCAATCCTATTTTCTGAATGATGAGTCTGTGCTTGGATGATACGCGTATATGTATTGACCACATAAACCCAACATGTGTCGACATCTCTAAACTATTGATGTACATCAAACTTCAAAAGAATGGTTTGTTTGGTTTCATTCAGCGAGGGAAGCTGCAACGGTGTCTGACCTCCCGTCCTATTCAATAGATTCTTGTTCACTCACTGTAGCAGGCATTGTGACTGTGAACTCTACCCTGCAATAACAGCAAGAGAGAAAAATCAGGGATCCATGAGCACTGATCAGTTCGACAGGCTGAACCAGAACGTATCGGACACTAAAAACAGTCATTCAAAAAGGTTAATTTGTTCATTTTCAGCCATCACGAGTCCCAAAGTGAGAAATACACAACGAGTTCACAAAAACAAACGTACTCAAAAACACAAGGCAGGAAGACAGAAAACAAAAGTCAGAAGAACTGCAGTCAGTTTGACAAACAAATTTAGCTTAAACAGTTAACACCTCCCACAACAATGTTTACAACTTAGATTCATTCTAAATAAAAAGCTTTCACGATGCCTTTGATCTATCCCTCGTACAAACTAAAACAATTTAAATGAGTGAGGAGTGGACACGTATTTGGTTTTTACGATCACTTCAAATGTAGCAAGTCAGTACTTTTTTTACATCTATCTTGTTTACACGTGTGGTAAATTTGAAATGAATAATACTTTGGTGCTCATACATTCTGTACGTTGAATTTAGTGATTGAATTGTGGTGAATCTAAGACAGCTAACGATGTGTAGCATTTCCATAAAGTTTAAACATTTAACCATATATTTAGATGTGCCAAACCTGTTAAAAATGTACATATTGCTGCTGGTTAGAGCAAAGCATGAGCCCACGTTAGAGTGAAACATGAGCAGTACCTTCAGTTGTCCATCTTCACAGGACACCCTCAGATTCAGTCAAGACTCAGAGACTACCATGAACACTTCAGAAAGTGCAGACTTTCCTGTCTGTTTTAGAACTGGTTCACCTCTGAAATAAAAGACTTAAGTTTACAGAGCGCTTTAGTTCGTAGCCTAAGTGACATGATGTCCGGGAGGCTGAGATGAGTCATGATGTCATTATGTGGGCAGTACCTTGTACTGTCTGGCGATGTTGCTCTCATGTCCGTCTTCCACCTGTTTGAATTTGTTTTCAAGACCTTTCAGTTGAACTTCCATCCTCTCCACAAACTGCAGATCTCTCTGAGTTCGCTGGTCCAAAACTTCGATGGACTGACTCATGTTCTGAACCTGGACGACACAAACACGTCACAACACATGACGCTGTTGCCAACGTTCAGGTGGGGGGCTCAGGGTAGGGCGGTTAGGGTTAGCAGCATTATCATCAGTAATGGTGTGCTGTACCTTCTCCAGAAGCTGTCGGAGCTGTTTGGTTCGAGCATCTCTGGAGCAGACCGTCTGCTGGGGAGCGACCACCGTACAGACACATCGACCTTCAGAGTCCTGAGCCGAACTGTACACCTGCCAGCCTTCCTCAGGGGGAGAAGGACCCACCTGTCAGACAGGAAATTGGAGGACAACCGTGAAAAAAAGACACTGATGACTGTAATAACTGCAGTGCAAAGTCCAACTAATCAATCAGTCAATCAATCAACCAACCAATCAATCAAAGACAGACACTGTTAGTCAGTGAGACATCAGACTTTAACTCCTCCAGTCCTGCTCAGAGACACAAAGACAATGTCCTGATTCAACCCAACAGTAAGTCACGTTGTTGTCATTTGTGTTTGCTGCCCTCTGCAGGCTGAACTCAGAATCACATGCTGATTTATGTACCCTGGTTTAATTATCAGTGTTTAATAATAATTTATAATAATGAGACTTTATGGTCAATATTTGATGTTTTATAGAAGGGTTAGTTTTTGGAACAGGGACTCCGCCTCCTCTCTGATGTCATATCGAGTCACTAACATTCAACTAGAAAACATTTATCTCTGTCTGTCTCTGTCTTTCTCTGTCTCTGTCTTTCTCTGTCGCTCTCTCTCTCTGTCGCTCTCTCTCTCTGTCTGTGTCTCTCTCTCTCTCTCTGTCTGTGTCTCTCTGTCTCTGTCTCTTGTCTCTCTCTGTCCATCTCCGTGTCTCTCTCTCTCTTTCTCTGTGTCTGTCTCTGTCTCTCTCTGACTCTGTCTGTGTCTCTCTTTGACTGTCTATCTGTCTCTCTTTCTCTGTCCATCTCTGTGTCTGTCTCTCTCTTTTTCTCTGTGTCTATCTCTCTGTCTCCGTCTGTCTCTATCCTCTCTTTCCACCCTGGGATGGGAGGAGGGTGATGACTGATGAAGAAACCAAACGTGTTAATGAAAAAGTGTTAAAAATGTGTGAAAATGAAAAAAAGTGTTAAAAATGTGTTATTTTCTTCATGATGCGGAGAAATTAAATATTCGACTGTGAAACTTGACCATTTGTCATAATGCAGAAATCATTATTATATAATAATTTATATAATATCTAATATATTATTATGAATTATTTTTAATGTGAATTTAAATAAAAATATTTCTGATAACACTTTCGTGATGCATCAGAATGAAAACATTACATCAATTTAATTAAACGTAGAAACATTAGTCGTGGATTCATCAACAACACTCCATATTGATTATATTTATACTGATTGATTGATTGGTCTGAAATTTGAAAGAACAAAGACGCGTTGTTTTTTTCAGAGATTCAATAAAATTTAACAGCAGCTTTTTTATTTTATCATATTTAATATTCAGACAACGTCAAGTTAAAATAAAGAAATTTTAAAACTTATAAATGAAACACGTCAAAAATCCTACAGACAAACATCTGCTGGATCATTTTCTGTCTCTGATTTCAATCTGTTTAATAACCTGGATTTTTCACATTTATGAACATCTGATAACAAAAATCTGAATAAACTCTGGATCTAATTAAAAACCTTAATGTGATTATTGATTTGTTTGTCACAAGTACGATTCCCTCTCAACCACTGAGCAGGGCAGCACCTGTGATTAGATCTGTTCCTGTGTGATGGAGAGGTGCATGATGGGACTGATTCATTTAAATCTGAAAAATGAGATGAATCTTAAAGCTAATTAACTGTTCAAATCTCTGACATTTCATTATTGATCGATCAATCCGAAGGTGTCAATTGAATTATCAAAAGGAACGTCAGAAGAACTCAGTAGAGTGCTGATACACAGCTTCAACTGGGAGAACAAATAAAAACAGTAGAATATAAATAGAAACACAAGTTCTCTATCGTCTCGAGACTATCTCTCCACTCCGTTACATATTCCATATGTACGGGATATGACCCCCGCTGCTTGTCAGGGTACTTGGATAATTCTTTAAGACACACCGGCTTGCCGGCCACGCCCTATTGCGTAGCTATAAAGCGCCAGCGCAGGCGTGCGATCACTGATTGTTTGATCTCCACGTGTGCGTCAGGGTGCAGTGTCTCTCAATCCACGTAAGAGAAGGAGCTAGGGTGCAGTTGTTGAATCCGCTTACCTGTTGTAAGTCGGGGCGTCTGTCTTTGGCAGCCTCCCTGGATTACTGTATCTTGGTGCTCTTCCTGTCTGTTCTGTAGCGAAGTCATCCTGTCTGGTTGAGCCGGAGGTCCTCCGGCTCCCGGCGGTGGTGGCTGTGTTCCTCCTGGCGTATTGCTCGCGGCTCGTGAGCTAACGCACTTGGTGGATACACGCCTGGTGCTGACTGTGTTGGTACGGTGCTCTCTCCCCAACGTATTGTTCACGGCTCGTGGGCTGACGCGTTCGGTGGTTAGGTACTGACTGTGTCAGCTGCAGTGTTGGTCGTCTGAGGGGCGGGCCAGAGCTGAAGCTCCGGCTCCCGGCTCTGGCGGTGTCCTCTGCCGGCGTATTGCTTGCGGCTCGCGGGCTAACGCACTTGGCGGCAAACGCCGGTCTTCCCTCTCCAACAGTCTCCCCCTCCAATAGTTCAAGCACTCCCTTGTCCACCCCACCATAGCGTACGGCTCCCACGGCGGCCGGCACGCACAGTTCATTACAAGAAACAAACACACACACAAAAAAGAAAAAATAAGTAGTTAGCTTCGGTGCTACGGCTAACAGGAAGTGATTGAGTACTTCTGGGTCAGTATGGCGGCTCAGGAGGGACATTGTTGTGTAGGCTGTGGGGTGGCGATGCCCCTAGAGGATGGGCATGATAGCTGTGTTTTATGTCTAGGGCATGAACATGCTTTAGTTTCAAGAGAGAACCCTCAGTCGTGCATGGATTGTTTTATTCTGCCGGCACGTACCAGAGAGGCCCGTTGCCGATTTTTTGCTCCAAAGCGTATGGGTGCTCAGGTTTATGAGGGACCACAGCTTAAAACTAGGAGAGTGGTTGTGGCTTCGGAGGGGAGGGGGGAGTGTTCTGGTGCCTGGCAGGCTCCATTACCTCCTCTTCAGCCTATCATGGTTCGGCCTCCACTGAGCTCTTTTCCTCCCTTGGGGGAGGAGGAAGGGGGGCGGAGGAGGAGGACGTAGATGTGGAGACCATCTCTTCCTCCGAGGATAATGTTCTCTCTTGCGCACAGCCGTCTGTGAGTGAGGTAACTAGGGGAGAGGTAGCCCATCGTTTTGAGGAGGTAATTAGCAGGGCCTCTAGGGCTCTGGGTGTTGCCCTTCCCGAGAACCCCAGGGCTACATCCTCTCGGTTTGAAGAGGGTACGGAGGTGCGCCCTGCCTCTACCCAGGTGCCGCTCCTACCTGATTTCAAGGAGCTGCTGTGCCAGCAGTTCCACACTCCAGCCACTGCCCACAAGTGGTCTGCAGCGTGTCGCCGGTTTTCCAACATGCACGACAGGGACCAGATTGCTTGTGGGACACTTCCCCCAGTGGACCGGGCCCTCACTCCATTGGTGTCCCCCTCCAGCTCCATACTTGGCAATGCCACCTGCTCTAGTAAGAATTGCAGGGTCATGGATAGCCTGCTCGCCAGGCTACATAAAGCCATGTCGGTGCAGACTCGGCTGGCAAATACAGGCGCTATATTGTCCCTTTACCTCCGTGACTTGTCTCGGCAGGTTCAGGTTGACACCAGCGTCGGTGAGGAGCTGCAGATGGCCTCCTCATGCCTCTCCTCTGTGATGAGGGAGCAGGCTGAGGCAGCAGGCAGTGCCTTAGCTTCCTTTTGGGTAGCTAGGCGCCACTTGTGGCTGTCTCAATCCCAGCTGCAACAGGGTGATAGAGACTGCCTGCTTAAAGTGCCGGTGGAACCCACAGCCATGTTTGGCCCTCACGCCGCTGCCTTATTGCAGCAGGCGCAGGAGAGCCGCCGCTGTGCTAAGGAGGTTTCGGTGGGCCTTGTCAAGCGTGTCGCAGGCTCCGGGCCTAGACAGCCTCGCTCTCGGCCAGCACCAACTCCTGAGGCCTCGTCATGGGGTCAAGGGGACCTCAGACTCCAGCTAGAGGCCTCCCGGCAGCATAAGCGCCACCGCCAGGGCAGGGGCAGAGGACTAAATGCTAAGGCAGAAGGGTCCTCTAAGTGCCCTCAACCCTCCTGACAATCACCGGACTCGGGCCAACCAGGTTCCCCCGTCTGCTGCTCACAGGAGGGCCTGGTTGGCCCTGGAGGCCGACCCGTGGGTGGTTTCTACCATGACCCACGGGTACCGCATTCAGTTTTTGCGCCGACCGCCAGTTACAAGAACACCCATGTTTACAACAGTGGCCGATCCTCACCAGGAGGCGGTTCTGCAGGCAGAGCTGTCCGCTCTCCTGAAAAAAGGGGCCATAAGGGAGGTGGCCTCAGGGGATCAGCGGGCTGGGTTTTTCTCCCGCTACTTTCTGGCCCCGAAGAGGGACGGAGGGCTTCGCCCAATTCTGGACCTCAGGGGGCTGAATCAGTATCTCCGGCCCCTGCGATGCCGGATATTGACGGTCCCCAGGGTGAGACAGGCAATCTCTGCAGGAGATTGGTTCGCCACTATAGACCTGAAGGATGCCTACTTCCAGATACCCATCTGGAGGGGTCACTGGCGCTTCCTGCGGTTCGGCTTTGCCGGCAGGGTATACGAGTTTCAGGTGCTGCCGTTCGGTATTTCTCTGGCACCACGCACCTTCACTCGATGTATGGATGCGGTTCTCTCCCCCCTGAGGGGCAAGGGCATCAGAATTTTGAACTACCTCGACGACTGGCTGGTTTGCGCAGTCTCAGAGGAGCAATGCCGCCAACACGTAGCCCTGCTGTTGGACCACGTCGGGAGTTTAGGCCTGTGCCTAAACTACAAGAAGAGCAGGCTCGAACCGGCCCAGGTGACCTCCTTCTTGGGTATGGTCCTGGACTCGAAGAGCGGTACAGTTGCTTTGACTCAGGAGAGGCAGCTGGCCTTCAGGTCCTGTGTTGCCCTGTTCCGGCTGCGCGCTCTGGTCGACTGGGGTCTCTGCCTTCGCCTCATGGGCCTAATGGCAGCCATGGTGCAGGTAGTCCCTCTCGCTCTCTTGCACATGTGGCCTGTACAGAGGTGTCTGCTGAGCTTGGGTCTGTGCCCTCAGAGGTCCCACAAGACCAAAGTACTGGTCTCTCGGAGGCTCCACAGAGCCCTACGGTGGTGGAAGGTCCCCGCGAACATCAGGGCAGGCCGCGATCTGGGTCCAGTGATCTATCGCCAGCTGGTGTACACCGACGCATCCCCGGCAGGGTGGGGCGCGGTACACGAAGGCTGTGGGGTCAACGGTGTCTGGACCGGCCAGTGGCAGGGTCAGCACATAAATGTCCTGGAGCTGAGGGCGGCTCTTCTCGCTCTGCGTCATTTCTTGCCGAGACTGAGGGGTCACCATGTGATTGTCCGCACCGACAGCACAGTGGCGGCCGCTTACATCAACAGGCAGGGGGGGCTGGGCTCCCCGGTCCTGTGCAAGCTGGCTACAGTTCTCTGGCAGTGGGCTCACCCCCTCTTCCTCTCACTCAGAGCCGTGCATGTGCCGGGGGTACTGAACTCCGCGGCGGACATCATGTCAAGAGGGGGCCCCCAGCCGGGGGAATGGAGGCTCCATCCGGAAGTGGTTTCCGAGATATGGCTTCGCCTCAGCAGGGCAGAGGTCGACCTGTTCGCGTCAAGGGAGTCGTCCCATTGCCCGCTCTTTTTCTCCCTGCGGAACGACGATCCCCCCTTGGGCTGGGATGCTCTGGCTCATCCATGGCCCAGGGTTCTGCTCTACGCCTTTCCCCCCTTCGCTCTTCTCCAGCCTCTTCTTCGAAGAGTTCTGGTGGAGCATGTGCGGGTGATATTGGTGGCACCTCTGTGGCCCCACATGGCGTGGTTCTCAGCCATTCCACCTCTGCTGGACGGACCACCATGGGAGCTCCCACGCCGGAGGGACCTTCTGTCCCAGGCGAACGGGGCCCTGTTCCACCCCTTTCCAGCGGGGCTCAGGTTGGTGGCTTGGCCCCTGAGAGGGACAGGCTCCTGGCCTTAGGGTTACCAGGGCCTGTCGTGGCTACGATTCAGCAGGCCCGGGCTCCATCCACAAGGGTGGCTTATTCGTACCGTTGGCAATTGTTTGCTGCCTGGTGTGGGTCTAACCAGGTGGACCCCTACTTAGCCTCGGCTCAGCAGATCCTGCAGTTTTTGCAGTCTCAGCTGGAGGCCCGGAAGGCTGCGGTAACACTGCGAGGATTGGTGGCGGCAATCAAAGCAGTGCGAATCAGTGAGGTTGCACTGGATGATGAGGACTGTGCCCTCATTTCTCGGTTTCTCCGGGGGGCCCAGAGGCTTACGGTGCGAGCTGCTGGTCCCGCAGTTCCCTCGTGGGACTTGGATGTCGTCCTTGGGGCTCTTCAGAGTCCCCCTTTTGAACCCCTTGGGGGTGCTGATTTGAAGTGGCTTTCCATTAAGACCGCCTTTCTGCTTGCTATTACCTCAGCCAGGAGGGTGAGTGAACTTCATGCACTGTCGGTGCATGACGACTGCTGCCGGTTCTCCTCGGATGGTTCTAGTGTCGTTCTGAGACCCAACCCAGCCTTCCTGCCTAAGGTCCTGACTGAGTTCCACCTGTCTCAATCGGTTGAGCTTAGGTCTCTCTCCTCTCCTGATGCTGGTGAGGACGCCGAGCAGGGTCGGTCCGCTCTGTGCCCAGTGAGGGCCTTGACAGAGTACATTCGGCGGACTCAGGCTATCCGGAGGTCCGATCAGCTCTTTGTCTGTTACGACCCTGGATGTCTGGGAAGACCTTTGTCTAAGTCCAGACTGTCACACTGGGTGGTGGACACTATCCGTCAGGCTTACATCCTGTCAGGTGTGTCTGTTCCATCAGGGGTCAGGGCGCACTCCACTCGGGGTGTGGCTGCCTCCTGGGCCTTGTGGCGGGGGGCCTCCCTTGCCTCCATTTGCTCTGCCGCCACGTGGTCATCGCCGTCGACCTTTACCAGGTTCTACCGTCTTAACGTCGCTGCCAGCCCCTCCCCTTGGGGAGCGGGTGCTGGGCTCGGCCCAACGGTAGACACGTTGTCTCCCCTCGGCCTTGCGTCTTGCGGGCCGAGTGAGCGGCTTCCCTGTGGCCAGCCTAGCCCCTGCGTCTTGCGGGGCCCCTGGCTGGTTCGCTTTGGTTGCCTTGCGTCTTGCGGGCTTCCATGGCGCCCCTTTCCCTCTCAGGATGGGCCCTGGCGCCTGGCGGGGCCTCCTCCTGTGTCTTGTATATATTGTATATTTGTACATAGTTCGTTTGTTGCACGTTGTGGTCTGGGATTGTGGGCCGCACCGTCTCCTCTCGGGGTGTCTTAAAGGTCTACCCCGTACATATGGAATATGTAACGGAGTGGAGAGATAGTCTCGAGACGATAGAGAACGGTTGGTTACTGTGTAACCTTGGTTCTCTGAGTGAAGAGACTATCTCTCCAGTCCTTAGGCCGCTCGGAGACACATTTCGATCAAACTATCAGTGATCGCACGCCTGCGCTGGCGCTTTATAGCTACGCAATAGGGCGTGGCCGGCAAGCCGGTGTGTCTTAAAGAATTATCCAAGTACCCTGACAAGCAGCGGGGGTCATATCCCGTACATATGGAATATGTAACGGAGTGGAGAGATAGTCTCTTCACTCAGAGAACCAAGGTTACACAGTAACCAACCGATATCCACCACACAGTAGAACAGGACAGGGTAGAATAGAACACAGTGGAACAGGAAAGTATAGAATAGAACACATTGGAACAGGACAGGGTAGAATAGAACTCAGTGGAACAGGACAAGGTAGAATAGAACACAGTGGAACAGGACAGGGTAGAATAGAACACAGTGGAACAGGACAGGAATAGAATACAGTACAACAGGACAGGAATAGAACACAGTAGAACAGCACAGGGTAGAATAGAACTCAGTGGAACAGGACAAGGTAGAATAGAACACAGTAGAACAGGACAGAAATATAACAGAGTAGAACATAATAGAACGGAGTAGAACAGGACAGGAATAGAACACAGTAGAACAGCACAGGGTAGAATAAAACTCAGTGGAACAGGACAAGGTAGAATAGAACACAGTGGAACAGGACAGGGTAGAATAGAACACAGTGGAACAGGACAGGGTAGAATAGAACACAGTAGAAATGGACAGAAATATAACAGAGTAGAACAGGACAGGAATAGAACAGAGTAGAAAATAATAGAACACAGTAGAACAGCACAGGGTAGAATAGAACTCAGTGGAACAGGACAAGGTAGAATGGAACACAGTAGAACAGGACAGAAATATAACACAGTAGAACAGGACAGGAATAGAACAGAGTAGAACATAATAGAACACAGTAGAACAGCACAGGGTAGAATAGAACTCAGTGGAACAGGACAAGGTAGAATAGAACACAGTGGAACAGGACAGGGTAGAATAGAACACAGTAGAACAGGACGGAAATATAACACAGTAGAACAGGACAGGAATAGAACACAGTAGAACAGCACAGGGTAGAATAGAACTCAGTGGAACAGGACAAGGTAGAATAGAACACAGTGGAACAGGACAGGGTAGAATAGAACACAGTGGAACAGGACAGGGTAGAATAGAACACCGTAGAACAAGACAGAAATATAACAGAGTAGAACAGGACAGGAATAGAACAGAGTAGAAAATAATAGAACACAGTAGAACAGCACAGGGTAGAATAGAACTCAGTGGAACAGGACAAGGTCGAATGGAACACAGTAGAACAGGACAGAAATATAACACAGTAGAACAGGACAGGAATAGAACAGAGTAGAACATAATAGAACACAGTAGAACAGCACAGGGTAGAATAGAACTCAGTGGAACAGGACAAGGTAGAATAGAACACAGTGGAACAGGACAGGGTAGAATGGAACACCGTAGAACAGCACAGAAATATAACACAGTAGAACAGGACAGGAATAGAACAGAGTAGAACATAATAGAACACAGTAGAACAGCACAGGGTAGAATAGAACTCAGTGGAACAGGACAAGGTAGAATAGAACTCAGTGGAACAGGACAAGGTAGAACGGAACACAGTAGAACAGGACAGAAATATAACACAGTAGAACAGGACAGGAATAGAACATAGTAGAACATAATAGAACACAGTAGAACAGCACAGGGTAGAATAGGACTCAGTGGAACAGGACAAGGTAGAACGGAACACAGTAGAACAGGACAGAAATATAACACAGTAGAACAGGACAGGAATAGAACAGAGTAGAACATAATAGAACACAGTAGAACAGCACAGGGTAGAATAGAACTCAGTGGAACAGGACAAGGTAGAATAGAACTCAGTGGAACAGGACAGGGTAGAATGGAACACCGTAGAACAGGACAGAAATATAACACAGTAGAACAGGACAGGAATAGAACAGAGTAGAACATAATAGAACACAGTAGAACAGCACAGGGTAGAATAGAACTCAGTGGAACAGGACAAGGTAGAATAGAACACAGTGGAACAGGACAGGGTAGAATAGAACACAGTAGAACAGGACGGAAATATAACACAGTAGAACAGGACAGGAATAGAACAGAGTAGAACATAATAGAACACAGTAGAACAGGACAGGAATAGAACACAGTGGAAAAGGATAGGAATAGAACACAGTAGAACAGGACAGGGTAGAATAGAACTCAGTGGAATGGGACAGGGTAGAATATAACACAGTAGAACAGGACAGGAATAGAACAGAGTAGAACATAATAGAACAGAGTACAAAAGGAATAGAACACAGTAGAACAGGTCAGGGCAAAATAGAACACAATGGAACACAGCAGAACATAGTAGAGTATAAATAGAAACACATCGTTACCACGGTGAGGTGAGATCCGATGAGCAGCACCAGAAAAACGTTGACCAGATTCTCGTCAGTCTCCATCTTTCAAACTCTCTCCTCCTTCTCCTCCTCTTCCTCGTTAACTCTTTAATGACCTGATCTGTCCGTTAACCTGCTGATGGCTCCACACTCCTTTCTTCATCTGTCGTCTCTGCTGCTCTCTGCTCCTCTTCCTCCTCCCTCCCTCTTTCTCCTGCTCTTCCTCCGCCCTCCCTCCTCTCTCTGGTGCTGCTATTCCTCCTCCCTCTCTCTTTCTGCTGCTCTTCCTCCGCCCTCCCTCCTCTCTCTGGTGCTGCTCTTCCTCCTCCCTCTCTCTTTCTGCTGCTCTTCCTCCGCCCTCCCTCCTCTCTCTGGTGCTGCTATTCCTCCTCCCTCCCTCCTCTCTCTGTTGCTGCTATTCCTCCTCCTTCTCTCCTCTGTGGTCATGCTCTTCCTCCTCCCTCCCTCTTTCTGCTGCTCTTACCCCTCCCTCCCTCTTCTCTCTGGTTCAGATCTTCTTCCTCCCTCCCTCTTTCTGCTGCTCTTCCTCCTCCCTCCCTCTTCTCTCTGGTTCAGATCTTCCTCCTCCCTTCCTCTTGTTCCTTTTCTTCTCTTGTGTGACACCAAAAATCAGCCGAGTGGAAACGACAACGTTCTCCAGCTCACAATGTGTGTGTGTGTGTGTGTGTGTGTGTGTGTGTGTATGTGTGTGTGGGTTGGGGGGGGGGGGGTTAGAGTACTGAAGTCCAGGTGGATCAGAACAGGACAATACAAACAGAACAAAGACTGATCATTCATCAGTGCGATGGTTCTCAGGTTGAAAGACTTTACAGACCTTCAGATGCCTGGGTCAGGGGTTAGGGTCAGGGTTAGCAGCATCAGGGTTCAGGGGTTGGGGGGGCTTAGGGGTTAGGGTTATGGGGCATCTGACAGAGTGAAACTGAAGTTTAGCAACAGATGACAAAACACAGCATTTTTTTTAAACAGTCAGTATGTAGTGGTGATCCAACGATACGATCCACTGTCCTCACCACCAGTACATCAGTGGGTCAGGATACTCTCTATAGCTGAGCAGTGGAAATTGATGAGCAGGTGGTGAGAGAGGTGAGAGTGTTTTAAATTTCTGAGGAAATACAGTCTCTGTTGGGCTTTCCTCACCTGGTGAGAGATCAGTCAATCAATTTTATTTATAAAGCCCAATATCACAAATCACAATTTGCCTCACAGGGCTTTACAGCATACAACAACCCCCTGTTCTTAGGACCTTCGCAGCGGGTAAGGAAAAACTCCCCCCCCAAAAAAACACTTTAACAGGGGGAAGAAAAAAACAGTAGAAACCTCAGGAAGAGCAACTGAGGAGGGATCCCTCTTCCAGGATGGACAGACGTGCGTGGTTCAGGTGAGGTCGGCTGAAATGTGAACTCCAAGGAACTTAAAGCTTTGTACCTCCTCAACCTCCTCCACGTGGATAAAGAGGGCAGAGTGCTCAGTGTGGTTGGAGTTCTTGATGTCCACTAGGATTTCCTTGGTTTTAATGGTATTCAAGTCCAGGTTATTTTGAAGACACCAGCTTGTCAGGTGCTGAACCTCTTCTCTGTAAGCTACTGCTACTTCGTCCATCTCACAGAATGTTATGGCCACAATCATTTCTACAGGAATGACGAGGCACACTGCTGCAAAGATGAAAAATGCCATCAGAGACACTGGAGTCTGAGGACAGAAGAGATGTACTGACATCCCATCACCAGTAACTATCACATACTATACAATGAAGTCTGAGGGACGAGATCATTACTTTATTGATCATAAAAGGAATTCAGCAGGAGACTGGTGATCGATGAGAGACAATGGAAGTCCACCAGCAGATTCAGTCTATATCAGCCTCACTAGGGGCTGGTCCAAGACAAGCCTGAGCCACTCCTAACCATAATAGTCAGCCCTAATTATAAGAGTCAGCCCTAACTATAAGAGCCACTCCTAATTATGGGAATCAACCCTAACTATGAGAGTCAACCCTAACTATGAGAGCCATTCCTAACTGTAAGAACCACTCCTAACTATGACAGTCAGCCCTAACTATGAGAGTCAACCCTAACTATAAGAGCCACTCCTGACTATGAGACTCAACCCTAACTATAAGAGCCACTCCTAACTATGAGAGTCAACCCTAACTATAAGAGCCACTCCTAACTATAAGAATCACTCCTAACTATGAGAGTCAACCCTAACTATGAGAGTCAGCCCTAACTATGAGAGTCTGCCCTAACTATGTGAGACAACCCTAACTATGAGAGACAACCCTAACTATGGGAGTCAACACTAACTACAAGAGCCACTCCTAACTATTAGAGTCAGCCCTAACTATAAGAGCCACTCCTAAAGATGAGAGTCAACACTAACTACAAGAGCCACTCCTAACTATAAGAACCACTCCTAACTCTAAGAGCCACTCCTAACTATTAGAGTCAGCCCTAACTATAACAGCCACTCCTAAAGATGAGAGTCAACACTAACTACAAGAGCCACTCCTAACTATTAGAGTCAGCCCTAACTATAAGAGCCACTCCTAAAGATGAGAGTCAACACTAACTACAAGAGCCACTCCTAACTGCAACACAACACAGGATGGGTATGAAACAGGACAAGATTATTTTATTGACAGTGGGATGTGATAGGAGATCAGGACTGTCCTGATCTCAAGTTCCTGTTCATGCATTTTTCATGTTTTAAGACATGTGTACAGACGTGATACAGTCAGTGAAAGCTTACTTAATAAACACAAAGTCTCAGCATCTGAAGGAGGGGATGCCTTGAACAGAAAGCAGACCGTGGTGGTTTTCAGTCACACACTCCAACGCCACTTGTTGCAACTTTAGGAAATTTAATCCAGGAAAAAAAGGCTTCCAAACATGGGCCAAAACGTCTCTATAATACGTACAAAAATCCAAAACAAACGAAAGTTAACTAAAAAAGCAACTAAACAGCATGACGTGGTCAAAATTGGTGTTTTACGCAAGCCTCTGTGTGTCTGGCTTATGCGTCTTGGGGCTCTCTCACGTTGGTTTGTGGATGAAACCTGTATGTTAAGCTGCCCTTACATGTAAAAAAAATCTCTACATGACATTTTGGTTGGCGAAATTCACAGACAAGACGCCTGTTGTCCGTGCTCACAATGGATCTTTCACACCGCCACTTTCCACGCAGATTTCCAAATGTATTAACATCCACGGGCGGTGAGATTGTGCGCACTGGAACGCATTGCGCCGGCATATCAATAGTGCAAAATCTTTTGGGAAAAATAGGCTATTAAATGAATTGTTGGAAAAGCAGGATGTTTTTGTTTTTTTAAAGAAAAAAATACCATCATTACGACCATAGGAGGCAAGAATTGTCAGAATGATGGGACGTTTGATAGAAAATTAATTGCCATTTAGACAATTAGACGCCTATGTCGGACTGGTGGGATGTCAGAATGGCTGTCACCACCCTCCCTAATATAGGCTACATATACACACACAGAGTGAAATATTAACAATTTACCATGTCACAAATGTCACACACCAATCACTTTCCTTGCTGTTATAAAACACACACGCTGCTACAGCTGTGCAAACACATCCACTGAGCTCTGGCTCAACTTACAGTGCTCAGATGGAGGTTAGATCTTCACATCTTGACCTTTTTTTATACAAAGTAGTCAAACACAAGGCTGAAGAGAGAGGAACAGCAGAGGCTCTGACAGCTCGGTCAGCTGCAGGTGAACTGGCAGAAGGGAGGGAGCGAGCGCCGTCTTTTTTTCTTCTTCGTTTTTTAAAATTTAAGTCTGAGAGACTGCGGTAAAGTTGGAAAGATATTGGCAGATTCGAACTTCCGGGATCAATAACTCTTCAGTGAAACATTGTTAAAACACAAAACACGCATATTTTCAATCGTAGTAAGATAGACATCGAGCTACAACATAATATTCATCAAAATGAGCCGTCTTCGGAGCCACACCAAGAACATTGGTGTTTATGTGCAGCCGGCTGTGAGCGCAGCACGCAGGGACTGTCTACAAAGTGCAACACCGAAAAGGGATGTTACAAAAATATTCAATAACGTCACTATAATGCAGTATAGTGTCACCAAACTCACTCCACACGTCATTGGTCTCCTACAGACTCCACTACAACACTTGGTTGGGAAGGCAGGCATTTTACATAATTTCTAGGAATTTTTATTAGGAATATTAATCAATAATTTCAATATGATGCAGTATAGTGTCACCAAACTCACTCCACACTTCATTGGTCTCCTACAGACTCCACTACAACACTTGGTTGGGAAGGCAGGCATTTTACATAATTTCTAGGAATTTTTATTAGTAATATTAATCAATGATTTTAATATGATGCAGTATAGGGTCACCAAACTCACTCCACACGTCAGTGGTCTCCTACAGACTCCACTACAACACTTAGTTTGGAAGGCAGGCATTTTACATAATTTCTAGGAATTTTTATTAGGAATATTAATCAATGAATTATATAGAAATTATGAAAAGTGCCTGCCTTTCCAACCAAGTGTTGTAGCGTACTCTGCCACCTGATTAATTGAATAATCACCGAACACATATTTTTGATGTGTAGGCTACACCTAAGCCACTGTCAGCATTTTCATGCATAAACAATACCCTTTTACGGAGCCCCAGACATGACATGGGGGAAAAATAAATAAATTATGGCCACAATATAGATATAACGTGCGCACGAATTACTAATTCATTCCCACTAAATACTAATTCGTTCCCACAAAATTCTAATTCGTTCCCACTCAAAACGCTTTTTACACTATGAGTTACGTTCACCCATTCACACACACATTCATACACTGGTGGCCGAGGCTACCATACAAGGTGCCACCTGCTACTCAGTTTTAACACACTCACACACTGATGGAACAGCCATCGGGAGCAATTTGGGGTTCAGTATGTTGCTCAAGGATACTTCGACATGCAGCCTGGAGGAGCCTGGGATCCAGCCACTGATCTTTCAATTGGTGGACGACCCGCTCAGCCTCTGAGCCACAGCTGCCCCCACACTAGCCTATGTTCCCTTCTTACCATGCTCCCTGTCTTTATGCTGTATAGATAAGGTGTACAGTTATATAAATATCTATTTTTCTTTTATAAGGAAGCATTTTATAGAGCTAATTTATTCCCTCATTCTGGGGAAGATGTAGCCCACTGGTGTGGGTGGAGTTGTGTTTTGTTTAGTTAGTTTAGTGAGTGTCTTTTCTTATTCTGTTCTTGTCAATATATAAATAATAACAAATGCTTACAATAAAAAATATTTGTGTGTGCTGCATGTACAATTAAGAGGCAAAAGTCAATTTTAGAAAACTTCAATTCATGCTTAGGTTCAAGTCACAACCAAACGACTTCTTCTCTCAGGATCAGTTCATCTGCTTTGTGCCCTCTGATTGAACTTGACAGTCAATGCAACTTATTAAACTGTACATTTAAAAGCCAAACAAAAGACGGGAATTAAAAATTAGCAAAAGCTCATCGTACCTAATAAGTAAATAAGTGAATCTACAGTGCAGCCTGTGGCGTTTGAACGCACCTCCAAGACAAAAAAAAGTGACTGTGTGGTTCTTTTAACAGTTTAATTTCCCAAAGCAGGTGAAAACACAAACAAACTTGATTACATATCAATAATAAATTCCAAAAATAACGAAAAAGCCACCAAATTAACGAACTGAATCATCTAAAGTCCATAAACAACAGTGATGGTCAAAAAAATTTTACGACCACAGTCTACACCTGTCCGACACTGATCGAACTATAGGCCCTATGTGTAACCAAATAATGTGACGCAAGAAATTATAAATTGCAGATAAATTACCAAGTCAAAATATTGATGTATGTGCCAGCAAACAAGAAAACAGTTTTATTAATTATTATTAATAATTAATTATTATTATTATTATTTATTATTTATTATTTATTATTATTATTAATTAATTATTTCATTGTATCGCAAATTCTAAGCAAATGTTTATAGCAGCAAAAGAAAATGCGCAATGGTAAACCACAGTAATGTATAATTCTCAAGTCAGCTGATAATCTGCAGGGGACAGCGCGTGTCATAAGCGCGGGTACAAAAATGTACACAAACAAGGAAGCAGGTGGCAAAAAGAAAAGAAGTGGCAAATATGTAAGCCATGAGCCTCCCTCGCCTCGACCCTTTCTGACCCAGAACCCTGTTCCGATGCATCCTCATGGAGGCCGATCAGCACCACGGAGAGCTCTCCAAACAACCCAGACCTCAGCGCATCATTTGCGCACAACTTGCACCAGAGTTAATAACACAGGGGTGGGCAATATTTTATTTCAAATTAGCCAAACATCAGTTTGATATCACTTTAACATTTTACACAATAAAAAGTTAAAATTCTGTTCTTTCGTAGCTTATCGTCGCACTCTGAACGATGCTGTTCAAGTGCGCCACCCATCGCTGTGGATGTTTCTACACCACTTGAAAGATCAGCAGCAGCTTGCTGAGGAGAGGCTGGAGATGGCAGACCGGGGTGATGCTCCCCCAATAAGGAGACGGAAGTGGAGGGAGTTGGAGGCCCATCTCCAGAGGCTCAGACAGCACTATATTGCAGGTCGCAGAGATCTGGTATCATATTGGAGGGCTGTCAGCCGTGCAATTATCCTTTAGGCTATTTAGCCCCTCTTTTTTTTTTGGTGATGTTCACCCCCTTTTTTTTCTTTTTTGAAAAAAAAAGCTATGGGGCCTATTTGGAATTTTCAGTTTTTGACACATAATTTTACTGTTTTTGTTATTATTAGGCCTATAATTATTATTATTATTATTATTATTATTATTATTATTATTATTATACCAGGTGTTCCTCGTACTTTATGAGTTCACTATTAAACTAATGTTTTTGAAAGAAAAGTGTGCCATGTGATTATTCAATAGATCAGAGAATCAATAGTTCCCATGCTAAATAACACGAACTGTCATTCAGGCTGTTTTTTTTTTTTTTTGTATTTTGGTTTTTGGTTTTAAAACAAAAAAACGAGTAAACCAAAATCAAATAACGGTCAATTTTGATTGATACAAAATTTCTCTTTTCGTTTTTGATCTTAAACAAAATATTAACGCCAATGATAGACTGGAAGTGTCTGAACTTCGAAATAAAAGCCCAGTGAATTGAATTATAGCCAATAAAATCTTTCTTTTTTTTCCTTGTAAATGTTGTGTTTTGAGCATATGGATACATTTTCACAGCTGTTTGCCACTGATATGTCTGTGTTTTGTCCCCCCACTTTCAGGAGTTGTAGTGGTAAGTCTAATTGACAGCTTTGACGAGGGGAATCACCTCCGCTGTGCGTAACAGTTGCTCGTAATGACAGCTCCTCGCCAGTGAAACACAATGAACTGCATGACTTCTTTCACGTTTGTCTCATGGTGGAGCCTACACAGAGGTATACAGACAGGTGGAGCAGGCGGCAAATTGATATGAATCTGGTTCAGGACGTCTTCGTCCATTTGTGGATAAATATGGAGTGGAAATTAGTTTGTACATTAGCTGAGAGTTATAAAACAGAATCAAGCGTCACATGGCTTTACAAATATGCCAAAAATAGTGTATGCATATTTCTGGCTTTGTGTGTGCCTGACAGTTTTATCATATCAATGAATCTACATTGTTTTCCCACTAGCCTAGACTGGAAAAGAATCATAAAGGGGCCGCTGCCACCTGCCAAATATGCCCGGGGTTGGAGATCTCAGGGTCAGAACTAAACACATGTTTTTATAGAGATTTTCTGTTGCGCAGTGTTATCGATAAGGCGCGATTAGTCCCACCGTGTGGATATGATGCTGTGTATGCTCATCAGTGGTTGTAGACTGTCACTCAGCCCCCTCAGCCTCAGTTTTTCTTGTTTATGCTTATGGACATACTGTGCAAGATATCTTTGTGTAGCTTTGTTAGTGTCAGCTATATTTGAATTTTTGATAGTTTGGCGACATCATCAGACTGTGGTGGTTTGAGCCCAGGTCAGGGCAGGCTGTTGATAAATGTTGATATAGAGCTTCCGTCGCTGTCCGTGGTGCTGAAAGGCTGGTTTGCAAGGTGAATGTTAAATCAGCGAACGCATAGACCTACAGTATGTCGCACAATTCAGCATTTATGGAAATTATGGTGGAAAAAATAAGTCCCAAATGTTATTAGGACCCGTTAAGGAAAAGCAGGGAACATAGGACCCTTTTTCTCAAAAAGATCCTATGTTACCCAGCAACAGCTGGGTACATTGGGGAACATTTCATGTTTGAAGCTTCAAAAAATTAAAATAAATCACCAGTAAGTCCACATGGCAGATTTCTTTTAGAATTTCTCCTGACACGAATCTCAAATATCGACTAAGTTCAAAGTAAAAAGAATTTCATTTAATTCATTCAGTAAAAATCTACTGTGTCAGCTTTACTGACCAGCTGATTTTTTCAGTCTGTGAGGTTTTTGTCTTTTAATGTAAGGAGTTTAAATCTGAATCTGAATTTTTTGTTTGTGTAAAAAATAACAGACACACATCCCAGATCCTGAACAAAATCAAAATTCAATACAAATGGAGTAAAACAAGTTTTCACAGGTCATGAGTCACATCAAATGTTTCTGAAAGTACATTTATATACATCAGCGTGAAGTGACGACCTCCATAAATCATTTTTACAACAGTTTTTTTCTCATTAGTTAAAAAAGAAAAAGTATTAAAGTACTTACAATCTGCATGGACCCTGATAGATGTTACTTACTAACATCTTTAATTTTATTATTATTTTTTTAAAAATCAAAGTTCGTAGGCTTCTTTGTCGACTAATTCAGTGTTTTCTTCTCCCCGATGTTTGGACATTGTTCTGTTCCGTCTCTGGTTGTTTGAACTATAGATGAGACAGAGAAGAAAGTCTCTGTGAATGTTCAGGTCTTCACTCATCCAGTCAGATTAAATTTTATACCTTAAATAATCATTTAAACTTTAAAAAGAACAATTTAACCTAGTTTTCATCACAAGAATGAATTTTAAGACATTTTCTTTAAACCCTTAAAATCAAGAGAACCTCACAAACATACATTAAATTTTGTCCAGCTTCTTGTCAGCCGTATCTTTCAGCTGATCAGATCTGAATTAACAGTTGTCCATGTGGACTTCTTTCTCACCGGCCTGAGCCCAGTTCACTTTGGGTTCCCGCCCATCACTCATCTCTTTCCCAGCTGACATGCAGTGTTACCTTCTGCTTCCTCCTCAGTGGCGAGGATGCTGCAGGATATCCCGCACACGTTGGTTACACACCCCAGGCTTCACCCTCTTCACCTGACTCCAGGCACATTTATGCGCCTCGGTGCTTTCTAAGGACTGTGCTGGATGTCACTGTCCTCCACCCACCAGGATGTCTCTGCAGCTGTCTTTGATCCTGAAGTGCTGTCACATTCAAAGGTTGATGGATGGAGGTCATTTTCCACCTCGCTGACTTTTGGTTTTGTCTTCTTCTTGCTTGTAACTTTTAAATAGTGCGGGCTACAACACTTGGTTTGTGCCACCATAAAGTCTCAGATCAGTTTGACTTCCACGGGATGAGTGTGACCTCCACAGGACCAGTTGACCTCTATAGGACAAGTTTGATCTTCACAGGACCCATTTGACCTCCACAGGACCAATTTTACTTTCACAGGACCAGTTTGTATTTGTGCTCAGAATAAATGTCATGAAACAAACAGTCAGTAGGAATATGTTTTGATTACCACAGTGATCAGTGAGATGATGATGATGGTGGTGACGGTGATGATGACATTTGTATAAAATACAATCAGGGTGCTTCACAGGAGACATTCACCTGAAACCTTTGACAGGTAAATTTCGACAGGTTACCAGTCAGCTGCTCGGTGAACACAAACACTCAGGTATTTATCAGATTGACGATCCGATCAGGTCAAAGGTCAGAAAGTCTGAATGAGACACAAAAACAAGAAGAAGAAGAGACAGATTGAGGAGAAAAATGTCTCTAAATTAATCATCATTTTTCTCATTTGGTCGTCATGGAAACAACATCTCCATCTGCAGGCACATCAGAGTGTGTGTGTGTGTGAGTGTGTGAGTGAACCCTGCTGAGGACCATCTGACACACACACACACACACACACACACACAGTTGTTGGACAGGAATCAAGACTCCAGCGAGAGAAGAAGACGAAGACGAGGCATTCAGGAACATTTGGTTATTTTTCACAGGAACATAATAAAAACAGAAAATTATTTAATGACTGTGAAGAAAACGTCTCGGCGACTGTTCACAGTATAAATTAAATATTTTAACCTGGTTTAGTTTTTTAGACATTTGAATGTATTGTTTTGATTTTAATTTAAAGATGAATCACAGTCTGTAGTTTAAATCTATGATGTCGTCTGTTTGATTTTAACATGAACTTTATTTCTCTCATAATCTTGTGTCTCTTATTCATGTGCACACATTTTAATCCTCTCACTGAATGTTTGATTTGTCTTCTGATGAAAATAAAAATGTGATAATAAACTGACAGATGGTTGTTGTCTGTTGATGCAGGTCGACACCTGCTGGCTGAACGTCTGTATTACATCTCAGTGTTTCAGACTGATCTGAGCTGATTCAGAGGAAGGACAGTCCTGATGTTACGACTGAATCTGCAGATATTAAATATAACTCATAAAATTCAGACTGAGAACCAACAGTTTAATTAAGCTGTTACTAAGTAACAAACTAAAGACATGTTGCAAATATTCAGTCATGTCATTTATTTAATTTGTCATCAGGCTGAATTTTATTTTACATTTTAAAAATGTTCAGTTTTAATCTGAATGGGACGAAACACAGAGACTCAGTCTGAATGTGTTCACAGGTTAAATTCAGCAGATATTAAATGTTTGACATTTAAATCTTTATTTCAGCTGCTTTAACAAATTTAAATTTAAACATTGAAACCCTGTTAAAACTTGTTAAAGTCAATTTTAAAAATCATCCTGATCATCTCTGATATTAATAAAACAATGTTCCATCATTGCGACAGAAAATTATTGATTCATACCAATATTTAATCTGAGACATGACGTGTAACAAACATGTCAACTGACAGCAGAGTTTTAAAGACGGACACCCTGTGGTTTGATTCTGTCGACTCTCTCAACACGTCGTCCATCATCCGATGACATTGACACAAACACAGAAATCTGAGTGGAGAATTTATCGTCCTACTCGATGTGATGTCCAAACATCAGAACAAAAACTGCCGTTCAAAAACTGACAGACATCAAAGAGTTAACCGTGTCAGACGTGTCAGCCAATCAGCAGCCACGGAATTAAAAACAAAAAACTTCAGTTTATTCTATTTTGTAAAATGTGACGGTTTGATAACTCGTCTGTTTAGTTTTACTTCATCTGTAAGGATCTGTGTCACACCGACGTGACAGCGTCTTGTTCTGCGGCACTGAAACTTTAAACTCAACACCTGAGTTTACATCCTGTCACGAAGGACACGTGGATGTCCCATCAGTCTGTGGAAAAATCAACGTGAAATAAATTTTATTGATTGAATATGATCGTTGATAAATACCAACAGACTAATTAATGATCTGATCAGTGATTTATCAGCTGTAATAAACCTGCAGTTTGAAACAGGCTTAAGCCAATCAGAACATTTAACGACAGTGACTGTAGGAACAAAAAAAGGCCGCTGAGGCCGCTTGCTGATGCGTCACTCCAGAGAAAAGTAAAAAGAAAAGAACGTTGAATTTGTCTTGAAAATGATCCAGGTTTATTGTAACAAAAGGATCAAAAAAGGCAGCAATCAATTATTATAATGCAACAATAAAATAACAAACAATAAGTACTTGTGTGGCTAAAACAAATGGGAAACGGTGACAGTCAACAAAAAATATTTCAGCCTACTATAGGAACGCTTTCCTAGACTAGCAGACCCCTGCCACCACACAACCCCTTAAATAACCAAAAAGCCACACCCATAAGCCCCAACATGATGAAATAACATAAGCATAATTTCTATAATTTAAACTTACCAATAACATAAACTTAAAGTCCATTATAAGTAGGCAAAAGCAAATATATATTATTTTGGCTGCTATAGTGATGATGTCACAGCAGTCTGATGGAAACATCTAATTTTGTCTTGATTAACAGTGACCTGTTGGGGTGGCGTTTTATCAAAGTGTTTGTTAGGGTCAGCATGGATGGACAGAAGGACAGACAGATGGAAGATGGGCGGACGGATGGACAGAACGACAGACGGACGGACAATTGGACAGAAGGACAGACAGATGGGAGATGGACAGACGGATGGATGGACTGATAGACGGAAGGAAGGACAGACAGATGGAAGATGGATGGATGGATGGACAGAGGTATGGACAGATGGATGGACAAGAGGACACAGACATGTTCAGTCAGTATCAATGACCTCACTAAAAAAATGAAACCATATTTATACTCAGATTTCTTCTGTAAAAAAATGTGACGTGATTGCTTCGGTCAGATCTGCTGTCACCGCACAGCTTGAATCAGCGGCGTGTTCGTAACGTTACAACCACAGACATAAAGACTGTTGTACTGTTTTTATGTTTACAACTAAAAAACAATCACCTTCCTTTAAAGTTATAAGTTAAATTTAAAACCTGCAGTGAGTTTAATCTGGTTAATGGAGGGTCAGTGAAGTAACCAGGTCGACGTTTCATAAAACTCAGAAAGGATATTTTCTCCTCCTCAAATCAGAATACAGAAAATAAAAAATAAAAAAACGTTTTTAGAGTAACTTTAATAATGATCGTGTTTGTGTTACTTTCAGTCAATCAATTTTATTTATAAAGCCCAATACCACAAACCACAATTTGCCTCACAGGACTTTACAGCATACGACATCCCTCTGTCCTTAGGACCCTCACAGCTGATCAGGAAAAACTCCCCAAAAAACCCTTTAACGGGGAAAAAAACGGTAGAAACCTCAGGAAGAGCAACTGAGGAGGGATCCCTCTTCCAGGACGGACAGACGTGCAATAGATGTTGTACAGAACAGCTCAACATGATAAATTAACAGTAATCCGTATGGACTAACTAACTTTAACTTTAATGATCGATGACAAAAATCAAAACAAGGAAACAAACAAATTTTCAAACTTCAAACTGTGAAAATAGAAAACATAAAAACCGTCAAACAGAAAGAATCAAACTCATCAAATCACAAACAAACCGTCTCTCTGTCCATCTCTCTTCCTGTCTGTCTCCACCTGTTTGTCTGTCTGTCTCCACCTGTCTCCATGTCTGTCTATCTGTCTGTCTTCCTGTCTGTCTCCACGTGTTTGTCTGTCTGTCTCCACATGTCTTCACGTCTGTTTATCTGTCTGTCTCTGTCTGTACACGCCACCCACCTGGTTACACTGCTGTCTCCACCCGCTCCAGGAAACTCCAAAAACAGTCAGTTCAGAATGTCCACGGTCCTCCTCTTCCTCCTCCACAAACATTTCCCTGCTCCTTTGTTCTCAGAGGCCACGCCCCCATCACGTGTGTGCAGCAGCACACCTAAGCAGACAGATTTCTGAAGGTTCTCCTGACAGAAAATCGAGGGTTCTCCTGACAGAACATCAGAAGGTTCTCCTGAAAGAACGTCTGGAGGTTCTCCTGACAGAACTGCTGAAGGCTCTCATGACAAAACATCAAAAGATTCTTCTGACAGAACTTCTAAAGGTTCTTTTGACAGAACATCTGAATGTTCTTCTGAAAAAACAAAAGGTTCTCCTGACAGAACATCTGAAGGTTCTTCTGACAGAACATCTGAAGGTTCTCCTGACAAAACGTCTGAAGGTTCTCCTGACAAGTCAAATTAAGTCAAGTCAAGTCAAACTTTATTTAAAAAGCACACAGTTGACCAAAGTGCTTTACAGTTATTAAAATACAATATAATCCAAGGATTCTTGCCTAGCTGGGACTGAACGTCCAGGAGAAAAGATGGGTTTTCAGTAATGTTTTAAAGTGCAATAGACCGTGCAGCTCTAACCTGGAAAAGTAGGTTTTTCCACAGCTTTGAGGCCGCCACTGAGAAGGCTCTGTCCCCACGAGTAGAGGTAGAGGTCTGGACCGAGGTACTGCCAGAAGCAGCTGGTTTGACGACCTAAGTGCTCGAGAAGTACTGTGGGGCTGTACAAGCTCTGATAAATAAGACGGTGCCAGACCATTTAAACACTTAAAAACAATTAATAAAACCTTGAACTGGATCCTAAAAATAACAGGCAGCCAGTGCAAAGATGCAAGGACAGGACTAATGTGATCATGCTGTTTCTTTCCACTCAGCAGACGGGCAGCTGCATTTTGGACTACCTGTAAACGGCGCAGTGCTGACTGGTCAACAATCAAAGAGTTACAATAGTCTAGGTATGATGTAACAAAGGTGTGATTAACTTTCTCAAAATCATTTCTGGGCAGATAAGCCTTTACTTTCGCGAATAGTCTTAGCTGGAAGAAGCTCGTTTTGACAATAGAGCTTATCTGCTTTGCACTAAAGTTTGTTTTGGAGTTCCGCAAGGTTCTCTGCTCAGACCAATCCTATTTACTCTATATGTGCTTCCTTTAGGTAACATCATTAGAAATCACTCTATAAATTTCCATTGTTATGCGGATGATACACGGTTGTATTTATCGATGAAGCCAGAAGAATGTAATCAATTAACTAAACTTCATAACTGCCTTAAAAACATAAAAACCTGGATGACCACCAATTTCCTGATGTTAAATTAAGACAAAACTGAAGTTATTGTTCTTGGCCCCAAACAACGCAGAGACTCTTTATCTGATGACATAGTTTCTCTAGATGGCATTGCTCTGGCCTCTACCACTACCGTAAGAAACCTCGGAGTAATATTTGATCAAGATTTGTCTTTTAATTCTCATTTAAAACAAACCTCACGGACTGCATTTTTTCATCTGCGTAATATTGCGAAAATTAGGCCTATACTGATCCGAAAAGATGCAGAAAAATTGGTCCACAGTTTTTGTTACCTCTAGGCTGGATTACTGTAACTCTCTATTATCAGGTAGCTCTAGTAAGTCCTTAAAAACTCTCCAGCTAATTCAGAATGCAGCAGCACGTGTACTAACAGCAACTAAGAAACAAGATCATATTTCTCCTGTGTTACCTTCTCTGCACTGGATCCCTGTAAAATCCAGAACTGAATTTAAAATCCTACTGTTAACTTATAAAGCTCTAAATGGTCAAGCTCCGTCATATCTTAGAGAGCTCATAGTGCCATATTATCCCACCAGAACACTGCGCTCTGAGAACGCAGGGTTACTCGTGGTCCCTAAAGTCTCCAAAAGTAGATCAGGAGCCAGAGCCTTCAGCTATCAGGCTCCTCTCCTGTGGAATCATCTTCCTGTTACGGTCCGGGAGGCAGACACCGTCTCCACATTTAAGACTAGACTTAAGACTTTCCTCTTTGATAAAGCTTATAGTTAGGGCTGGCTCAGGCTTGCCCTCTGCCAGCCCCTAGTTAGGCTGACTTAGGCCTAGTCTGCCAGAGGACCCCCTATAATACACCGGGCACCTTCTCTTCTTCTTGCTCTCTCTCTCTCTCTCGTGTCCTATTACTGCATCTTGCTAACTCGGCCATTCTGGATGTCACTAACTCGGCTTCCTCTCCGGAGCCTTTGTGCTCCACTGTCTCTCAGGTTAACTCGTATTGCAGCAGTGCCTGGATAGTGTGATGTGTGTGGTTGTGCTGCTGCCGTGGTCCTGCCAGATGCCTCCTGCTGCTGCTGCTGCCATCATTAGTCATACTTCTACTGTTATTTTACACATATGACTATTGTCACACATGTATACTGCCAGATATTAATACATACTTTCAACATATTGTACCACAGTAGCCAGAACTATAATTATATTAGTTTACTAATACTCTCTCTGTCTCATTGTGTCAGACGGATTACTGTTAATTTATCATGTTGATCTGTTCTGTACGACATCTATTGCACATCTGTCCGTCCTGGAAGAGGGATCCCTCCTCAGTTGCTCTTCCTGAGGTTTCTACTGATTTTTTTTCCTGTTAAAGGGGTTTTTTGGGGAGTTTTTCCTGATCAGCTGTGAGGGTCCTAAGGACAGAGGGATGTTGTATGCTGTAAAACCCTGTGAGGCAAACTGTGATTTGTGATATTGGGCTTTATAAATAAAACTGATTGATTTATTGAGATCCAGAAGGACCAGGACCGCAGTTAGTTACCAGAGTCAACTGTTAAAAGGTCATTTAAAATTCTTAAAAGCACCGTTTCTGTGCAATGGCATGACTTAAAACCAGACTGGAACTTCTTGGAAATGTCATTTAGATCAATCAATGACTGCAGCTGTTCATTAACCACCTTCTCCAAGACCTTAGAAAGAAAAGGAAGCTTGGAGATAGGTCCAAAGTTGGATATCAAGATTATGTTTTTTGATGAGGGGCTGGACCACAGCATGTTCAAAGGCAGCTGGGACACATCCAGACATCAAAGATGAATTTATCAGATCCATAACACAGAGCCCAATGATATCGAAAATATCCTTATAAAGGGATGCTGTCAAGAGGACAGTATAAAGGCCTGAGGTGCTGGACAATATCAGTTAAAGCTGAGCGAGACACTTGTTCAAATGTGTCAAAAACAGCAGGGCAAATGGGAAAGACGGCAGGATCTAATGCAGACGGCGAAAGAGAGGACCTAATATCGGAGATCTTGCCAATAAAAAACCTTAGAAAATCTTCACACAGTTTAGGTAAAGAAACACCACCATTGTGGTCACAGTGGTTTAAAAGAGTATTCAAGGTATTAAAAAGAAACTGAGGTTTATGGCTATTGACTGACACAAGATTGGATAAAAACTGACTCTTGGCAGCTTTAACAGCTTTCTGATACTGCAATAGACTGTTTATTAAGATGTCCAAAGAAACGTGTAGATGATCTTTCTTCCAAGTATAGAACATTTCTCTTTTCTGGAAGTTCTGTCAGGAGAACCTTAGAAGGTTCTCCTGACAGAACCTTAGAAGTTTTGTTCTGACAGAACATCTGAAGGTGTTCTTGACAGAACTTCCGAAGGTTCTCCTGACAGAACATATGAAGGTTCTCATGACTGAACATCTAAAGATTCCTCAGAGAACATCTAATCTTTTGACAGAACATCTGAAGGTTATCTTGACAGAACGTCTGAAGGTTCTCCTGACAGAACATCTGAAGGTTCTTATAACAGAACATCAGAAGGTTCTCTTGACCGAACATCTGGAGATTCTCCTGACAGAATGTCTGAGGGTTCTCCTGACAGAACTTCTGAAGGTTCTCCTGCTTTGGAACCTCCTGACAATAACTGACAATAACCTGCATGTCCCTGCCCTCAGCTCTGTGTCAGTGCCACAATGCTATGATTATAGACAGTGATATCACCATGTGGACCAAGCAGACCTACAGCGTCAGTTACCACGAAGACCCGTCCAGCTGAAAAGACTCAACGTGTCTCAATGAGACACTGATCCGTCTCCATGGTTAACACCTGACACTACAAGTCTCAAGTCAGTTCACACATGACACCACATGTCTCAAGTCAGTTCACACAACACCACATGTCCCAAGTCAGTTCACACCTGATACTACGAGTCTCAAGTCAGTTCACACATGACACATGTCTCAAGTCAGTTCACACATGAAACTACGAGTCCAAAGTCAGTTCACACCTGATACGAGTCCCAAGTCAGTTCACACCTGATACTATGAGTCTCAAGTCAGTTCACACATGACACTACATGTCTCAAGTCAGTTCACACATTACACTACAAGTCCCAAGTCAGTTCACACCTGATACTACGAGTCTCAGGTCAGTTCACACCTGATACTACAATGAGGCCCAAGTCAGTTCACACCTGACATTAGAACGACTCCCGAGTCCAGAGTCATCACCTGTGGTTGGTTCTCACTTTATTGAAATAAAAACATGACTCATTTCTGTTTGCAGGGTTAAGGTTAGGATTTGGGTTTAACCTAACCAGATTTTTATTTTCCATAAAAATCTGCTGATGCAAAAGTTCAAACCTTCAAATACAAAATAAGTTTTAGTTTTTTAAAGTTTATGATTTTAATGTTGCTTCATATTTAATTTAAATTAAATTCATTTAAACATATTCAAATTTAAATTAAGTTTTTCAACTCAAATTTAGTGTCATTCGATTGTTCCTTTTGACAGTAGCTTTAAATGAAAAATATAACGAGGAAAATAAATGTGTTTAACAGAATCTGAATATTTCGGCCACAGCGTTTTAGAGAAACACAAGATTCAGACTCAGTGTTTGATTCAGACTGTACTTTATTCTGAAAGTTTAACATACAGGAAGTTGAAAAGAGCGTGATCAGCAGTCTCACGTCTCAATAAAAAAATCAATAACTGATCAAGTTCTCACTATGAAATAAAAAAGTTTCACATTTCTCACAATCAATAACAATCATCGATCAACAAGCGGGGGTGGGGCTAATACACACAAGTTAATCTGGGGGTGGGGCTAATATCAGCAGGTAAACAGGGGTTGGGGCTACACCTGTGCAGCTACGGTTCATATTTACACTTTGAAAACTTCACACAGTCACATGACCTCACAGCAGTGTCACAGTGATGTCACCATGTGGGGACACACCCTGTGATATCACTGCATTGACAAAACTAGATGTTCAGTTTCTTTATTTCAGTCTCTTTACAGAAAGGAGTGTCCGCCATTTTGTTTTTGGTCACAAAAACATTCATCTCAGGTCTCTGACACATTAAATTGATCTCAGGTCTGTGACACGTTAAACTGATCTCAGGTCTGTGACACGTTAAACTGATCTCAGGTCAGTCTCTGACACATTAAACTGATCTCAGGTCTGTGACACATTAAATTGATCTCAGGTCAGATCGTCAGAGGAACATTTGAAGTGATAAATTACAACAAAAAAATTGAATGAGATAAAAAAAAATTAAAGCACAAACAAAATTAAAGAATCATCTCTGGCTGAAACATGAAATAAAGTTGAATACGTTTATTTTAATTTATTTTCTTCACTGAAAATCAAACTGGTTGTTAACGTGGATTCTTTCAGGTTTCAACTGAGATAACTGTCTGATAATAATGACTAATGACTGGGACCTGTCTAATATCTCATCTGACACAGTTTGTATGTGAGACCTGTCTAATGTCTGATCTGACACATGATCTGTGTTTGAGACCTGTCTAATATCTGATCTCAGTCAGTCACTGGCAGAACATCTCTTTCATCGTGTATTGACAGCAGTCTGTTATCTGATTGGCTTAGATATCGGAAGAGTTAAACTGTCCAATGAGAAGCTGTTACCCGACTTCCTCAGAACCTTTTCCTTTACATCACTTCCTGTGGCGAGACGTCCTCACTGGTCGATTACTGTGCTAGACTAGCCGACTACTCTGCACAAAGCCTACAAGATGCAGACAGAGGGACAGAAGGACAGAGAGACAGACAGAGGAGGACAGACAGACAGACAGGTAGATATGTTAGAGCTGGTAGAGTGAGACAGGAAGTCAGACTGCGGTCGTCTGCAGCTCAAACACTGAACTCTAAATCTGAACTCATCCTGTGTCTGAATTCACAGAAAAAATAAAATCAGATTAAAATGTTTTACAACTCTCAAGGGTTTGTTTCTGAAACTGATGTTTTTTTATTAGTTTTTGTTTATTCAGATCTTTTATCAAAATTAACCTTTTGTTTTTCTTGATTTTATCACAATTAAATAAACATCTTCAGAGTTTTGGACAGAAAAGACTTTGAGATGTTTGAGATGTTTGAAACATTTGAGACGTCCCCTTTGACCTTTTTCACTTTTAATAATCAATCAGTCAACTGAAGAAAATAAATTAATAAATCAATGCAGGTGGTTCTCTAATAGACAGACGTATGTCGACCATGCCCCCATGGAGGCAGGGCCTGAGATGAGGGACACCTGTCCTACAGGTAGACAGGTGTGTCACACTGGTGTGAAGTTCTCAGAAAAACAACAGGTAGGGTTCAGCACACAGACAGGCAGAGCACATACACGTGTCGACATTCAGAGTTCAGAGGTCACAGAGGTCATCAGGAGGGGAGGGGTCGAGTTCATCTGGAAGTCAGAGACCGACATCTGTGTAGAGGTCACTTAAAAGTCATATTAAAAGGTCATATCAAGGTCATTGAGTAACACTGAATTGAATTAAAACTGAGGTCAGACATAGGTCGTATAAACGTCATGTGAAGGTCACATGTAGGTCGTGTGAAGGTCATTTGAAGGTCAGATGTAGGTTGTATGAAGGTCAGATGTAGGTCGTATGAAGGTCATGTGAAGGTCAGATGTAAGTCATGGCACCTTTGGCACTGCTGTCCAGGAAGACTTTGATGTAGGAGGTGGGGACGTATCCCTCCTCCTCCAGGTTCCTCCGCACTCTGGTCCAACCGTCACCCTTGTCCTCTTCCACCACAGAAAGTAGTTCCCCCTCCACCATTGACAGAGTACCTTCATTCTGACCTGCAAAAGAAGAAGAACAACAACATGTTGAGACCACAGACAGCCAAAGTGGAACCAAAGAGAACCAGAGGAGAACTCAACATGTGGTCAGTTACACCTCCTGAATTCTCTGGTCTAACCCTCATCTGATGACGACTTCCTGTCATCAACAGGAAAGAGTTCTACCCACAATCCTTCGCACCACTTAAAGCCAAACAAGTATGGGTTATTTCAGACAGACAAAAGCAGCCGAGAGTCCTCAGGTAGAACCGCTGTATAGAACCAAGGCCTCAGTTACAACCCCTCTATAGAACCAAACCCTCAGGTAGAACTGCTCTATAGAACCAAGGCCTCAGGTAGAACCGCTCTGTAGAACCAAAACAACATGAACGTGTTTCTGAACATAAGGAATGTGTAAACACTGTCACTCTGCTGGGAGAAGGAGGTTCCACAGGTACAGGCTGATCTCTGAATCATGTGTTTCAGTCCTTGAAAAATTTCTTTATGAACAACACGGAGAATTAAAATTTTATTTTTATCACCACATCAGTCAGACTTTAGAAAACAATACAGAACAACAGCTGCTTCTGTCAAAGTGATGAATGGCATCATCGGACTGTAAAAACTACTGCTCCACCCTCTTTCTTGATTCATCAGTTACCCAGATCACCCTGATGGACAGACTCTGTTATACTGGTGTTTCATGGACATACTGTTTGTTGGTTCACAAATTACTCCTCAGATAAAACACGTGTCCAGTTTGCTTTCTGTATCAAAAGGTGTGCCTCAGGGTTCCATACTGGGTCCACTGTTCTCCATATATGTGAATTACAAAGCTGTATAAATAAACCTTGTCCCAACAATCAGCAACCATGGGCTCATCTAAACAGCTGCCTAGCACTCTGAAAACTGAAAGACCTGATGAAGACTAGAAGAAGATAAAGTGTTTTCAGGGAGCTGTTTCCTCACTTGGTCATGTTATTAAGAAATGGCAGTTAACAGGAACTGTGGAGGTCAACCTGAAAACTGTGAGAGAGCTGCTCATAGGATTGTTAGAAAGGAAGAGTGGTGGTGCACTGTTCTACTGTGCAGACACACCTGGACAGGTATGATCTTCATGGAAGGGTCATCAGAAGAAAACCTTTGCTGTGTCCTCACCACTACATTCAGACTCACAGGTTTGTGAAGGAACATTGAAACAAGCCTGATGCTTTTTGGAATCAATGAGACAAAGGGACACCCATCCACCTGTTACAGACGGGGTTAGATGGATGAGACAAAGGGACACCCATACACCTGTTACAGATGGGGGTGGATGGATGAGACAAAGGGACGCCAGTCCACCTGTTACAGAAGGGGTGAATGGATGAGACAAATGGACACCTGTCCACCTGTTACAGACGGGGTGGACGGATGAGACAAAGGGACACCCATCCACCTGTTACAGATGCGGGTGAATGGATGAGACAAAGGGACGCCAGTCCACCTGTTACAGACGGGGTGGACGGATGAGACAAAGGGACACCCATCCACCTGTTACAGATGGGGGTGGATGGATGAGACAAAGGGACGCCAGTCCACCTGTTACAGACAAGAGTGGGTGGAGGAGACAAAGGGACATATGTGAGGGTCCAAAGGACAGAGGGATGTTGTATGCTGTAAAGCCCTGTGAGGCAAATTGTGTTTTGTGATTTTGGGCTTTATAAATAAAATTGATTGATTGATTGATTGATTGACATATGTCTACCTGTTACAGATGGGGGTGGATGGATGAGAGTTGTGTTTGAGATTTGTTTGCATCCAGTGTCTGATATCAGAGACAGTTTGAGAGGGTGGAGTGGGTCTGAGCCATGTATTCCTTTTGCATTCGGGTTGGAAGCCCTACCTGAATAGATATGCTCCTTGTAAACACCTCAACCCAAATGAAAACAGCCAACCCGAAAGAAAATCTAATCGGGTGCACAGGGGTGGAATATTCCTTTTCAGAACCCGAATGGAAGAATTTTTTTGTCTTGTATACACCTCCTACCCGATTCCAGCCATTCCGTTCTTTCTGCGCAGGCTCATTTCCTTGCCCTTCTGGCGCAATGACGTATACAGCGTGCATAGCAACAGGCTGAGATAGAGCAGACGGACTCATTGCACTCACCGATTTCCATTTGCCACAGCACGGTCTTCTATCTCCCTTCTTCGACCTTCTACCTTCCTTCTCCTCCTCAACAGATGAAGCATTAGCAGAACAAGGTTGTTGCCATACTGCTGCTTCAAGAATATAAGCAGAACAAGCCCGAAAAAGGCACTAAGAACGGCGTCATCAAGCATCTTGTTATCCGGAGCGAGGAATACAGTGTTTCCTTCCGTTACACGTAACATCCGCCCTGCCCCCTATCCAATCAGAAACTTTCCCTGCCCCAAACCTTGCACTGACCCAAATAAAGGCCCTGTAAACCCTCATTCAGAATGAATATTTCTCATGTAAACTACCTGGAAAAACTTTAATTCCAGATGATTTCATTCAGATTTATTTCATTCTGAATGAGAAGCCATCATGTAACCACACCCATTGTGGATGAGGTTTGAAAAGTAGGCAGAGCGGGCAGTGTTGAGGGCGGTTTTGTACAGTTTTGGGCTGTTTCGCTGTGTTGCTGTTTCTACTGGTGTATTGTTGTACCTACAACCTGTATACTGAGTTCTGCAATTAAAGTGATCCCGTTGGCGGTAACTTTTCTCTGTGGTTCTCCGAGTCTCTTCATTTCAGTGTTTGCTGAAGTTTAGCATTTTTTCCTTACATAATTGCCGTCCCGAACAAGGAATTTTTTGATTTTACAAGAGGAAAATGTATTCTGATTTCAATTTAGCAAGTTATGCATATATTTCAAAATGATTTCTGTGATTCCATTATATTCTAATGAGTAAGTTGCATTCTGTTGTTTGATGTATTTGATCAATCTGTTAAAGATTCATCTGCTAGGCCGCCTAATGGGAAGGGGCCGATGGGGGACTTTTCCTAGATTTAAACAGCTGCCAAGTTTTTCGCCTCCATCAGATGAATGTTGACAGATGATAAAATATGTTCAGTGTTTGATGTAATATACTCATGTTAAGTTCATACATCACCATATCGTATGTTTTCTTATGCATCATCATATTCAAGTTCAAGAGTTTCATACACGACCATATAGTCATGTTCGTAAGAAACACTGGTTAGAGTTACAGTGCCATATATCCTACTCATATTCATACAAGCATAGGCGTACCATACATTATCTCTGTGAGTAATTTATGATAAAATCATAAAGAGGAGGGACTATGTAGAGGCAGATAATGTATCATTTTATACTAAAGGTGAAAAAGTAAGATCAGTTACACAAGGTTTAGGAAGCAGCTGGTCAAATATCAGATTTGGCAGCAAAAAGGACCCATAAGAGATGTTTTGATAATTTGAGTATTTGTGTGTAAGTCAAGCCTTGGGAGGTCAAATGAGGTAGAAAGTTCTGGGTTAGGGTGACCTGGCCGGTGTAACAGATGTGCCAAGTTTTGCAATAGGAACAGTTGTTTTTGCCAGAGAGACAAAGAAGACAGGAAATATTGACGCACTAAGTCCAGCTCTAGGAATAAGTAGGAAATCAGGAGAACTCTAGATTCCCAGGGAATACGACCCAAGCACGTTCACACACACATACACATACACACACACGCATATGAACGAGCAGACAGCCATTATAAAATCATTTGAAGGGTGACTGTTCAGGGCTGTTTCGCTGTGTTGCTGTTTCTACTGGTGTATTGTTGTACTACAACCTGTATACTGAGTTCTGCAATTAAAGTGATCCCGTTGCATCTGCTATTTAACAACACACATACGTAACATATCTATGGTTTCTACAAACACACTCACTCACACACACACACACACACACACACACACACACGTACAGTGCCCAAACAACAAACACATCCAGTTTTTGGCTGCGAGAAAATCAACCAGGTTATAAAATGATGGCGGCATCTGGGACAACCTTGAATAAAGGCATGTCTTTGACTCATCTCTGACCTGCTGGAACTCTGTCTCAGTCTCAGATCAGAAGGTTTTTAATCTGCAGAAATGATCACCTGATCCTGAAGAACCCAGGTGACATCACTGTGTACCTGAATGTTAGCTGATGTACTGACAATAGTACTTCAGGTAAAGCCATACCTTGGAACGGGTAAAGGGACTTGCAGGTGCCAATACTAGGTAATGGTTCTTCATCATCAAAGTCGTCATCAAACTCCGAACTGCGAGACTTGAATTGAAGCTCTGCACTGTGGTCCTCAGTGTAGCTGCCGTCAGGACTGAGGACAGACAGACAGGTGGACACAGAGACAGACAGATTCAATCATGTAGAATCTATGAACATGTCAGAGGACTTTAAATATAACTGCTGAATGATCAATGATCAATAATCAATAACCTCTCTCTGCTGGCAGGGCTGCGGTTGTCCAGCTGTTTCAGGCTGCTGCTGCCGGGCGTCGTCGCCTGAGAATTTAACCCACAACCTCCACTTTGCCTTCGACCGCCGTGGTCAGACAGTCTGCTATCTGCCTCCGAAAGCCATGCCTGCAGAGGACCACACACACACACACACACACACACACACACACACACACACACACGTTAAGGTTAACGTAGTAACATACATGTTTATACTCATTAACATACAACTTAGCACATGTTAACAGAAAATACACATACTGTGTGTGTACTATGTGTGTAAAGTATAATGTGTGTAGTATGTATAGTATGAGTGCAATATGCGTGTACTATGAGTGTACAGTGTACTGTGTGTATTATGTGTAGTGCAGACCTGGTTCCTCCTCAGCTCGTCATCCAGTCTCTGCAGACTCTGTTTCACTTCCTCCAGTCGAGGTTCCAAACTGCCAGCATCGCCCATCTGAGGACTTCGTTCGTACACCTCCCTCATTTTCAGGAGAGCGTCTCTGGAACAACAAACACACACAATAAACAAACAATAAACAAACATACAAACAAACCGGAAGAGTCAGATACACAGAAGAGTTACATATACAGGAAGAGTCACATATACAGGAAGAGTCACATATACAGGAAGAGTCAGATACAGGAAGAGTCAGATACACAGGAAGAGTCAGATATACAGGAAGAGTCAGATACAGGAAAAGTCACATATACAGGAAGAGTCAGATACACAGGAAGAGTCAGATATACAAGAAGAGTCAGATACAGGAAAAGTCACATATACAGGAAGAATCACATATACAGGAAGAATCAGATACACAGGAAGAATCACATATACAGGAAGAGTCAGATACAGGAAAAGTCACATATACAGGAAGAATCACATATACAGGAAGAGTCAGATATACAGGAAGAGTCAGATACAGGAAGAGTCACATATACAGGAAGAATCACATATACAGGAAGAGTCAGATACAGGAAGAGTCACATATACAGGAAGAATCACATATACAGGAAGAGTCAGATATACAGGAAGAGTCATATACACAGGAAGAGTCACATATACAGGAAGAATCACATATACAGGAAGAGTCAGATACAGGAAAAGTCACATATACAGGAAGAATCACATATACAGGAAGAGTCAGATACAGGAAAAGTCACATATACAGGAAGAATCACATATACAGGAAGAGTCAGATACACAGGGAGAGTCACATATACAGGAAGAATCACATATAAAGGAAGAGTCAGATACAGGAAGAATCACATATACAGGAAGAATCACATATACAGGAAGAGTCAGATACAGGAAGAGTCACATATACAGGAAGAATCACATATACAGGAAGAGTCAGAAACACAGGAAGAGTCAGATGCATGAAAAATCACATATACAGGAAGAATCACATATACAGGAAGAGTCAGATACACAGGAAGAGTCACATATACAGGAAGAGTCATATACAGGAAGAGTCAGATACACAGGAAGAGTCATGTACAGGAAGAGTCAGATACACAGGAAGAGTCATGTACAGGAAGAGTCAGATACACAGGAAGAGTCATATATACAGGAAGAGTCACATGTGTGGTCGTGAGTGTGTACCTCTGCTCCTTCTCTCTCTGAATCTCCTGGTTGATGTTGTTGATTCTGGTCTGAAGTTTCTTTCGTCTCTGTTCAGGAGGGAGATGACTGCAGTCTGCAGGACTGGAGCCCTGAAAAAGGTCATCACATGACATCACATTAACACAGTAACAGTAAATGTGGTGTGACACACATGTGTTATAGACTGACAGGTGTGATACTGACCAGTTTGAGTGACAGCTGTCCAATCAGAGAGAAGCAGGAAGGAAACGACAACATTACAAATACAGCTTTGTGTGTGTGTGTGTGTGTGTGTGTGTGTGTGTGTGTGTGTGTGTGTGTGTGTGTGTGTGTACCCCTCTTTTCAGGCTGCGCAGACACTGCTTTCTGGTTCTGGAGCTGGAGGTCATGAGGTCATTCAGTCGCTGTGTGATTGGTTCTCTTGAGGCAGGGGGCGGGGACTGGGGACTGTTGGCCATGCCTCCAGGCGAAGGTGACGTTGGGGGTGGAGGGGGAGGCTGGCGAGGGGAGGACAGGAGGGTCAGCAGCTGGAGGGAAAGATAGAGGGGGTGTGGTCAGTACAGCCATGTGAGTCGTCCAGGTGTGTGTACCTGTCCTGTCTGTGTGTGTGTATGTGTGTGTACATGTGTTGTGTGTGTATGAGTGTGTACAAGTGTTGTGTGTGCTCGTGGGCTGTACCTTGTTTTTTCTGATGAAGGGCCATAGCTTCCTGCTGTGTCTCCGCCCCTCAGTTCGATTGTCGAGGTAACTGGATTCAGAGATGCTTCGCCTCATGGTGGCGCTGTAGTCCTCAAACTCAACGTCACCTGGAGGGTCAAAGCCTGATTTGTACACCTCCACTACCTGCTGGGTGTCCTGCACACACACACACACACACATCAAACACACACACACAGTATAAGATCTGACCTTTGACTTTTTAATACTGCAATGAACATCCACTTCCTGTTTGTCTGTGGTCCCTATTCAAAGATGGATGTGCACTTTTTGAGCCAAGCTGTTGTGAGCGTGGTGCTCACGTTACCATGGTTACCACCACATATCCAGTTTAGGCACAGAGGTCTTATTCTGCCTGTTTGGCAGTTCTGAGGTCTATTACCTTCAGGCTTCAGCTGCTGAGAACGAAACTGAGAACTGAAGAACCAAAGACTGTGGACATCAGTGACAGGTGGACAGTGGACAACTCTGTTACAAGTAGGCTGCAGACACAGCACCCTCAGGTCCTCCTTCTGATCTCTGGGGACTTCAACCACGCCTGTCCATCCACCACCCTGCCCACCTTCACCCAGTATGTTTCCTGCCACACCAGAGGCAATAAAATACTGGATTTACTTTATGCCAACACCAAGATGGCATACCACTTATCCCCCCCTGAAAGACTGCTTCACGACCACTGTGTGGGAGGTACTCAGTGATTCCCATGGGGAGGACATTGACAGTACGATATCATGTATTATGGACTATATTAACTTCTGTGTGGAAAGCACCGTACCCACCAGGACTGTACGCTACTTCTCCAACACCAAACCCTGGATTACTCCAGATATAAAAGCTCTCCTGATAAATAGAAGATGGAGGAACAGCCGCAGCAGAGCGACGTCAGCGGAGTCTGGAGAGGTCTGAAAACCATCTCAGGACACAAACAGCCAGACTCCCAGGCCAGAGGCGACCAGCAGTGGGTGAATGATCTGAATCTATTCTTCAATAGATTTGATCAGTCTGCCCCTCCAGCTTGTCCTTAACTACCTGTCAGGTGGGAGATCAGCTGAGAACGATAAAGACGAGGAAGGCTGCGGGTCCAGACGGCATCAGCTCCAGGCTCCTTAAGTCCTGTGCAGACCAACTGTGCGGGATATTTGAAACCATCTTCAGCCTGAGCCTGAGGCTGGGAAGAGTACCACAGCTGTGGAAGACATCCTGCGTGGTACCTGTGCCCAAGACTCCACACCCCAAGGACTTCAGCAGCTTCAGACCGGTGGCATTAACATCACACCTCATGAAGACTCTGGAGCACCTGGTCCTGTCTTGTCTCCGCCCCGCAGTAGGCCCTTCAATGGACCCGCTGCAGTGGCATACTGGAGCACATAGGGGTGGCTAATCACCTCACATCCTGGATCCTGGACTACCTCACGGACCGGCCGCAGTATGTCAGGACCCAGGATTGTATATCAGACTTGGTAGTCTGCAGTACAGGCGCCCCCCAGGGTACAGTGCTGGCACCGTTCCTCTTCACCCTCTACACTGCAGACTTTTCATACCACACCCCCACCTGTCATCTGCAGAAGTTCTCTGATGACTCTGCCATCGTCGGCCTCATCACAGATGGGGACGACAGGGAGTACAGAGAACTGAACCAGGACTTTGTGGACTGGTGCCTAAGGAACCACCTTCAGATCAACGCGGGAAAACCAAAGAGCTGATGGTGGATTTCCGCAGGCACAGACTCCTCCCCCCAACACTGGTGAACATCCAGGACATTAAGATGGTGACATCTAATAAGTACCTGGGTGTTCATCTTAACAATAACTGGACTGGACTGATCACATAACAGCACTGTACAGGAAAGGCCAAAGCAGACTCTACCTGCTGAGGCGGCTCAGGTCTTTTGGAGTGCAGGGGGCGCACTTGAAGACCTTCTTTGACACTGTGGTGGCATCAGAGCTCCTTCAGCGATAGACTGATTCACCCAAAGTGTGTGAAGGAACGCTATCGCAGGTCCTTCCTGCCTGCTGCTGTCAGGCTACATAACCAGCACTGCTCACAGTAAACTGCACCATGGACACTTTAGGGACACCATAATAAGCATAACTGTCCCTCTTGTTGTTGCTTATTTTGCATATATAGCTTTTCACTTTGCACTAAATATGCTCACTTTGATCCATTGCTCACTTTTTATCCACTGCCCATTATTATTATTATTTATTGCTGTTTTCTTGTATTTTTTGTACTTTTTTTTTGCATGCCTAGTTTTTTAAGGTTTTACAATTTTGAAATCTTTAATCTGACTCTTTCCCCTTGACTGCTGTAACACTGGAATTTCTCAATTGTGGGATCAGTAAAGGTGTATCTTATCTTATTCAAAACGATAAAGCAAAATCGAACACAGAGTATATCAAAACTAAAACTCAAAGATGGCTGCTGAGACAGAGGTCTGTGTTCTCTCTGATCACAGTCGGTCAGAACTGAAGACACGTTTGAGACGAGAACGTTGAGTTTCCTCTGAGTGTTGTTGTGTACAAGACCAAGATGGCGGCGCGGACAGACACAGCAGCCCCTCTCTCTCTGAGTTTGGTGCCTAAAATTGTGTGTTCCAGTGAATGTTCATGCGCTTCGTGTTTAACATCCGTGTGCACATAGTTCAATGTCTGCATTGCTCAGAAGATACAGTCGCCACTGCTGTCTGGATATAAGAAGTTAAAACATCACAACTTGGACCAGAAAGTCACAGAGGAACTTTGGGGCCTGCAACTTCTCCATCAGACTACTACATCACTGGACCCAGCTGCTACATCTCACCCAGAGAGGAGGCGCCGGAAGTGATGTGAAAGGAAGCAGAAGCGAGGCAAGCGCAGAGGCATCCAGGCTTGGCTAGCAGCTAGCCCACACAGACCAGCGATACCATCCCTCATTATGGCCAATGTACACTCACTTGACAACAAAACAGACTACATTCAGCTTCTGAAATCTGCGCAGTGTGATTTAAGGGACTGTTGTGTTTTCATTTTTACTGAGACATGGCAACATCCCCAACTCTGCTATACAGCTAGCTGGGCTAACATGCTACCAAGCTGACCGAGTCTTCGTGGAGGGAGGTAAGACTCACGACGGGGGAGTTTGTGGTTACATCAGCGAAGCCTGGTGCCGGAATGCTGCTATTGTTTCCAAACACTATTCTCCTCTGGCAGAGTTCCTTATTATTAAATACCGGCCTTTCTATCTACCCAGGGAGTTTACAGCAATCCTGCTGGTGGCTGTTTACACCCCCCCACCCACCCCAACACCAGCGATAGGAGCGAGGCACTTAATGAACTCTACCAGGCCATCAGTGAACAACAGACAGTGCACCCAGATGGATTCCTCATCACTGCTGGAGAGTTTTTTTGCCTGTTACATTGCCATTCAGTGACTGTGAAAAGGTCAAGATGGAAAAGTTGTTCCATCACAGTAAATGTTGAATTGACTGCACTAATATAGATTCTTTATCCATCTTATTTTCAAACACGGAAGTAAATAGTGATTAACTTCCGTTTTTTTGTGCGTGACTTCCGGTCAGCCGCTTTCCCTCATGCTTTCCCTTACCGGAGCTAACGGTGCAATCTAATTTTTTTCAATTTTCAGTTGTTTATGTTAGTCAATCAATTAGTTAGTTAGTTAGTCTGTGTATTTTATATAGATAACTGTGTCCACGTTTCTGTTATAACGGAAATTTATTCCCTCTAAACGCGAATAAGTCGCACATCAATCAAAAACTATGAACCAAAAAAGCACAACCTACCCCGAGTGAGACACTGCTTGATCCCCGTCTCCAGTGTACCAGCAGAGAACCTCCAGAACCGAATCAGCGAAAAAACACCAGGCTACACAGCCTCTCTGCCTGAGCAGCTGAAAATGCTGCTTGCACCCTCGACACACAGATGGTGCTTCTGCATGCCAGCCAAACATGTGCGCAACTGTGAGAAATAAATATGTGAGGTGTACGCTGCTTTTCTATCTTTTTTCCCCTTTTCTTTCTTTCTTTCTTTCTTTCTTTCTTTCTTTCAGCGACATACACTCCTAACACAGGACGGGTTGTTTTTATTGACTGAGTTGATTATTAAGCCACAGTTATGCGTGGATCGGCTCTGATAGCACCTGAATCAGCATGTACGCATCAACCATCCAGCCATTACAACATGACTGAGCTAGCAAAGCAGTTTTGTGTTGCTATGTGTGGTATTTATTCAGTTTTGGGAAATCACGATGTCTAGAAAGCATCAGTGGCTGCAGCTGACAGGGACAGCTAACACTAGCAGCAAAGCTAACATCAGGACGTCATCCGTTAAAAGCCTCCCGCGAAAAATGATATATAGCTAAACTCAACAAGGTAAACAACAAGGCGATTCCCATTTACAGTGGTCAAGAGTGCTGGACCAGAAGTGTCGCACAAAAAAACGGAAGTTGGCTGCGTTCTGTTTTGCCTCCGTGTTTCCGTGAAAAATAAGGTGGATAGTCTGAAGAAAACTGGTCAAACATTGTCCTCACAGAGTTAGCAGTTTGGCGCTAAACTGAGTGCAGCGTTAGTTCAGGCAGGACATGATGTTGAGCTCAGCTCACATCAGCTGATCTCAAACAGCCCGATCAGCTGATGGATTAGCTGATTGATGTAAGCGAATCAGCTGATCGATCACATGATTCCTTTCTATGCAACCAATCAGCAGAGCTCATTCAGGGCATTCTTTTTAAAGTGCTCTGACCTGCCGACTGTTGCTGACCTGCCTCCACCCTAGCTCCACCCCAGCTCCTCCTAATCATGTTGCAGCTGACTCATTAGTGTCATTTCTGTTTGTCACTGATGCTCTGTTCTGTTCCCAGGCCGTCTTCTCTGCTGCTCTCTCCGCCTGAGATTTTCTGCGTTGGCCTGATGACACACAGCGAGGCCTCAGAGCAGAGCTGGACCACCAACTGTAACACTGCACATGGTAATAATGTTTCTTAGACTGAAGTGTTCCTGACTGAACTCGACATTGTTGCTCATGTGCTTGGGCTGACAAACATTGTGTTGTAGCTGAGGCACTAAACTTGTTTACTTTATGTTAGTGGAGTGTCAATAACCAATCAAACACCTGAGCAGGTCCAGCAGGTAACTTTAGATATGATTTGGCTCAGTTTAAAGAAAACTGACAAAATAGACTTTCCACTGAAACCTTTTAAGTGTTTTGGTGTCTAAAGTTTCCCACACATCGAAATCTGAAACATTGCCTCACTGACACAGCTGCTCATTGTTTACTGCAGGATTGTTTTCTGTCTGAATGCTCAGTGAAACTTCTGGATCAACAGAATGTTCTGACACCTGCAGGATCTGTTTGAGGGTGAACAGCCAGTTTACTTCTCCACAACCAGGATGGAAAACTCTGACTCCTCTGACTCTTTTATAGCAAGAACCAACAGTCTCCATAGACATCAGATGTCTGATCAAACCTCTGTCCAACACAAAACCACAGCTCTTCAGCTCAGATGAGACTCACCATCCTGGGCTGGATGCTCTCAGCAGCGTCCATCATGACGTCCAGACAGCGACTCACAACAGGAAGAACTTTCCTCTCAGCCTCCGCTGACGAACGCATCGCTTCACAGATCCTCTCAATCCGCCGCTCCTCCATGTCCTGGATACGCTACATCACAGAGCAATGACACATCAATACGCCATGGGTATAACTGGTACCAGGCTGTGGTAGTGCTGGTTTTCCTTGTATATAACTGGTACCAGTGTATGGTAGTGCTGGTTTTCCTTGTATATAACTGGTACCAGGGTGTGGCAGTGCTGGTTTATCTTATATATTACTGGTACCAGGGTGTGGCAGTGCTGGTTTACCTTGTATAACTGGTACTAGTGTATGATAGTGTTGGTTTACCTTGTATATTACTGGTACCAGGGTGTGGCAGTGCTGGTTTATCTTATATATTACTGGTACCAGGGTGTGGCAGTGCTGGTTTACCTTGTATATAACTGGTGCCAGTGTATGGTAGTGCTGGTTTACCTTGTATATAACTGGTACCAGGGTGTGGCAGTGCTGGTTTACTTTGGATATTACTGGTACCAGTGTATGGTAGTGCTGGTTTACCTTGTATATAACTGGTACCAGGGTGTGGCAGTGCTGGTTTACTTTGGATATTACTGGTACCAGTGTATGGTAGTGCTGGTTTACCTTGTATATCTGGTACCAGTGTATGATAGTGTCGGTTTACCTTGTATATTACTGGTACCAGGGTGTGGCAGTGCTGGTTTATCTTATATATTACTGGTAACAGGGTGTGGCAGTGCTGGTTTACCTTGTATATAACTGGTACCAGTGTATGGTAGTGCTGGTTTACCTTGTATATAACTGGTACCAGGGTGTGGCAGTGCTGGTTTACCTTGTATATAACTGGTGCCAGTGTATGGTAGTGCTGGTTTACCTTGTATAACTGGTACCAGGGTGTGGCAGTGCTGGTTTACCTTGTATATAACTGGTACCAGTGTATGGTAGTGCTGGTTTACCTTGTATATAACTGGTACCAGGGTGTGGCAGTGCTGGTTTACTTTGGATATTACTGGTACCAGTGTATGGTAGTGCTGGTTTACCTTGTATATAACTGGTACCAGGGTGTGGCAGTGCTGGTTTACCTTGTATATAACTGGTGCCAGTGTATGGTAGTGCTGGTTTACCTTGTATAACTGGTACCAGGGTGTGGCAGTGCTGGTTTACCTTGTATATAACTGGTACCAGTGTATGGTAGTGCTGGTTTACCTTGTATATAACTGGTACCAGGGTGTGGCAGTGCTGGTTTACTTTGGATATTACTGGTACCAGTGTATGGTAGTGCTGGTTTACCTTGTATATAACTGGTACCAGGGTGTGGCAGTGCTGGTTTACCTTGTATAACTGGTACCAGGGTGTGGCAGTGCTGGTTTACCTTGTATATAACTGGTACCAGTGTATGGTAGTGCTGGTTTACCTTGTATATAACTGGTACCAGGGTGTGGCAGTGCTGGTTTACTTTGGATATTACTGGTACCAGTGTATGGTAGTGCTGGTTTACCTTGTATATAACTGGTACCAGGGTGTGGCAGTGCTGGTTTACTTTGGATATTACTGGTACCAGTGTATGGTAGTGCTGGTTTACCTTGTATATAACTGGTACCAGGGTGTGGCAGTGCTGGTTTACTTTGGATATTACTGGTACCAGTGTATGGTAGTGCTGGTTTACCTTGTATATCTGGTACCAGTGTATGATAGTGTCGGTTTACCTTGTATATTACTGGTAACAGGGTGTGGCAGTGCTGGTTTACCTTGTATATAACTGGTACCAGTGTATGGTAGTGCTGGTTTACCTTGTATATAACTGGTACCAGGGTGTGGCAGTGCTGGTTTACCTTGTATATTACTGGTACCAGTGTATGGTAGTGCTGGTTTACCTTGTATATCTGGTACCAGTGTATGATAGTGTCAGTTTACCTTGTATATTACTGGTACCAGGGTGTGGCAGTGCTGGTTTACCTTGTATATCTGGTACTAGTGTATGGTAGTGTCGGTTTACCTTGTATATCTGGTACTAGTGTATGATAGTGTTGGTTTACCTGGTGTATCTGGTACTAGTGTATGATAGTGTTGGTTTACCTGGTATATAACAACTGGTACCAGGGTGTGGTAGTGTTGGTCTACCTGGTATATAACTGGTAAAAGGGTGTGGTAGTGCTGGTTTACCTGGTATATAACTGGTACCAGGGTGTGGTAGTGCTGATGCTGGTCCTGGTTAAACTGGTTCAAACTGGTCACATATTCTTTCCTGGACTCTTCAGCAGCTTGTTTTTTTTGCTGAGCCGTCTGACGAGCCTGAAACCAGTAGAGGTTCATATGAGTCCTTTGACAGCTCATTAATCAATATGGTGAAACAGTTCATTGGTCGGGTATTCGGTTGGTGCAGTTCAACAAACGCTGCAGATCAACAAACTGTTCCTCAGTTCCTCCAGTAAACTTCTCACGTGTGTTTGGATCAAACTGATCTGACATGTTGATTGCTGACCTTTAAAGGTTAGGGTGGAGCCAGGACGGAGACAGACCAACAGCTTCACTCTGCTTCCAGTCTTTGTTCTACAACAGGTTAACCCCCTCCTGACTCCACGTCTGAACCCAACATACAGATATCATCACTTTGTGTGATCCACTGTCACTGTGGTCACTAAAATGACAGAAACCATGTATGTATGTGCTCTATGGTGGATACTATTGCTGTCGCCAATGGTAAGTTTGTTTTCTAACTCGCACAGCATATTTTCCTTATGCTAGCATGTAAGCTATATGAAACAAGTTAATGCTAGCTTACATGCTAACATAAGGAGCATATGCTCGGCGAGTTAGAAAACAAACTTACCGAGTACTGTGGTGGCTCTATGGAGGATACTGTCGCTGTCGCCAACGATGCACTGCTGAATTCTGAATTTCAGCTAAAACAGTCCTTCCAGTGTTTTCAGCAAAATCGTCCAACATGTTGGCAAGCAAGAATGGGACACTAAAAATTCAAAGTACACGTCAAATAAAATTTGCCCAAACATGGTATCTGTCATTTTTAGATAGATAGATAGATAGATAGATAGATAGATAGATAGATAGATAGATAGATAGATAGATAGATAGATAGATAGATAGATAGATATACATTTTATGTTTTGTCTTTTGGAACATCTTTGTTGAAGTTTGAGCTCTGGGGGCCACCATACAGAAAAACAGGTGAGAACACACTAAAAAAAAACATGAACTCAAAAATATCCAATAAAACATGGAGGAGCTTACCTTCAGTGAGCAGCGCTGAGAGACAGACAGACACACAGACAGACAGACAGACAGACAGACAGACAGACAGACAGACAGACAGACAGACAGACAGAGGGACAGGTTAGTCAGATATCAGTCTGATCACAGTTGCATCAGTTAAATCAGGGTCGGTCCTCCTCCGTCCAAAAGGAGGTGCTGATGTTCATGCTAATGACGAAGGAGACGGACCACAGAGGTGTCCACATATCCCAGACATGAGTCAGAGTCTGACTCCTCCTCCAGAGGACGTGTCAGCCATCATCTGTTTATTTAAAGATCAGATCTGTGATCTGAGTCATTTCAGGCTGTCCACTGATTGGACAAGGACCCGGACAGACAGTTAGACAGGCAGACAGAGCGTCTCTCTATCTGTCTACAGACACAGACGTAGACGCATTTGTCTGTTTAATTAAAGAAGGTTATTTGTTCTGTAATTAGACAGTTTTCTTTTTAGTTGTTAATAAAGTTTCTTATCCCGAGGCGTTCGGCTGAACGAGAGCATCTCCATGCACTTGCTGTGACATCATCATGACGTTTATTTCTTATAATGAAAAAATGAAATATCTGAAATCTAAAACCTTTCCCGACAAATTAAATCTGAACAGTTGAATATTCAAGAATAAACAGGGTCTTAATCTTGAACAATGTGACGAGTGCAGCACACGTTACTGAGAATCTTTAACTAGTGATGACATCATCACGTCACTTCCTGTTCCTGGAGTCGGTCTGTCGAGCAGAGCTCTTATTGGCTGTTTGACAGCTGAGTGACCAATAACAGCTGTTGCTCTGCAGACATGCCAGTATCCGCGTGTCCTCCTGGGGGGACAGATTTTAACACTGATCAAATGATCCTGTGAGATCGTTAACGACGGACGGGCGCCATCGACATGAACACAGCATTAAAACAAACCCACAAAAAAAAACACTGTCAGGTGAACTTATATTGACCCACCTTCTCTCCGTCAGTCTTGTTGTCCAGGTCAATTCTGTCGGAGATCTGTTGAGCTCGCTCCGCCTCCTTACAGTCACGCTCAAACCGGCGTTTACTCTGAATAACAACAAGTAAACAATAACACAAAGTAAATTTTAAAAAAAAATCACAGTTTGAATGATGAGGAAAATGGTTTGACAGATTTAATGTGTCAGGAAGTGTGAGTGGGCGGAGTCAGATGTTAAGATGCAGGTAGGAGGAGTCAGTATGTGTTGGTGGGAGGGGTCACATGATTAACGGGCAGGGTTATATGTGTTAAATGGGGCCTGTATATGTAAGTGGGTGGGATCAAATATGTCAGTGGGGGGGTCAGGTGCGTTGGTGGTCGGAGTCAGATGTTACTCACAGACTCCAGCTGTTTCCAGGAGCTTTCGATGTGCTGCTGGGCACGGCGGCCATCTTGGAAATGCTATAAAAGAACACAGCAGTCACTCGTCCAGTCTGACTGGTCAGATGTCAACATGCTGATGACATCATCATGTCTCCATGTTATACTAAGACATACTAATGACATCATCATGTCTCCATGTTAAACTAAGACATATTGATGACATCATTATGTCTCCATGTTAAACTAAGACATGTTGGTGACATCATCATGTCTCTATATTAAACTGAGTTCTGATTAAAAGTGCATTGAGGGTCATTTGTTATGAAAGGGTGTGTGATGTGATGTGTGTCAACTTCCTGTGAGTGAATGTTCGTCAGTTAACTGGTCGATGACATCATCCCAAATTTCAGATTTAACCTTCAGTTTTATAAATGATGGCGTTTGTTTACGTCAATAAAAACATGTTGGATTTTTTAAAAACCCCTTCTGAAAAAAAGTAAGAAAAAGAAAAGATTTTTATAAAAAGTCGACAGTAAGCAGCAGAGGAAAATTGTAAACGCGGATCATATGCAGAAATGAATTTCGTTAGTTTTAAATATGAAGAATTGTAAATCGTCACTTGGCTGAGGCTCTCACTCAGTGAGGCTGTCAGTCAGTCAGTGAAGCTATCAGTCAGTCAGTGAGTCAGTCACTGAGGCTGTCAGTCAGTCAGTGAGGCTGTCTTTCAGTCAGACAGTCAGTGAAGCTATCAGTCAGTCAGTGAGTCAGTCAGTGAAGCTATCGGTCAGTGGGGCTATCAGTCAGTCAGTGAAGCTGTCAGTCAGTCAGTCAGTGAGGCTGTCAGTCAGTCACTGAAGCTGTCACTCAGTCAGTGAGGCTGTCAGTCAGTCAGTGAAGCTGTCAGTCAGTCAGTCAGAAAGTCAGTGAAGCTATCAGTCAGTCAGTGAGTCAGTCAGTGAAGCTATCGGTCAGTGAGGCTATCAGTCAGTCAGTCAGTGAGGCTGTCAGTCAGTCAGTGAAGCTGTCACTCAGTCAGTGAGGCTGTCAGTCAGTCAGTGAGCCAGTCAGTGAGTCAGTCAATCAGTCAGTCAGTCAGTCAGTGAGTCAGTCAGTCAATCAGTGAGTGAGGCTGTCAGTCAGTCTGAGTCAGTTAGTCAGTCAGTGAGTGAGTCAGTCAGTCAGTGAGCCAGTCAGTCAGTCAGTCAATCAGTGAGTGAGGCTGTCAGTCAGTCTGAGTCAGTTAGTCAGTCAGTCAGTCAGTCAGTCAGTCAGTCAGTCAGTGAGTGAGTGAGTGAGTGAGTGAGTGAGTGAGTGAGTGAGTGAGTGAGTGAGTGAGTGAGTGAGTGAGTGAGTGAGTCAGTGAGTCAGTCAGTCAGTCAGTCAGTCAGTCAGTCAGTCAGTCAGTCAGTCAGTCAGTCAGTGAGGCTGTCAGTCAGTCTGAGTCAGTCAGTCAGTGAGTGAGTGAGTCAGTCAGTCAGTGAGGCTGTCAGTCAGTCAGTCAGTCAGTGAGGCTGTCAGTCAGTCTGAGTCAGTTAGTCAGTCAGTGAGTGAGTGAGTCAGTCAGTCAGTGAGGCTATCAGTCAGTCAGTGAGTCAGTCAATCGGTCAGTGAGGCTGACAGTCAGTCAGTGAGGCTGTCAGTCAGTCAGTGAGGCAGTGAGGCTGTGAGTCAGTCAGTGAGGCTGTCAGTCAGTCAGTCAGTCAGTCAGTCAGTGAGGCTGTCAGTCAGTCAGTCAGTCAGTCAGTCAGTCATTCAGTCAGTCAGTCAATCGGTCAGTGAGGCTGTCAGTCAGTCAGTGAGGCAGTGAGGCTGTCAGTCAGTCAGTCAGTAAATCAGTCAGTGAGGCTATCAGTCAGTCAGTGAGTCAGTCAGTGAGGCTATCAGTCAGTCAGTGAGCCAGTCAATAAGTAAGTGAGGCTGTGAGTCAGTCAGTCAGTGAGTCAGTCAGTCAGTCATTGAGTCAGTCAGTGAGTGAGGCTGTCAGTCAGTCTGAGTCAGTGAGTGAGTGAGTCAGTCAGTCAGTCAGTGAGTCATTCAGTGAGGCTATCAGTCAGTCAGTGAGGCAGTGAGGCTGCCAGTCAGTGAGTCAGTCAGTCAGAGAGGCTGTCAGTGAGTCAGTCAGTAAGTCAGTCGGTCGGTCAGTGAGGAGGTCAGTCAGTCAGTGAGGCTGTAAGTCAGTCAGTGAGGCAGTGAGGCTGTCAGTCAGTCAGTCAGTCAGTGAATCAGTCAGTGAGGCTGTCAGTGAGTCAGTCAGTCAGTCAGTCGGTCAGTGAGGCTGTCAGTCAGTGAGTGAGACTGTCAGTCAGTGAGGGTGTCAGTCAGTCAGTGACTAAGTCAGTCAGTCAGTGAGGCTTTGAATCAGTCAGTGAGGTTATCAGTCAGTCAGTGAGGCTGTGAGTCAGTCAGTCAGTGAGCCAGTAAGTTAGTGAGTCAGGCAGTCAGTCAGTGAGGCTATCAGACAGTTAGTGAGTCAGTCAGTGAGGCTATCAGTCAGTCAGTGAGTCAGTCAGTGAGGCTGTCAGTCAGTCAGTCAGTGAGGCTGCCAGTCAGGCAGTGAGGCTGCCAGTCAGGCAGTGAGGCTATCAGTCAGTCAGCCAGTCAGTGAGGCTGTGAGTCAGTCAGTCAGTGAGTCAGTCAGTGAGGCTGTCAGTCAGTCAGTCAGTGAGTCAGTCAGTGAGGCTGTAAGTGAGGCTATCAGTCAGTCAGTCAGTCAGTCAGTCAGAAGTCAGTGAGTCAGTCGGTGAGGCTATCAGTCAGTCAGTCAGTCAGTCAGTCAGTCAGTGAGGCTGTAAGTGAGGCTGACAGTCAGTCAGTGAGGCTGTCAGTCAGTCAGTCAGTCAGTCAGACAGTCAGTGAGGCTGTCAGTCAGTCAGTCAGTCAGTCAGTCAAGGAGGGTGTCAGTCAGTAAGTCAGTGAGGCTGTCAGTCAGTCAGTGAGTCAGTCAGTCAGTGAGGCTGTCAGTCAGTCAGTGAGTCAGTCAGTCAGTGAGGCTGTCAGTCAGTCAGTCAGTCAGTCAGTGAGTCAGTCAGTGAGGCTGTCAGTGAGGCTGTCAGTCAGTGAGTCAGTCAGTGAGGCTGTCAGTCAGTCAGTGAGGCTATCAGTCAGTCAGTCAGTCAGTCAGTGAGTCAGTCAGTGAGGCTGTCAGTCAGTGAGGCTGTCAGTCAGTCAGTCAGTGAGTCAGTCAGTGAGGCTATCAGTCAGTCAGTGGGTCAATCAGTCAGTCAGTGAGGCTGTCAGTCAGTGAGGCTGTCAGTCAGTCAGTCAGTGAGTCAGTCAGTGAGGCTATCAGTCAGTCAGTGGGTCAATCAGTCAGTCAGTGAGGCTGTAAGTCAGTCAGTCAGTCAGTGACACTGTCAGTCAGTCAGTGATGATATCAGTCAGTCAGTGAGTCTGTCAGTCAGTCAGTGAGGCTGTAAGTCAGTCAGTCAGTCAGTGACACTGTCAGTCAGTCAGTGATGATATCAGTCAGTCAGTGAGTCTGTCAGTCAGTCAGTGAGGCTGTAAGTCATTCAGTGAGGCAGTGAGGCTGTCAGTCAGTCAGTCAGTGAATCAGTCAGTGAGGCTGTCAGTGAGTCAGTCAGTCGGTCAGTGAGGCTGTCAGTCAATGAGTGAGACTGTCAGTCAGTGAGGGTGTCAGTCAGTCAGTGACTAAGTCAGTCAGTCAGTGAGGCTTTGAATCAGTCAGTGAGGTTATCAGTCAGTCAGTCAGTCAGTGAAGCTGTGAGTCAGTCAGTCAGTGAGCCAGTGAGTTAGTGAGTCAGTCAGTCAGTCAGTGAGGCTATCAGACAGTCAGTGAGTCAGTCAGTGAGGCTATCAGTCAGTCAGTGAGTCAGTCAGTGAGGCTGTCAGTCAGTCAGTCAGTGAGGCTGCCAGTCAGGCAGTGAGGCTGCCAGTCAGGCAGTGAGGCTGTGAGTCAGTCAGTCAGTGAGTCAGTCAGTGAGGCTGTCAGTCAGTCAGTCAGTGAGTCAGTCAGTGAGGCTGTCAGTCAGTCAGTCAGTGAGTCAGTCAGCGAGGTTGTCAGTCAGTCAGTGAGGCTGCCAGTCAGGCAGTGAGGCTGTGAGTCAGTCAGTCAGTGAGTCAGTCAGTGAGGCTGTCAGTCAGTCAGTCAGTGAGTCAGTCAGCGAGGTTGTCAGTCAGTCAGTGGGTCAATCAGTCAGTCAGTGAGGCTGTAAGTCAGTCAGTCAGTCAATGACACTGTCAGTCAGTCAGTGATGATGTCAGTCAGTCAGTGAGTCTGTCAGTCAATCAGTGAAGCTGTCAGTCAGTCAGAGAGGCTGTCAGTCAGTCAGTGAAGCTGTCAGTCAGTCAGTCAGTGAGGCTGTCAGTCAGTCAGTGAGGCTGTCAGTCAGTCAGTGAAGCTGTCGGTCAGTCAGTGAGGCTGTCAGTGAGGTTGTCAGTCAGTGAGGCTATCAGACAGTCAGTGAGTCAGTCAGTGAGGCTGTCAGTCAGTCAGTCAGTGAGGCTGCCAGTCAGGCAGTGAGGCTGCCAGTCAGGCAGTGAGGCTGTGAGTCAGTCAGTCAGTGAGTCAGTCAGTGAGGCTGTCAGTCAGTCAGTCAGTGAGTCAGTCAGTGAGGCTGTCAGTCAGTCAGTGAGTCAGTCAGCGAGGTTGTCAGTCAGTCAGTGGGTCAATCAGTCAGTCAGTGAGGCTGTAAGTCAGTCAGTCAGTCAGTGACACTGTCAGTCAGTCAGTGATGATGTCAGTCAGTCAGTGAGTCTGTCAATCAATCAGTGAAGCTGTCAATCAGTCAGAGAGGCTGTCAGTCGGTCAGTGAAGCTGTCAGTCAGTCAGTCAGTGAGGCTGTCAGTCAGTCAGTGAAGCTGTCAGTCAGTGAGGCTGTCAGTGAGGTTGTCAGTCAGTGAGGCTGTCAGTCAGCCAGTGGGGCTGTCTTTCAGTCAGTCAGTCAGTGAGTCAGTCAGTGAGGTTGTCAGTCAGTAAGTGAGTCAGTCAGTGAGTCTATCAGTCAGTGAGGCTGTCAGTCAGTGAAGCTGTCACTCAGTCAGTCAGTCCGTCAGTCAGTCAGTCAGTCAGTAAGGCTGTCAGTCAGTCAGTCAGTCAGTGAGTCGGTCAGTGAGGCTGTCAGTCAGTAAGTGAGTGAGTCAGTGAGGCTATCAGTCAGTCAGTCAGTCAGTGAGGCTGTGAGTCAGTCAGTCAGTGAGGCTGTCAGTCAGTAAGTGAGTGAGTCAGTGAGGCTATCAGTCAGTCAGTGAGGCTGTCAGTCTGTAAGTGAGTGAGTCAGTGAGGCTATCAGTCAGTAAATCAGTCAGTGAGGCTGTGAGTCAGTCAGTCAGTGAGCAAGTGAGTCAGTCAGTCAGTCAGTGAGGCTATCAGTCAGTCAGTGAGTCAGTCAGTGAGGCTATCAGTCAGTCGGTCAGTGAGTCAGTGAGGCTGTCAGTCAGTCAGTCAGTCAGTGAGTCAGTGAGGCTGTCAGTCAGTCAGTGAGGCTATCAGTCAGTCAGTCAGACAGTCAGTGAGGCTGTCAGTCAGTCAGTGAGGCTATCAGTCAGTCAGTCAGTGAGTGAGTCAGTCAGTGAGGCTGTCAGTGAGGCTGTCAGTCAGTCAGTGAGGCTGTCAGTCAGTGAGTCAGTCAGTGAGGCTGTCAGTCAGTCAGTGAGGCTATCAGTCAGTCAGTCAGTCAGTCAGTCAGTCAGTGAGTCAGTCAGTGAGGCTTTCAGTGAGGCTGTCAGTCAGTAAGGCAGTCAATCAGTCAGCGAGGCTGTGAGTCAGTCAGTCAGTCAGTCAGTGAGGCTGTCAGTCAGTCTGAGTCAGTGAGTCAGTCAGTGAGGCTGTCAGTCAGTCAGTCAGTGAGTCAGTGAGTCAGTCAGTGAGGCTGTCTGTCAGTCAGTCAGACAGTCAGTGAGGCTGTGAGTCAGTCAGTGAGGCTGTCAGTCACTCAGTGAGTCAGTCAGAGAGGCTATCAGTCAGTCAGTGAGGCTGTCAGTCAGTCAGTGAGGCTATCAGTCAGTCAGTCACTCAGTGAGTCAGTCAGTGAGGTTGTCAGTGAGGCTGTCAGTCAGTAAGGCAGTCAATCAGTCAGTGAGGCTGTGAGTCAGTCAGTCTGAGTCAGTGAGTAAGTCAGTGAGGCTGTCACTCAGTCAGTCAGTGAGTCAGTGAGTCAGTCAGTGAGGCTGTCTGTCAGTCAGTCAGACAGTCAGTGAGGCTGTGAGTCAGTCAGTGAGGCTGTCAGTCACTCAGTGAGTCAGTCAGTGAGGCAGTGAGGCTGTCAGTCATTCAGTCAGTGAGGCTGTCAGTCAGTAAGGCTGTCAATCAGTCAATGAGGCTGTGAGTCAGTCAGTGAGGCTATCAGTCAGTCAGTCAGTCAGTCAGTCAGTGAGGCTGTCAGTCAGTGAGTCAGTGAGGCTGTCACTCAGTCAGTCAGTGAGGCTGTGAGTCAGTCAGTGAGGCTATCAGTCAGTCAGTCAGTGAGGCTGTCAGTCAGTCAGTCAGTCAGTCAGTGAGGCTGTCAGTCAGTCAGTGAGTCAGTCAGTCAGTCAGTCAGTCAGCGAGGCTATCAGTCACTCAGTGAGTCAGTCAGTGAGTCAGTCAGTGAGGCTGTCAGTCAGTCAGTGAGGCTATCAGTCAGTCAGTCAGTCAGTCAGTCAGTGAGTCAGTCAGTGAGGCTGTCAGTGAGGCTGTCAGTCAGTCAGTGAGGCTGTCAGTCAGTGAGTCAGTCAGTGAGGCTTTCAGTCAGTCAGTGAGGCTATCAGTCAGTCAGTCAGTCAGTCAGTGAGTCAGTCAGTGAGGCTGTCAGTGAGGCTGTCAGTCAGTCAGTGAGGCTGTCAGTCAGTGAGTCAGTCAGTGAGTCAGTCAGTGAGGCTGTCAGTCAGTCAGTGAGGCTATCAGTCAATCAGTCAGTCAGTCAGTCAGAGAGTCAGTCAGTGAGGCTGTCAGTCAGTCAGTGAGGCTGTCAGTCAGTGAGTCAGTCAGTGAGTCAGTCAGTGAGGCTATCAGTCAATCAGTGAGTCAGTCAGTGAGGCTGTCAGTGAGGCTGTCAGTCAGTCAGTCAGTCAGTGAGTCAGTCAGTGAGGCTGCCAGTCAGTGAGTCAGTGAGTCAGTGAGTCAGTCAGTGAGGCTGTCAGTCAGGCTGTCAGTCAGTGAGTGAGTCAGTCAGGCTGTCAGTCAGTCAGTGAGTCAGTCAGTGAGGCTGTCAGTGAGGCTGTCAGTCAGTCAGTGAGGCTGTCAGTTAGTCAGTCAGTCAGTGAGTCAGTCAGTGAGTCAGTCAGTGAGGCTGTCAGTCAGTCAGTGAGGCTATCAGTCAATCAGTGAGTCAGTCAGTGAGTCAGTCAGTGAGGCTGTCAGTCAGTGAGTCAGTCAGTGAGTCAGTCAGTCAGGCTGTCAGTCAGTGAGTGAGTCAGTCAGGCTGTCAGTCAGTCAGTGAGTCAGTCGGTGAGGCTGTCAGTCAGTCAGTCAGTGAGGCTGTCAGTCAGTCAGTCAGTGAGGCTATCAGTCAGTCAGTGGCAGTCATCCAGAAGGCTTTGGGATGGCGTGGGAAATTTGAAATGGCTGCATCTGTAGGCACTTTTGTCTGGGGGAGTGAGTATCTGGGATGAGCTACCCCTTCAGCCACTGGTCGTCCAGAATTTTGGCTCAGGGCCAGCTAATCAGCCTCTGTCAGAGGTGGTGGTGGCAGCCCTCCACCTGCTTTGCGGTCCCTGCCTTCTTTCTGTTGGCTGAGTAGAACTCAAATGTTACTCAGCAGGATATTAGGCAAGAGGACACACAAGTTGAAACAGTATTTTTGGGGGGTTTAAATTACAAGTGACCTACAGTACATAATGACATAGCCACTGAATGACAGGTTATTGAAGCTACTTTGTTTAATAAATAAATATGAATCAAACTAAAGGAAGGTACAGTCATGGCCAAGTCAAATATGCCTTACCTGTTTGAATGATGTTTTTATATTTCATTTTAAGCTGCTTCCAAGTGTGTTTTTCCCCTGTGAGATTGCACCTACATGAGCATCAGATTTTATTCAAAGCCACTTTTTCACCTGTAAGCTACAATTTTAATTAAGTGTGAATAAATGTTAAATTAATGAACTAGTGCATTCAAACGTACGCGTTGACTCGGGCAGCAGTTTCCTCCCATGCTGCCTCTCTCTCCTTGGCAGCTTTAGTGCTGTTACTTTGTTTATGAAATATATGCTCATATTCGCTGTGGGCATTCATGAGCACCTCCTATTCCACAGGTGTAAAATAAGTTGATCACTTTTTCTCTCCGGTTGCCATGGTGACTCGAGGTATCGGGGCTCCATTGATGATGGCTTTTTACTGTGGTTGTGCACATGCTTAACTCAAGGTGTACCTACTCAGAGTTGACTGAACGAATTCAAATCAGCTGTTCTGAAACCGGGTACTCAGAGTTTCCCAGCTCAGGGTAAGTCAAGTCAGAGTTCAGGATCAGACTCAGAGCTTGTTGAACCTGGAATACCCCTCAGCTGTGTTTGTTTGTTTGTTTCTTTACTCACAGTCTTCCTCTCAGTCTTCACTTCCTGTGTGTAGCGTGTCAGCTCACAGACAATCTGCGTGTTCAGGTTTTCAGCGAGTTCTTCTCTCTGAACAGCAAGTTCGTTCAGCTGACGAAGCGTCGCCGCGAACGCCAAACACCAGGTGTACCTGCAACGACCAGTCAGAGAGTAGCTTTTATAACCGACCACACACCTGCTGTTCTGTATAAAATATAACCTCCGCCTCTGACACATAACCTCCACCTCTGACACATGACCTCCACCTAGGGCTGGGCGATATGGCCTTTTATTAATATCTCGGTATTTTTAGGCCATGTCACGATACACAATATATATCTCGATATTTTGCCTTAGCCTTGAATTAACATTTGATGCATATAATCACACCAGTATGATGATTCTATGTGTCCATATTAAAACATTCTTGTTCATACTACATTAAAATATGCTACTACTACCCTACTTTCATGCAAAGAGGGAAATCACAACTAAGTCAATTTACCAAAACTATATTTATTAAACAGTTATTAAGCAGTGGCACAAACATTCATGTAATTTCAAAACAGAAAGTGCAAGATTGTCAGAGACATTTTAAAACAAGATATTAGTGCACTTTTGTACATGATGTCACTAAGATGACATAAAAACAACATTTATTTAAAGTGCACTTTTTGTACAGAATGCCACTAGGATATTTTAAAAGAAAAATATGCACTTTTGTGCAGGATGTCACACAAGATATTTCAAAAACTGTAAAATTAAAATTAGCTACATAATAGGTGAAAAGGAAAATTTATTTAAAAAGGACCCTACTTTTATGGCAACAATGCCTGAACATAAAACAATGGCAACAAAAGGTCAATGAGGTTACTTATGGAAAAGTTCACAGCTTTAGTCTTGGTTTCTTCTATATGAAATGTATGGCACAAATAAAAAGTTCAAAAAATATATACTTGCATTTTGTGCATGGTGTGTGAGTAGTACCAGGTTGTTCAGAGGTTTTGTGCCAAAAACACAAGCCTATCAATGGCGTCTGGTTTGAGAGATGCTCGTTGGCATGTAACTATATTCCCACTGGTACTAAACACCCTTTCCGATGGGGAACTGGTGGCAGGCACACACAGATACTTTTTTGCCACATTTTTTAGGTTTGGGAACATTTCCTCATGGTCGTTCCACCATTGCAGGGGATTTGCTTCACTGTCAACATTAACAGACTGCAAGTAGGCAGACAACTCTTTTTCAATACGCTCTCTCTGTGATAGTGTGCTGGAGGACGATGTTGCTGCCATTTTAAAGACGCTTCCAAGGGTTTTCTTCCGTAGTGGCTCTGTTGGTTGTGATGCTGTTGTTGCATCTTGAGGATGGGAAGCAGCCAACTCAGCTGTGCCCTGGTCAGACTTGGACAGCATTGCCTCCATCTCGGCTAAGGCTCTGCTCTTGATGTCCTCCACCTTTCCTTCTGTGCAGTATGTTATCTTGAACCTGGGATCCACCAAGCCTGCCATGTCCAGCAGGTCATTAGTGGAAGAATCAGAATACTTCTCGCTCAGATAATCCAGGATGGAGGCTTTGATAGACTGGGTCAGTGGAGTGTCATCCTCCTGATGTGCCAAGAGGCTGGACTGGAAGAGATGGAGCACAGGCTTGACACAGGACACTGTTTTTTTTTTTGTTTTGTTTTTTTGTTTTTTTTCCCCGATAAAGGGTTTTTTTGGGGGGGAATTTTTCCTTATCCGCTGTGAGGGTCTTAAGGACAGAGGGCTGTCGTATGCTGTAAAGCCCTGTGAGGCAAATTGTGATTTGTGATATTGGGCTTTATAAATAAAATTGAATTGAATTGAACTGAATTGCATACATAACTCTGACCTGATAGAGCATCAGTGAATTTCAGGAGGGGTTTCAGAGCCTTGTGCACTGACTCGAGAACTTCCAGGTCTTGCCAGGTGAGAACGAGATGCCGGGTTTTCTTGTCTGCGGCTAAGACTTGAGAAATCGCTTATTCCTGCTCCAGTACCCGCTCAATCATCTTCTCTCGGGATCCCCACCTGGTAGGAGACTTACTGATTAGCTGGTGTGCAGGGAGATTCAGCTCTTTCTGCACGGTGGCCAGGTCTCTCTTCCTCTTCCAACTGAAAGAGAAGCTGCTCACCATCTTCTTGCACACAGCGACAGCATGGTCAATGCGGGTGTCCTTCATGGTTCATGAAAAACAAACATTTAAAATGTTACAGTAATTGTGCAGAAATCCACTCACTAATTTTGGTAATTATTTTTATACAGTAGTGTGTAAAAGTGAAAATGCTTACATAAAAGCTTCAAAATATAAAAAATGCAATATGAAGAGCAGTCTTCTGACACACTAATGCAGAAAAAGAAATTAACATGTAAGACAATTTATATAAAAACTCTTGGATGCCTAAACTAAGATGCACAGTTATGCACTTTTTTTGCAAAAAAAAACACACTCTCACTCACACACACACACACTCTCACTCACACACACACACACACACACACACTTACGTTGCATAGATGAAACAGTTCTCTGTTATGACCAGTAGGGTGCTATAACAATGCTGAAAGATGATTACTATCACAGGGGGAAACTCACCAATTGCAAGATGCAGGCGATGGCCAAAACACTGTAGACGTGTCCACTGGTTGGGGCTCACAACTTTGACAATGTTCGCTCCATTATCCATGGTGATGCACACCTGGTGAGCTTCATTTAAGTTCCATGACATCAGAGCATCTTGCAGGCCTTGTGCGATGATCCCGCCTGTGTGGTCCTCGGGAAGAAAGCTCATCTGAAGGCACTTGCTTTTCAACTCCCAATTGTCGACGTAGTGAACCGTCAAACTGAGGTATGGCTCACACGTTCGACTGCTCCATATGTCGGCAGTTGTGGAGAAGTGGGTCACATTTGTAAGCTGGTTCGCCAGCTCTTCTCTCACTTTAATGTACAACTCAGGTAGAGCTTTCTCTGCAAAATATTTGCGACTAGGCAGATTAAATCTTGGGTCAAGTGTGTTGATGAGCTTTCTGAAGCCAGGCTTTTCAACCACACTAACTGGGGCCATGTCTTTCGCTATGTGGTCGGTTACTGCGGACGTTATCTCCTTCTGTTTTTGACTATTTTGGTCATATGGAGTTGATCTGGAAAGGGAAGACGCCAGCCTCAATTGGGTCAGTGCTGGTTGCTTCAGCATTTTCTTGGGTATGGCACCGGCCGGAGATGTTGACATGCAGAGTTTCAAGCACTCTTCATTCTGTAGCAGGTGACTTTTCAAATGATGGTACAAATTAGTAGTGCTGCTACTTTTTGTAGCAACGCTTTTGCTGCATACTTTACATATTACGGTTGTCTGTTCAACATCTTCCCGCTTGAAGCCGGACCACCGCCAGACGATGGACCCCGTGCTGTTTTTCTTTGGAATTAATTCTTCTTCCTCCAGTTGTTACCAGATTCGCACCCTCTCTGTCTCATATTACCACTCGCACCGCTCTGCTTACACCACCTGCCACCACTACCTCTCTGCTAGGCGAGGGCATATGACATAGCACGCGCGACAGTATGTGATGTATGTAAAAAGGTGCGCTTCTTTTATCTCTCTGTGAGGAGAAACAAGAAAGAGTGAGAAAAGCCTGTAGTTTAACGCATGTGACTAAAAGCAACTGCGTGAGAATGTATACTCGAATACTCACGATATAGTCATTTTCTACATTGCAGAGAAAAACTGGCGATACATCAGTATCAGTATATATAGTATATTCGATGTATCGCCCAGCCCTACCTCCACCTCTGACATATAACCTCCACCTCTGACATATAGCCGCCACCTCTGACATATAACTTCCACCTCTGACATATATCCTCCACCTCTGACACATAACTTCCACCTCTGACACGTATCCTCCACCTCTGACATATAGCAACCACCTCTGACATATAGCCTCCACCTCTGACATATAACCTCCACCTCTGACATATAACCTCCACCTCTGACATATAGCCTCCACCTCTGACATATAACCTCCACCTCTGACATATAACCTCCACCTCTGACATATAGCCTCCACCTCTGACATATAACCTCCACCTCTGACATATAACCTCCACCTCTGACATATAGCCTCCACCTCTGACACATAACCTCCACCTCTGACATATAGCCTCTACCTCTGACATATAACCTCTACCTCTGACATATAGCCTCCACCTCTGACAGATAACCTCCACCTCTGACATATAGCCTCCAACTCTGACAAACAACCTCCACCTCTGACATATAGCCTCTACCTCTGACAGATAACCTTCACCTCTGACACATGACCTTCACCTCTGACATATAACCTTCACCTCTGACATATAACCTCCACCTCTGACACATAACTTCCACCTCTGACACATGACCTTCACCTCTGACAGATAACCTCCACCTCTGACATATAACCTCCACGTCTGACATATAGCCTCCACCTCTGACAAATAACCTCGACCTCTGACATATAGCCTCCACCTCTGACATATAACTTCCATCTCTGACACATGACCTTCACCTCTGACATATAGCCTCCACCTCTGACATATAACTTCCATCTCTGACACATGACCTTCACCTCTGACATATAGCCTCCACCTCTGACATATAACTTCCATCTCTGACACATGACCTTCACCTCTGACATATAGCCTCCACCTCTGACATATAACTTCCATCTCTGACACATGACCTTCACCTCTGACATATAGCCTCCACCTCTGACATATAACCTCCACCTCTGACATATAACTTCCATCTCTGACACATGACCTTCACCTCTGATAGATAACCTCCACCTCTGACATATAGCCTCCACCTCTGACATATAACCTCCACCTCTGACACATAACCTCGACCTCTGACATATAGCCTCCACCTCTGACATATAACCTCCACCTCTGACATATAGCCTCCACCTCTGACATATAACCTCCACCTCTGACATATAACCTCCATCTCTGACACATAAGCTCCACCTCTGACACATAACCTCCACCTCTGACACATAACCTCCACCTCTGAGATATAACCTCCACCTCTGACAGATAACCTTCACCTCTGACACATGACCTTCACCTCTGACACATAACTTCCACCTCTGACACATAACCTCCACCTCTGACACATAACTTCCACCTCTGACAGATAACTTCCCCCTCTGACAGATAACTTCCCCCTCTGACACACGACCTTCACCTCTGACAGATAACCTCCACCTCTGACAGATAACCTCCACCCAGCCTCCACCTGCTATTAAAAAAGTTTAAATAAAAAAATTAAATAAGACTAAATAAAGTTTCTCTTTTATCAGAGAACGACTGCTCCGGCCGTCTGGACCTGCTGATTGGACCACTTCCTGTGGACGAGTCAGGAGGAGGTCAGGAGATCATGAGCAAGTCAGAAGGTCAGGAGGAGGAGGTCAGGGGGAGGTCAGGAGAAGGTCAGGAGGAGGTTAGGAGAACGTCAGGGGGAGGTAAGGAGGAGGTCAGGAGAAGGTCAGGAGGAGGTCAGGAGGAGGTCATGGGGAGGTAAAGAGATGGTAAGGAGGAGGTCAGGAGGAGGTCAGGAGGAGGTCATGAGGAGGTAAAGAGATGGTAAGGAGGAGGTCAGGAGGAGATAAGGAGAAGGTCAGGAGGAGGTCAGGAGGAGGTAAGGAGGAGGTAAGGAGAAGGTAAGGAAAAGGCCAGGAGATTCGTTAGGTCTTTTATCTTGTTTCTTTGAACCATTAAGACAGATCTATATATCTGTATCTTTCATTGTTTGTGTGTTTTGGGTGTGTTACGCTGTGACCTCACTGTAAAATGGAGCTGAGTAAATAAAGTTTCACTGACTGATGTGATTTTATTGAAGCATCTGTCGGAGATGAAACTCTGAACATGTTGAGTCACTGACAACAGAAACACCTGGATGATGACACCTGTGGATTCACCTGGTGAATGAGTTTGTTCTTCGTTAACTGTTCAGTAAATTGTTAACAAACTGTCACTGATTAACATGTTTGATAATAACATCCCTCAGCTGATAATCTGTATCAATCACTGATTGAATATTGATCACAGATTGACTCTACGTCCACAGGAGCTGATTGATTAAGGAACCTTTGAGGTGACGTCACTCGTAAACTGGAACCATAAACTGGCGCGGACCAAGTGGGATCCGCAGTATTGGTTACCATGGCTATCTATCCAGGTAGAGAGAGAGTCACCTTCGTAACACTTAAAACTCTTTTGGATCAACATCCATCACCAATACATGGATGTCACTCCTGATATCAGCCGTGTGGGCGGAGTCTAAACACATGATCCAGGTGAGTTCAGCGACTGAAACAAGAGTTAAACACCTGATTTCAGAGGACAGAAAAATAAATAAATAAATCTATTTACTGACCTGCTCTCGTCCTCTCTGCTCCTCTTAGGGTGGTACTTCTTAGACAGACTCCTGCAGACAGGCAGGTGGACACAGGTGAGACAGACACAGGTGGACACAATTGAGACAGACACCGGTGAGACAGACACAGGTGGACACAGGTGAGATGGGTACAGGTGAGACAGACAGGTACTGAGAGAGAAACGTACAGGTGAGACAGGTACTGAGACACAGGTAACGTAAAAGTGACATACAGGTGACATATGGGTGACGTGCAGGTGACGTACATGTGACGTACATGTGACGTACAGGTGACATACAGGTGACATAAAGGTGACGTAAATGTGACATACAGGTGACGGGCACGTGACGTACATGTGATGTACAGGTGACAAACAGGTGATGGGCAGGTGACAAACAGGTCACGTACGTGTGATATACAGGTGACAAACAGGTGACGTATGGGTGACACACAGGCAATCAGTACGTTTACATGGACCGTTTAATTCCACTTTCAATCGGAATGAAAGGTCATTCTGATTGAAAGTGGTCATGTAAAGGGTCATTCCGATTGAAAATTAAATTCGATTAAAGGGGGTGGTTTATTCCGTTTGTCATTCCGAATGAAAGAATGTTGTGTGCATGTATACACTCATTCCTTTTTAAGTTCATTCCAGTCTTTCTGCGCATGCTCGTTTCCTTACCCTTCTGGCACGATAACGTATATAGCGCGCATAGCAACGGGCTGAGATAGAGCAGTCGGATTCGTTGCACTCACCAGTTTCCATAAGCCACAGCACGGTCTTCTATCTCCCTTCTTTGACCTTCTACCTCCCTTCTCCTCCTCAAAAGACGAAGCATTAGCAGAACAAGGTTGTTGTCGTACTGCTGCTTCAAGAATATAAGCAAAACAAGCCCGAAAAAGGCACTAAGAACGGCGTCATCAAGCATCTTGTTATCCCGAGCGAGGACTACAGTGTTTTCTTCTGGTAAACGTAAACACGTAACATCCACCCCGCCCCCTATCCAATCAGAAACCTTCCCTGCCCCAAACTTTGCGCAGACCAGAAAAAGGTGATTTAACTGATCTCCCTATAAACCCCCATTCAGAATGAATATTTGTCACATAAAATACCTGGAAAGACTTTAATTCCGAATTTATTTCATTCAGATTTATTTCATTCTGAAGGAGAACCATCATGTAACCACGCCCAGTGTGCAGGTGACGTGTGGATGACATTAGTACCTGATCTGTTTGGCGTAGCTCAGCTCGATGTCGGCTCGCTCTTTAACAAACTTGCTGTATCTCTCCAAGAAGTCAATTCCCCAACTGGTGTGTTTCTCCAAGTTATCGAATTGATCCTGAAACAAACAAACAAACAACACTGATGTTATATATAAACAGTAACACATGTAGTACACTAGTTACATATACGCACTGATACATGTACGCTGTAGTTATATACAGTACAGGCCAAAAGTTTGGACACACCTTCTCATTCAATGCGTTTTCTTTATTTTCATGACTATTTACATTGTAGATTCTCACTGAAGGCATCAAAACTATGAATGAACACGTGGAGTTATGTACTTAACAAAAAAAGGTGAAATAACTGAAAACATGTTTTATATTCTAGTTTCTTCAAAATAGCCACCCTTTGCTCTGATTACTGCTTTGCACACTCTTGGCATTCTCTCCATGAGCTTCAAGAGGTAGTCACCTGAAATGGTTTCCACTTCACAGGTGTGCCTTATCAGGGTTAATTAGTGGAATTTCTTGCTTTATCAATGGGGTTGGGACCATCAGTTGTGTTGTGCAGAAGTCAGGTTAATACACAGCCGACAGCCCTATTGAACTAATGTTAAAATTCATATTATGGCAAGAACCAATCAGCTAACTAAAGAAAAACAAGTGGCCATCATTACTTTAAGAAATGCAGGTCAGTCAGTCCGGAAAATTGCAAAAACTTTAAATGTGTCCCCTTCTAGCAGCAGACCCATTCGCGCAGTCTCCTCTTAACAGTTGTTCTAGAGATGGGTCTGCTGCTAGAACTCTGTGTGGCATTCATCTGGTCTCTGATCTGAGCTGCTGTTAACTTGCCATTTCTGAGGCTGGTGACTTGGATGAACTTATCCTCAGAAGCAGAGGTGACTCTTGGTCTTCCTTTCCTGGGTCGGTCCTCATGTGTGCCAGTTTCGTTGTAGCGCTTGATGGTTTTTGCGACTCCACTTGGGGACACATTTAAAGTTTTTGCAATTTTCCGGACTGACTGACCTTCATTTCTTAAAGTAATGATGGCCACTGGTTTTTCTTTAGTTAGCTGATTGGGTCTTGCCATAATATGAATTTTAACAGTTGTCCAATAGGGCTGTCGGCTGTGTATTAACCTGACTTCTGCACAACACAACTGATGGTCCCAACCCCATTGATAAAGCAAGAAATTCCACTAATTAACCCTGATAAGGCACACCTGTGAAGTGGAAACCATTTCAGGTGACTACCTCTTGAAGCTCATGGAGAGAATGCCAAGAGTGTGCAAAGCAGTAATCAGAGCAGAGGGTGGCTATTTTGAAGAAACTAGAATATAAAACATGTTTTCAGTTATTTCATCTTTTTTTGTTAAGTACATAACTCCACATGTGTTCATTCATAGTTTTGATGCCTTCAGTGAGAATCTACAATGTAAATAGTCATGAAAATAAAGAAAACGCATTGAATGAGAAGGTGTGTCCAAACTTTTGGCCTGTACTGTACCTGTATGCTGTAGTTATGTATACGCACAGATACCTGTACTCTGTAGTTATACATACGCACAGATACCTGTACACTAAAGCTATACATACACAGATACATGTATGCTGTAGTTATATATATATATATATATATGCACAGATACCTGTACTCTGTAGTTATACATACTCACCGATACCTGTACACTAAAGGTATACGCACCGATACCTGTATGCTAAAGTTACATATACACAGATACCTATATGCTGTAGTTATACATATGCACAGATACCTGTACACTGTAGTTATACATATGCACCGATACCTGTATGCTAAAGTTATATATACACACATACCTGTACACTGTAGTTATACATGCGCACCAATACCTGTACGCTGTAGTTATACATACGCACCGATACCTGTACTCTGTAGTTATACATATGCACCAATGCCTGTATGCTAAATTATATAAGCACAGATACCTGTACACTGTAGTTATACATATGCACCGATACCTGTATGCTAAAGTTATATATATACACATACCTGTACGCTGTAGTTATACATGCGCACCGATACCTGTACGCTGTAGTTATACATACGCACCGATACCTGTACTCTGTAGTTATACATATGCACCAATGCCTGTATGCTAAATTATATAAGCACAGATACCTGTACACTATAGTTATACATATGCACCGATACCTGTATGCTAAAGTTATATATACACACATACCTGTACGCTGTAGTTATACATACGCACCGATACCTGTACTCTGTAGTTATACATATGCACCAATGCCTGTATGCTAAATTATATAAGCACAGATACCTGTACACTGTAGTTATACATATGCACGATACCTGTATGCTAAAGTTATATATACGCAGATACCTGTTCGCTGTAGTTATATATACGCACAGATACCTGTACGCTGTAGTTATACATATGCACAGATACTTGTACGCTAAAGTTATATATACACAGACGCCAGTACGCTGTAGTTATACATACACACAGATACCTGTACTCTGTGGTTATATATACACACCATTCTCGGAACCCATCGGCTGACTTCCAACAGACAGCAATACAGCCTCTGGGGGCAGACCCCCGATTTTTCCGGTTTGATTTGGGCAGAGGAGGCAACTTTCCATTTCCAACTTCCATTTATATAAAAGTAAATATGCTGAAACATTGCGATGAATTCAGAGTTTGCAGTGACGCCAATTATGTTATGCCTCGTTAGTTCACCGCACGGAGCGTTTAACCTGGTAACAACTGCAGCCAGCTCAAACGTGATTGATCAATATTACACGGACCACAAACAGCCTAGCACCGGAAACCAGGGCTCTTCTGCTCTTCTTCCGGAGGCAAGATCTTTGGGGTTTGCCTACAGACTCTACATTCACTGAATATATATACGCTAAAGTTATATAAACACGGATACCTGTACTCTGTAGTTATATATACACACAGATACCTGTACACTGTAGTTATATATACACACAGATACCTGTACGCTGTAGTTATATATACGCACAGATACCTGTACGCTGTAGTTACATATACACGCACAGGTACCTGTACGCTAAAGTTATATATATACAGTGGTGGAAAAAAGTTTTCGGACACCCCATGCATTTGTGAAATATTGCATTAAGAATCACTCTTAGGTCTTCAAGTGCAATTTCTTTTAGTACAGTCACAGCCAAAATACTAAATAAATCCTAAAAAAGCCATTTAAACTTAAAATTGATTGGTTCCATAAAAATACATACGAAATTTTGAGTATTGGGTCATTTTGGTACCAGTGATGAAGGTTGTTCTTTTTATTAAAAGACACAATTTTTGTTGCCAAGCTTCATGTCTACATAAAGCCAGCACATTTGAAAGTTCTTCAGACACAAAAATGGCTAAAACAAGGAACCTAACGCAGGAAACACGCCTGAAGATAAAGATTCTCAGCCAGGAAGGGTACAGCTGCCGCCAGATGGCCAGGAAGTGCAGATGCAGTCCTTCAGCAGTTGGATACACTCTGCAGAAACACAGACGAACCAACAGCTTGGAAGACAAACCAAGATCTGGGTGTCCAAGGGTTTCTTCAGCAAGAAATGACCGCATCCTGATCCACATGTGCAGGCAAAACCGCCAAATGACATCACAGGAGCTTCAGCAGCAGTGGTCGAACCAAACTGGTGTCCAGTGTTCCACCCGCACTGTACGTGGCCGACTTTTAGATCATGGCTTAAGGTCCTACAAGGCTATCAAGAAGCCCCTGATCAATGAGAGACAGAGATTAACCCGGCGTCGTTGGGCCGAGGCACACAAGAACTGGACAGCCAGGAACTGGAAGAAGATTTTGTGGTCAGATGAGTCCAGTTTCCAGCTTTATCTTCCTCCTACTAATGTGAGGGTACGCAGAAGGCCAGGCGAAGCATTATCTCCAGCATGTACAGTACCTACTGTCAAGCATGGTGGAGGCAGTATCATGGTTTGGGGATGCATGAGTGCTGCTGGTGTTGGTCATCTCACTGTCTGTGATGGCACATTGAACTCTACCAAGTATTGTACCATTCTCAAAACCCACATGCTCCCTTCTGCACGTGCACTGTTCTGTCGAGGTAAAAACTGGATGTTTCAACAAGATAATGCCCCTTGCCACACATCCAAGGCCAGAAGAAAAGGTCTGTTTCAAAGCATAAACCAAAGAATTTAGAAGAATTAAAAGCAGTAATTCAAGAAGAATGGGACAAGATTACCCCTCAACAGTGTGAAAGGCTCGTGGGGAACATGCCAGCCAGGATTAGAGCTCTACTACGTGCCAGTGGCAGGACTACCAAATATTAATTTGATGATGTGATGGTTTATTTATTTTTTGTTCAGTTTTGAACACATTCCCTGTTATTTGTTGACTTTGATACCGACAATGTTGAGAACTGACATATTGAAACTGTCAAGAATTTAGTTTTGTTAGTTTTTCTTGTAAACAATAAACAAAAAAATATAATTTGTATTTGTTTGTATCTGTCTAATGCAGCCACACCTTTTGAAACACAAAAAAGATTTTTCCACAAATATTTCATAATATTTGAGATTGTGTTAAATTTTAAGGGTGTCCGAAAACTTTTTTCCACCACTGTATATACAGATACCTGTACACTGTAGTTATATATATGCATAGATACCTGTACGCTAAAGTTATATATATATATATATATATATATATATATATATATATATATATATATATATATATACACACACACACACACACACACCTGTACACTCTAGTTATATACACGCACTGATACCTGTACACTGAAGTTATTTATAGACTGATAGTGAGGAACACCTTTACCTGAGGAACGCCTATACCTGAGGAAAACCTTTACCTGAGGACAGTCTTCACTTGAGGAACGGCCTCACCTGAGGAACACCTGACTGTTACTGTGTTTTATTTATCTTCTCTGATTCATTATTCTTTCTTCGGCTCAGTGATGTTTAAACCTGCAGTGTTTCTTCAGCATACAGGTGTGTTTTGATTTAATAGCTTCATCATCATCATCATCATCATCATCATCCTCCTCCTCCTCAGTGTTCTTCAGAACATAAATGCTCCATCTGTGAAACTATTTTCACAGATTTATTTAATCATTATCTTATTTAATTACAAGTGAAGTTATTAAATTATCAAATGTGTTGATCGTCTGAGAGAGAAAACAACCAAACAATCATGTTTAGAAACACAAAATAAATAACAGTAATAATAATAATAGTAATATATGATCGTGGCGGTGGCGGCGGGGGGGGGGGGATGGGGGGGGGTCTCTGTTTCTCGGGTCGCGCGCTGCAGCAGCATCATCATGGAGGAAGCAAAGCGCGAGCCGCTGTCGTCACTCACCGTGTTGCTATGGCAGAGCAGACAGAAGCACCGGGGCCTCACACACACACACACACACACACACACACACACACACACACACACACACACACACACACACACACACACACACACACACACACACACACCCCGCCCGTTCACCGGCTCTTCGCCGGAAGGTTACTGGATACACGGTCACAGCTGATGGGGAGCAGGTTACCATGTAAGCGGGTGTTCCAGGTTTATCTCGGGTGACGTGCAGGTGCGGCAGATGTGAACAGCTGTACGTACCCACAGCTCGGTGCCCCAGTTGCAACTCATGGTGTCCGATCTGCTCCTCACGCTCAGCTGCGGCTGCTCCGCCTCTCGGTACCGATCCTATGATCACCGCAAGCTGCTGCTGCTGCTGCTGCTGCTCTCCGCGCGCATCCTCACCGACAAACACCGGCTGTCTGTCCTCCTGTCTGTCCTGCTGTCCGTCTGTCTGTGTTTCTGTCTGCAGCAGCACGAGAGCAGAGGACGCGGTCACGCGCGGCGCGTCCTCCCTGGAGAACCCTTTGTCATCAGTGAGGAGATGCTGAGATTGTGATTGTGATTGTGTGTGTGTGTGTGTGTGTGTGTGTGTGAGTGAGTGAGTGTGTGAGTGAGTGAGTGTGTACTGAGCATGCGCAGTTGCAGCCCCGCCCTGCTGTCACACGGCACAGTGCCACTGTGTCAGAACACGGAAAATAAATGTGTCAGTATTTACATCACAGGTCATAAACAATAACAACATGACAATAATAATAATAATAATAATAATACAGAGGCAGCTGACACTGTCCTTCCTCCAGCAGGCGGTGCTGTTCGCTCATTAATCACGTGCTCTACACCCTTAGCAGTGACGTCATCATACCTGTTTCACACACACACACACACACACACACACACACACACACACACACACACACACACACACACACACACACGGAAGGTGCTTCCTGTTGTGTGACAGTAAATAATCATAAATGTTAACTTGAATGTAACCATGACGATGATGATGAGCTGACTGTCAGATGTGTGTATGTTGAGTCTCACAGCAACTGATCAATGATCAATACAACAGATTTATTCTATTTAAACGGAAACAGGAAGTACAAGCTAAATAACAAAATAAAATCGTGATGAAATCATATTCCTGTTCTCTGATCTCTACAGGAAATCAGTCCCTTCAAAATAAAAGACCCAAACTCTAAACAGAACTTTCTCCGAGTTACTTCGTATATCACAGACCAACTGACTCCTCCGGACTGGACTGTTACCATCGTGACCAGCAGGATGATGTCACAAAGTTATGAGACAGGAAGCTGAAGGAAAAAAACAGAGACTTTAAATCTAAACAGGAAGTGATGTCAACATGACTTTAACATGAAACATCCTCAGCTTAAAGTTCTTTAAATGATAACTTCGGTATTTTTCAACCTGGGCTCTATTTCCCCATGTGTATGTGTGCGTATGATTCATGGGTAAAGCTCGTTCTAAAATTGGTTCAGTATTGAGGGAGGCGGATGCAACCAGCAGCAGCGAAACCAGCTAAAACGGTAACAGGGGCAAATGCATCCCGTATAATTTTGGTCGGTTCTGACCGGTTCAGATCACCAGTGCTGTCTCTGTAGATAGCATACTAAGCATTTCAAACATTGTTTATATAACATTACCTCCACTGTGTCTGTAGCTCTCTCTACTCGTGGGACAGCTGTTTTCTTGAGGAAGAAGTGTTTCGGGATTGGATGTCTTCTCTTCTTTGGCTGGCAGTAGTCATCTTGGGAGAAATGAAGACTGCAGACCTGATGGTCTGCAAGGCGCAGTGTCTGGAGAGGAGTGTTAGCATCCATATGTAGCACAACTAGCCATAACTTCAGCATCTCGCCGTCCGACAAAGGCAGGCTATGACAGCTGTACGGGGTGTTGCACGACATCCTGTTCTTGCAATTCAGATAAGCACAAACACGAACCATTGTTTTCAATCGATGCAGTAAAACTCAACTACTCCGGGACAACCAGTGCCACTCGGAGCGGCACTCAGCATGGCTCCTCTGTTTTCTTCTGGCAACAAGCAAAGCTCTTGCGAGATGATGTCACAGCCCAGAGGAAGTGAAGGGTAAGGGAAATGCTTAGTATGCTATTTACAAAGATAGCACTGGCGATCTGAACTGGTCAGTGGTGGAAAAAAAGCACTTTTAATGCGCAGACTTATATGGGATGCATTTGACCCCATTACCATTTTAGCTTGTTTTGCGGCTGCCGGCTGCATCCGCCTCTCTCAATACTGAACCAATTTTTGTTGTACCTATGAATCATACGCACAAATACACATGGGGCAATAGAGCCCAGGTGGAAAAATACTTAACCCTATGGGCCTGAACGACGCATAGTGCGTCCAAATTCACACCTGTTCTTCTCCATTGATTTTCTCCGCGACCGTGCGTCATAGCGAGAAACCACACATATCACGTGAAACAGCGGAATCGTAGCTTTCCGACAAGACCAAGCCGGTAGTCCAATGTTTTACATTGAAAAAAAATGATAAAGTTACACTACAATTATGTATAACAGAGCTTTCATACAGCTCTGCACACACATTACTCTTGGATGGATTACTCGCGAATGCAGGGTCACACAGAAATGCCACGCATATCACATGAAAGCGCAGAAGCAGAGCTTTCCTATGATACCACACATTAAACATGCCGTGGTCAGACCCCTTCTTAAAAAGCCTAATCTTGACCCCTCAGTGATGTCAAATTTTAGACCTGTCTCCCATTTGCCCTTTCTTTCCAAGGTTTTAGAAAAAGTTGTTTTTAATCAATTACAGTCATTTCTGGAAAACAACTCAGTCCTTGAGAAGTTCCAGTCTGGGTTTAGGTCTCGTCACAGCACTGAGTCTGCGCTGTTAAAAGTACATAACGATATTGCACGGGCAGTGGATACTAAATCTCCGGTTGTGTTAGTGTTACTTGACCTCTCAGCTGCCTTTGACACGGTGGACCATTCAATCCTCCTGTCACGCCTGTGTGATTATGTTGGCATTCGTGGTACAGCACTGAAGTGGTTTGAATCATACTTATCCGGCAGAACCTTCTCTGTTATGGTTGGTGACTTGTCCTCTTCAAGTGCTCCTCTCTCCTGTGGGGTCCCACAGGGGTCTATTCTTGGCCCTATTCTTTTTTCTTTGTATATGTTGCCTCTTGGGTCAATTATAGCCAGGAACAACCTCTCCTTTCACTGTTATGCAGATGATCTGCAAATTTATCTGCCAGTGAAGCCAAACAGTCAAAGTGCGCAGAGTTCATTGCTTTCTTGTGTGGCTGAAATTAGGCAGTGGTTGGCCCAGAATTTTCTTCACCTTAATGATGATAAAACAGAGTGCATCATGTTTGGGGACACAGGGACGGCTGGCTTTGGAACCTTGTTCCCAACACTCAGTCAAAATGTCAGAAATCTGGGAGTGTTTTTTGACTCAGACCTTAAATTCGACAAACAAATAAACAGTGTTGTCCGAACTAGTTTTTTCCAGCTTCGTCTCCTGGCCAAAGTTAAAATGTTTTTAAGTCACCGCAACCTTGAAATGGCCATCCATGCTCTTATAAGCTCTAGACTGGATTACTGTAATGCTCTCTATGTTGGTGTCTCCCAGGCTTCTCTTGGTCGCCTCCAGTTGGTGCAAAACGCTGCGGCCCATCTTTTAACCAGCACTAACAGACGAGAGCACATCACTCCTGTTCTTAAATCCCTTCACTGGCTTCCCGTCCAGTACAGGATTGATTTTAAAATTTTAATGTTTGTTTTTAAAGCTCTTCATGGTCTCGCCCCAGTGTACTTAACTGAGCGTTTAACTGTTCGGGAACCTGGTAGAGCTCTAAGATCGTCAAACCAACTTTTGCTGGAAGTGCCCAGGTCAAAATACAAACACTGGGGTGATCAAGCCTTTTCCATCGCTGCTCCCAGGCTTTGGAATAAGCTCCCTGTTGAAATGCGTCTCATTTCTGACCTGGGCCTTTTTAAATCTAGACTGAAGACAGATTTATTTAGGATGGCTTTTAATACCCAGTAGTGTGGTGACTCTTTTACTTTTACTCTGTTTTACTTTATTTTATTGTATTTTATTGCTCGTATTGCTTTTATTATTTTCATTGCTTTTATTGTTTTTATTGTTGTTATTGCCTCTATTTATTTTTAATTGTTTTATTTATTGCTTCTTTTGCATCTATTGTAAAGCACTTTGGTTCACCGAAAGGGTTGTTGTAAAGGGCTGTATAAATAAAGAACATTTACATTTACACATCATTGTGCTGTCATCCCATTACACTATAAATCCAGATTAATTGTCTACAAAATAAAAACCTGATGAATTTCTTTACAATCCATTATACAGATCTTGTTATCAGTCACTTCTATATACACTATAGTGAAGAATATCGTATCTTACCACGTCTTAGGCTTGCGTGTGTTTCTCCCTGTCTATCCACATTTGTAGTCCTGCTTTCAAGATGCAAATATCTCCATATTGTCCAGTTGACACTCCATCAAACTTTGTATGACAAAACCAGCGCACTTCACCTTTGCGCACCCAGACAACTGAGGCCTAATTATGCATGCATGACAGGGCAGTAGTCACCATATACATTGAGGGGGACATGTTCCCCCCACCAATGTCCAAAATGTCCCCCCCAATATATAACTGAAACTGAAAAACAAATATTATCCTGGAGGACATCACTGCACTTGGTTGACTATTTTTCTATGATCTTAGATGTAAATATTGCATGTTTCTTTCAGATAAAACACATTTTTGACTTGTGAATGAGTCAATGGAATTTCTTGCAATAATGAAAAAATACTGGCAATCATGTCTGCCTGGCACAAACCACATGTTTTGGACAGCTGTGAAGTGACAGAATGTCCCACCATCATGGTTCTTATATTACCAGATTCCAGAGAGTCTCCCCTCTTCATATATGGCAGAATATGTCAACTTCCAACTTGCTATGCTGAGATACATGTAAAAATGTAAGAATTTAGTCATACGGATTTGTTTTTTCATTGATATAAAAATTAGTATAAAATACAGGCACACAGAAGGACATGAAATGATGGCAAATCTGGTTAGCTCTGATTGTCCTGAAAAAAAAAACAAGATATAGCATGTGTATGTAGCCTTTATAATGACTGTGATATGAGCTTAAAAGTAAAGGCAGGAAAAATACCCCAAAAAGGCCTAGGGCCCATAGGGTTAAGTTATCCTTTAAGCTTCTGATCAACATGATGATTCAGCAGGTAGAGGACAGTGTACCTGAGCAGGTAGAGGACAACGTACCTGAGCAGGTAGAGGACAGAGTACCTGAGCAGGTACAGGACAGTGTACCCGAGCAGGTAGAGGACAGTGTACCCGAGCAGGTAGAGGACAGTGTACCCGAGCAGGTAAAGGACAGTGTACCTGAGCAGGTAGAGGACAGTGTACCTGAGCAGGTAGAGGACAGAGTACCTGAGCAGGTAGAGTACAGTGTACCTGAGCAGGTAGAGGACAGTGTACCTGAGCAGGTAGAGTACAGTGTACCTGAGCAGGTAGAGGACAGAGTACCTGAGCAGGTAGAGTACAGCATACTTGAGCAGGTCGAGTACAGTGTACCTGAGCAGGTAGAGGACAACGTACCTGAGCAGGTAGAGGACAGAATAAGGACAGAGTACCTGAGCAGGTAGAGGACAGATAAAAGACAGAGTTCCTGAGCAGACACACTGTCTTCATACGTAGTTATTGTAGAAATATTGTTAAGGTGTTTACGAACCTGTCCATCAGTGTGTCTCCTACTCGTCCTGTTAGGCAGTGAGACATCGTCAGATCAGTTCGGATAAAACAAGATCTTCACAGGTGGGACATTTACAAAAACTCCTGACAGGTGATCTCTGTCTCACCTGTTGAGCTTCTTCTGCTCAGCAGCCATATTGTGTCCAACCTCCCTGTTCTCCTGACTCCGCCGCAGCCAATCAGCATGAAGCTCAGCAGGAGGACACAGCTGACATCATCATCATCATCATCATCATCATCATCACAACACGCAGAGAGACAGAATAATGAACTAAAGCTTCAGAGACTGTCGACATTGGAGGACTGAGACGTAACGTTGGTGATCTGAATCTACCAACAGGTTCTCTGAGTTCGCTCATATTTTCTGTTTCCTCAGAGGACTATTTCATGGTGTTGTATCTGTATGTTGGGCTGGGACTATTTCATGGTGTTGTATCTGTATGTTGGGCTGGGACTATTTCATGGTGTTGTATCTGTATGTTGGGCTGGGACTATTTCATAGTGTTGTATCTGTATGTTGGGGCCGGGACTATTTCATGGTGATGTATCTGTATGTTGGGGCGGGGACTAATTCATGGTGTATCTGTATGTTGGGGCGGGGACTAATTCATGGTGATGTATCTGTATGTTGGGGAGGGGACTATTTCATGGTGTATCTGTATGTTGGGCTGGGACTATTTCATGGTGTTGTATCTGTATGTTGGGGCTGGGACTAATTCATGGTGATGTAACTGTATGTTGGGGAGGGGACTATTTCATGGTGTATCTGTATGTTGGGCTGGGACTATTTCATGGTGTTGTATCTGTATGTTGGGGCTGGGACTTTTTTATGGTGTATCTGTATCTTGGGCTGGGACTATTTCATGGTGTTATATCTGTATGTTGGGCTGGGCCTATTTCATGGTGTTATATCTGTGTGTTGGGCTGGGACTATTTCATGGTGTTATATCTGTATGTTGGGCTGGGCCTATTTCATGATGATGTATCTGTATGTTGAGGTTTGGATTACCTGTATGCGCTGGTCTTCTGCAGGGACTAATTCCTGGACCTTCTCCAGGAAAGCCACTGTTGTGTCCAGCACTCTCACCATGTCAACACGTCCGCAGGGGATCATGGGTAACAGCTGTCGAAGTGTGCTGCAGCTCTGAGTGATGCGTTTCCTGTCAGAGATGAGTAAAAGTCATGTGAGGGGAAGTCCCGCCCCTTTCCGACAGCCTCCTGATCATGTGATCACCTTAACAATAAGCTCGTTCGAGATGAACTGCGCCTCGCCTGGACAGTGGACAAGATCAGGGGGCTGCAGCAGGAGGCGGTGACAAAGAGCTACAGTGAAGTCAGACAGTTTCCCGACAGTTTCCAGCAGCCTTCAGTCTGTACAGGAAGTCACAGAGACACTTACATCCTGTCAACTTATTAAAATATTGTCAGACTTATATACAAGATTGTTCTCAGTCTCCAATTGTTTAAATTATGAGAGATTAATTTATCTGAATGTTTTACAGACGATCTGTAATTTATGTTCATGGTTCAACCAGGGGAGGCTGGCCAATAGAGGACGATAGGGTGCCGCCCCTCTTCAAGCCACAAAAGAAAAGAAAGATGATAATAAATGTATGATTATCATCATCATTATTGTCATATATATACACAATATATTAATTATTCTTATCATTTTCACTTGAAACAGCTCGTCCAGCCTCTGAATATCCAATCACAGGCAGTGTGAAGTCACGATCCGGCCCTCTAGGGCGATATCAGCCTGGCTGGAAATCACCCTGATTCACTCTCATAGACTTCCATGTAAAATGTTTTTTTTTCTAAATGCAGGCACTCCAATGCAATCTCTATGGGTTCCGGGAGGGCTTGCCCCAACCTGTTTTCGTCATACGTAAACCACCAAGTATCATTCACATGCTCCTCGGATGATCCAATTTCCCATGTTGGGAAGTTGTTCTTACTTTATTGTGTGTTCATGAGTCTTTAGGTGGTAATGTGGAGACAACGTGGACATTACAAAGAAGATGTGTTGCATTTTATCACTCAAAATGTTTAAAAAACACGTCGTCAACCGTTTCCACTGAAATATTGCTTTACGATCGGAAACTAATTTTTCCAATTATTCCGACATCACATGAGGCAGCGCCACTGCGCAGCAGTCACATTCAAAATCAACATGACTAACGTTTCCAGCTGATCCAAGAGGCTTTTTACCATATAGGTTAAAAAGGAGCGACACATAGTGCATCCAAATTCACACCTGTTCGTTCCTCTCTATGGATTTTCTCCGTGACCGTTAGCGAGAAGCCACTCATATCACATGAAGCAGCGGAACTGCAGCTTTGTCGGACACTTGTCGGAAATCCAATGTTTTCACAGCGAAAAAAAAAAAGATAAAGTTACACTAAAATTATGTATAACAAAGCTTTCATACAGCTCTGTACACACATTACTCTTGGATAGATTACTCGCTAATGCGGGATCGCACTGAAATGCCACGCATATCACATGAAAGCACAGGAGCAGAGCTTTCAAGTGATACCACACACATCATTGTGCTGCCATCCCATCATGCTATAAGTATAGATCAATTGTCTACAAAATGAAAACCTGACGAATTTCATTACAATCCATTATACAGATCTTGTTATCAGTCGCTTCATACAGTGAGGAAGATGCAAACATCTTCATATTGTCCAGCTGACACTCCATCAAACTTTGTATGATAAGACCAGTGCAATTCACCTTTGCATACCCAGGAAACTGTAGCCTAATTATGCATGCTGACAGGGCAGTAGTCACCATATACATTGAGGGGAATATGTTCCCCCCCAGTATCCAAAATGCCCCCCCAATATATAACTGAAACTAAAAAACAACAACAAAAAATGTTCAGGTCAGGTCAAAGAGCAGTGATACGATGTGATATGCATTGTATTAAGTTGTAGGGTATGCCTGCATTTATTTCTTTAATCAGAACACAAAATTAATTTCCACTTAGCTAAAATAAAATGTTTTCTGATTAAGACTGACAATGACTCAGTGAATACCTTACTCAGTTTTATTTGATTAATGGTAAAACAGGTCTCTGTTTACATTCAAATGTATTTGTGTGGGCAAACTGATGAAAATTAGTCTGTTGATGATCACAGTGGATTGTTCAGTCATTGCAGAGCCAAATTAATTCAAATTTACCCATTGAACGGGTCACCCCGCTGAGAAATTTGGCAGGAGCCGCCACTGGGTTCAACCTCCATTTTACATGAACTCTCCTGTAAATCAGCATCATACCAGTTTGACCTGTCGCCTCAACTACACTGGCGAAATGCACTGTGTCTGACTGTAAGCTTCATATTTTATACAAGACATTAAACATCCGTCAGAAACAGTCACAGCTTCACATCTATACGAATATTAGTTTAAGAATCGTCACATCCCACTGATCACCAGTCACTGTGATGTTAAATACTTCAACAATTAATTAAAACTGTCCTATGTTAATATACAGTAGACTGTGTAGTTTAATATTTAGCAATATTCAGCACACTGTAAAGTTTAATATTCAGTAACATTCAGTAGACTGTATAGTTTAATATTCAGTAGACTGTATAGTTTAATTTTAAGTAGACTGTATAGTTTGATATTTAGTAACATTCAGTAGACTGCATAGTTTAATATACAATAGACTGTATAGTTTAATGTACAGTAGACTGTATAGTTTAATATTCAGTAGACTGTATAGTTTCATATTCAGTGGACTGTATAGTTTAATGTACAGTAGACTGCATAGATTAATATTCAGTAGACTGTATAGTTTGATATTTAGTAACATTCAGTAGACTGTATAGTTTAATATACAATAGACTGTATAGTTTAATGTACAGTAGACTGCATAGTTTAATATTCAGTAGACTGTATAGTTTGATATTTAGTAACATTCAGTAGACTATAGTTTAATTTTCAGTAGACTGTATAGTTTGATATTTAGTAACATTCAGTAGACTGTATAGTTTAATATACAATAGACTGTATAGTTTAATGTACAGTAGACTGTATAGTTTCATATTCAGTAGACTGTATAATTTAATATTCAGTAGACTGCATAGTTTGATATTCAGTAGACTGTATAGTTTGATATTCAGTAACATTCAGTAGACTGTATAGTTTAATTTTCGGTAGACTGTATAGTTTGATATTTAGTAACATTCAGTAGACTGTATAATTTCATATTCAGTGGACTGTATAGTTTAATATTCAGTAGACTGTATAGTTAAATATTCAGTAGACTGTATAGTTTGATGTACAGTAGACTATATAGTTAAATATTCAGTAGACTGTATAGTTTAATATTCAGTGGACTGTATAGTTAAATGTACAGTAGACTGTATAGTTTAATATACAATAGACTGTATAGTTTAATGTACAGTAGACTGTATAGTTTAATATTCAGTAGATTGTATAGTTTAATATTCAGTGGACTGTATAGTTTAATGTACAGTAGACTGTATAGTTTAATGTACAGTAGACTGCATAGTTTCATATCCAGTGGACTGTATAGTTTAATGTACAGTAGACTGTATAGTTTGATATTTAGTAACATTCAGTAGACTGTATAGTTTAATATTCAGTAGACTGTATAGTTTGATATTTAGTAACATTCAGTAGACTGTATAGTTTAATATTCAGTAGACTATATAGTTTGATATTTAGTAACATTCAGTAGACTGTATAGTTTAATGTACAGTAGACTGCATAGTTTCATATCCAGTGGACTGTATAGTTTAATGTACAGTAGACTGTATAGTTTGATATTTAGTAACATTCAGTAGACTGTATAGTTTAATATTCAGTAGACTGTATAGTTTGATATTTAGTAACATTCAGTAGACTGTATAGTTTAATATACAATAGACTGTATAGTTTAATGTACAGAAGACTGTATAGTTTCATATTCAGTAGACTGTATAATTTAATATTCAGTAGACTGCATAGTTTGATATTCAGTAGACTGTATAGTTTGATATTTAGTAACATTCAGTAGACTGTATAGTTTAATATTCAGTAGACTGTATAGTTTAATATTCAGTAGACTGTATAGTTTGATATTTAGTAACATTCAGTAGACTGTATAGTTTAATATACAATAGACTGTATAGTTTAATGTACAGAAGACTGTATAGTTTCATATTCAGTAGACTGTATAATTTAATATTCAGTAGACTGTATAGTTTAATATTCAGTAGACTGTATAGTTTGATATTTAGTAACATTCAGTAGACTGTATAGTTTAATATACAATAGACTGTATAGTTTAATGTACAGAAGACTGTATAGTTTCATATTCAGTAGACTGTATAATTTAATATTCAGTAGACTGTATAGTTTGATATTTAGTAACATTCAGTAGACTGTATAGTTTAATATTCAGTAGACTGTATAGTTTGATATTTAGTAACATTCAGTAGACTGTATAGTTTAATATACAATAGACTGTATAGTTTAATGTACAGAAGACTGTATAGTTTCATATTCAGTAGACTGTATAATTTAATATTCAGTAGACTGTATAGTTTAATATTCAGTAGACTGTATAGTTTGATATTTAGTAACATTCAGTAGACTGTATAGTTTAATATTCAGTAGACTGTATAGTTTGATATTTAGTAACATTCAGTAGACTGTATAGTTTAATTTTCAGTAGACTGTATAGTTTGATATTTAGTAACATTCAGTAGACTGCATAGTTTAATATACAATACACTGTATAGTTTAATGTACAGTAGACTGTATAGTTTAATATTCAGTAGACTGTATAATTTAATATTCAGTAGACTGTATAGTTTCATATTCAGTAGACTGTATAATTTAATATTCAGTGGACTGTATAGTTTAATGTACAGTAGACTGCATACTTAAATATTTAGTAGACTGTATAGTTTAATGTACAGTAGACTGTATAGTTTTATTTTCAGTAGACTGTATAATTTCATACACAGTAGACTGTATAGTTTAATATACAGTAGACTGTATAGTTTTATTTTCAGTAGACTGTATAATTTCATATTCAGTGGACTGTATAGTTTAATGTACAGTAGACTGTATAGTTAAATATTCAGTAGACTGTATAGTTTAATATTCAGTGGACTGTATAGTTTAATGTACAGTAGATTGTATAGTTTAATATTCAGTGGACTGTATAGTTTAATGTACAGTAGACTGTATAGTTTAATGTACAGTAGACTGTATAGTTTAATGTACAGTAGACTGTATAGTTTAATATACAATAGACTGTATAGTTTAATGTACAGTAGACTGTATAGTTTAATATTTAGTAACATTCAGTAGACTGTATAGTTTAATATTCAGTAGACTGTATAGTTTAATTTTCGGTAGACTGTATAGTTTGATATTTAGTAACATTCAGTAGACTGCATAGTTTAATATACAATAGACTGTATAGTTTAATGTACAGTAGACTGTATAGTTTTATTTTCAGTAGACTGTAAAATTTCATATTCAGTGGACTGTATAGTTTAATGTACAGTAGACTGTATAGTTAAATATTCAGTAGACTGTATAGTTTGATGTACAGTAGACTATATAGTTAAATATTCAGTAGACTGTATAGTTTAATATTCAGTGGACTGTATAGTTAAATGTACAGTAGACTGTATAGTTTAATATACAATAGACTGTATAGTTTAATGTACAGTAGACTGTATAGTTTAATATTCAGTAGACTGTATAGTTTAATATTCAGTGGACTGTATAGTTTAATGTACAGTAGACTGCATAGTTTCATATCCAGTGGACTGTATAGTTTAATGTACAGTAGACTGTATAGTTTAATGTACAGTAGACTGCATAGTTTAATATTTAGTAACATTCAGTAGACTGTATAGTTTAATATTCAGTAGACTGTATAGTTTGATATTTAGTAACATTCAGTAGACTGTATAGTTTAATATTCAGTAGACTGTATAGTTTGATATTTAGTAACATTCAGTAGACTGTATAGTTTAATATTCAGTAGACTGTATAGTTTGATATTTAGTAACATTCAGTAGACTGTATAGTTTAATATTCAGTAGACTGTATAGTTTGATATTTAGTAACATTCAGTAGACTGTATAGTTTAATATACAATAGACTGTATAGTTTAATGTACAGAAGACTGTATAGTTTCATATTCAGTAGACTGTATAATTTAATATTCAGTAGACTGCATAGTTTGATATTCAGTAGACTGTATAGTTTAATGTACAGTAGACTGTATAGTTTAATATACAATAGACTGTATAGTTTAATGTACAGAAGACTGTATAGTTTCATATTCAGTAGACTGTATAATTTAATATTCAGTAGACTGCATAGTTTGATATTCAGTGGACTGTATAGTTTAATGTACAGTAGACTGTATAGTTTAATGTACAGAAGACTGTATAGTTTCATATTCAGTAGACTGTATAATTTAATATTCAGTAGACTGCATAGTTTGATATTCAGTGGACTGTATAGTTTAATGTACAGTAGACTGTATAGTTTAATATACAATAGACTGTATAGTTTAATGTACAGTAGACTGTATAGTTTAATATTTAGTAACATTCAGTAGACTGTATAGTTTAATATTCAGTAGACTGTATAGTTTAATTTTCGGTAGACTGTATAGTTTGATATTTAGTAACATTCAGTAGACTGCATAGTTTAATATACAATAGACTGTATAGTTTAATGTACAGTAGACTGTATAGTTTTATTTTCAGTAGACTGTAAAATTTCATATTCAGTGGACTGCATAGTTTAATGTACAGTAGACTGTATAGTTAAATATTCAGTAGACTGTATAGTTTGATGTACAGTAGACTATATAGTTAAATATTCAGTAGACTGTATAGTTTAATATTCAGTGGACTGTATAGTTAAATGTACAGTAGACTGTATAGTTTAATATACAATAGACTGTATAGTTTAATGTACAGTAGACTGTATAGTTTAATATTCAGTAGACTGTATAGTTTAATATTCAGTGGACTGTATAGTTTAATGTACAGTAGACTGCATAGTTTCATATCCAGTGGACTGTATAGTTTAATGTACAGTAGACTGTATAGTTTAATGTACAGTAGACTGCATAGTTTAATATTTAGTAACATTCAGTAGACTGTATAGTTTAATATTCAGTAGACTGTATAGTTTGATATTTAGTAACATTCAGTAGACTGTATAGTTTAATATTCAGTAGACTGTATAGTTTGATATTTAGTAACATTCAGTAGACTGTATAGTTTAATATTCAGTAGACTGTATAGTTTGATATTTAGTAACATTCAGTAGACTGTATAGTTTAATATACAATAGACTGTATAGTTTAATGTACAGAAGACTGTATAGTTTCATATTCAGTAGACTGTATAATTTAATATTCAGTAGACTGCATAGTTTGATATTCAGTAGACTGTATAGTTTGATATTTAGTAACATTCAGTAGACTGCATAGTTTAATATACAATACACTGTATAGTTTAATGTACAGTAGACTGTATAGTTTAATATTCAGTAGACTGTATAATTTAATATTCAGTAGACTGTATAGTTTCATATTCAGTAGACTGTATAATTTAATATTCAGTGGACTGTATAGTTTAATGTACAGTAGACTGCATACTTAAATATTTAGTAGACTGTATAGTTTAATGTACAGTAGACTGTATAGTTTTATTTTCAGTAGACTGTATAATTTCATACACAGTAGACTGTATAGTTTAATATACAGTAGACTGTATAGTTTTATTTTCAGTAGACTGTATAATTTCATATTCAGTGGACTGTATAGTTTAATGTACAGTAGACTGTATAGTTAAATATTCAGTAGACTGTATAGTTTAATATTCAGTGGACTGTATAGTTTAATGTACAGTAGATTGTATAGTTTAATATTCAGTGGACTGTATAGTTTAATGTACAGTAGACTGTATAGTTTAATGTACAGTAGACTGCATAGTTTAATATACAATAGACTGTATAGTTTAATGTACAGTAGACTGTATAGTTTAATATTTAGTAACATTCAGTAGACTGTATAGTTTAATATTCAGTAGACTGTATAGTTTGATGTACAGTAGACTATATAGTTAAATATTCAGTAGACTGTATAGTTTAATATTCAGTGGACTGTATAGTTTAATGTACAGTAGATTGTATAGTTTAATATACAATAGACTGTATAGTTTAATGTACAGTAGACTGCATAGTTTAATATACAATAGACTGTATAGTTTAATATTCAGTAGACTGTATAGTTTGATATTTAGTAACATTCAGTAGACTGTATAGTTTAATATTCAGTAGACTGTATAGTTTGATATTTAGTAACATTCAGTAGACTGTATAGTTTAATATACAGTAGACTGCATAGTTTAATTTTCAGTAGACTGTATAGTTTGATATTTAGTAACATTCAGTAGACTGCATAGTTTAATATACAATAGACTGTATAGTTTAATGTACAGTAGACTGTATAATTTAATATTCAGTAGACTGTATAGTTTGATATTTAGTAACATTCGGTAGACTGTATAGTTTAATGTACAGTAGACTGTATAGTTTAATATACAGTAGATTGTATAGTTAAATATTCAGTGGACTGTATAGTTTAATATTCAGTAGACTGTATAATTTAATATTCAGTAGACTGTATAGTTTGATATTTAGTAACATTCGGTAGACTGTATAGTTTAATATACAGTAAACTGTATAGTTTAATATACAGTAGATTGTATAGTTAAATATTCAGTGGACTGTATTGTTTAATGTACAGTAGACTGCATACTTAAATATTCAGTAGACTGTATAGTTTAATATACAGTAAACTGTATAGTTTAATATACAGTAGATTGTATAGTTAAATATTCAGTGGACTGTATTGTTTAATGTACAGTAGACTGCATACTTAAATATTTAGTAGACTGTATAGTTTAATGTACAGTAGACTGTATAGTTTTATTTTCAGTAGACTGTATAATTTCATATACAGTAGACTGTATAGTTTAATGTACAGTAGACTGTATAGTTTAATATACAGTAGACTGTATAGTTTAATTTTCAGTAGACTGTATAGTTTCTTATTCAGTAGACTGTATAGTTAAATATTCAGTAGACTGCATAGTTTAATATACAGTAGACTGTATAGTTTTATTTTCAGTAGACTGTATAGTTTCTTATTCAGTAGACTGTATAGTTAAATATTCAGTAGACTGCATAGTTTGATATTCAGTAGACTGTATAGTTTGATATTTAGTAACATTCAGTAGACTGTATAGTTTAATTTTCAGTAGACTGTATAGTTTGATATTTAGTAACATTCAGTAGACTGCATAGTTTAATATACAATACACTGTATAGTTTAATGTACAGAAGACTGTATAGTTTAATATTCAGTAGACTGTATAATTTAATATTCAGTAGACTGTATAGTTTCATATCCAGTGGACTGTATAGTTTAATGTACAGTAGACTGCATAGTTTCATATCCAGTGGACTGTATAGTTTAATGTACAGTAGACTGCATAGTTTCATATCCAGTGGACTTTATAGTTTAATGTACAGTAGACTGTATAGTTTCATATTCAGTAAACTATATAGTTTAATGTACAGTAGACTGTATAGTTTAATATTCAGTGGACTGTATAGTTTAATGTACAGTAGACTGTATAGTTTCATATTCAGTAGACTGTATAGTTTAATGTACAGTAGATTGTATAGTTTCATATTCAGTAGACTGTATAGTTTAATGTACAGTAGATTGTATAGTTTCATATTCAGTAGACTGTATAGTTTAATGTACAGTAGACTGTATAGTTTAATATTCAGTAGACTGTATAGTTTAATGTACAGTACACTGCATAGTTTCATATCCAGTGGACTGTATAGTTTAATGTACAGTAGACTGCATAGTTTCATATCCAGTGGACTTTATAGTTTAATGTACAGTACACTGTATAGTTTCATATTCAGTAGACTGTATAGTTTAATGTACAGTAGACTGTATAGTTTCATATACAGTAGACTGTATAGTTAAATATTCAGTAGACTGTATAGTTTCATATACAGTAGACTGTATAGTTAAATATTCAGTAGACTGTATAGTTAAATATTCAGTAGACTGTATAGTTTCATATACAGTAGACTGTATAGTTAAATATTCAGTAGACTGTATAGTTTAATGTACAGTAGACTGTATAGTTAAATATTCAGTAGACTGTATAGTTTCATATACAGTAGACTGTATAGTTAAATATTCAGTAGACTGTATAGTTTCATATACAGTAGACTGTATAGTTAAATATTCAGTAGACTGTATAGTTTAATGTACAGTAGACTGTATAGTTTAATATTCAGTGGACTGTATAGTTTAATGTACAGTAGACTGTATAGTTTAATATACAATAGACTGTATAGTTTAATGTACAGTAGACTGCATACTTAAATATTTAGTAGACTGTATAGTTTAATGTACAGTAGACTGTATAGTTTTATATACAGTAGACTGTATAGTTAAATATTCAGTAGACTGTATAGTTTCATATACAGTAGACTGTATAGTTAAATATTCAGTAGACTGTATAGTTAAATATTCAGTAGACTGTATAGTTTCATATACAGTAGACTGTATAGTTAAATATTCAGTAGACTGTATAGTTTAATGTACAGTAGACTGTATAGTTAAATATTCAGTAGACTGTATAGTTTCATATACAGTAGACTGTATAGTTAAATATTCAGTAGACTGTATAGTTTCATATACAGTAGACTGTATAGTTAAATATTCAGTAGACTGTATAGTTAAATATTCAGTAGACTGTATAGTTTCATATACAGTAGACTGTATAGTTAAATATTCAGTAGACTGTATAGTTTAATGTACAGTAGACTGTATAGTTTAATATTCAGTGGACTGTATAGTTTAATGTACAGTAGACTGTATAGTTTAATATACAATAGACTGTATAGTTTAATGTACAGTAGACTGCATACTTAAATATTTAGTAGACTGTATAGTTTAATGTACAGTAGACTGTATAGTTTTATTTTCAGTAGACTGTATAATTTCATATACAGTAGACTGCATAGTTTCTTATTCAGTAGACTGTATAGTTAAATATTCAGTAGACTGCATAGTTTAATATACAGTAGACTGTATAGTTTTATTTTCAGTAGACTGTATAGTTTAATGTACAGTAGACTGTATAGTTAAATATTCAGTAGACTGTATAGTTTAATGTACAGTAGACTGTATAGTTAAATATTCAGTAGACTGTATAGTTTCATATACAGTAGACTGTATAGTTAAATATTCAGTAGACTGTATAGTTAAATATTCAGTAGACTGTATAGTTTCATATACAGTAGACTGTATAGTTAAATATTCAGTAGACTGTATAGTTTAATGTACAGTAGACTGTATAGTTTAATATTCAGTGGACTGTATAGTTTAATGTACAGTAGACTGTATAGTTTAATATACAATAGACTGTATAGTTTAATGTACAGTAGACTGCATACTTAAATATTTAGTAGACTGTATAGTTTAATGTACAGTAGACTGTATAGTTTTATTTTCAGTAGACTGTATAATTTCATATACAGTAGACTGCATAGTTTCTTATTCAGTAGACTGTATAGTTAAATATTCAGTAGACTGCATAGTTTAATATACAGTAGACTGTATAGTTTTATTTTCAGTAGACTGCATAGTTTAATGTACAGTAGACTGCATACTTAAATATTTAGTAGACTGTATAGTTTAATGTACAGTAGACTGTATAGTTTAATATACAGTAGACTGTATAGTTTAATTTTCAGTAGACTGTATAGTTTCTTATTCAGTAGACTGTATAGTTAAATATTCAGTAGACTGCATAGTTTAATATACAGTAGACTGTATAGTTTTATTTTCAGTAGACTGCATAGTTTAATGTACAGTAGACTGTATAGTTAAATATTCAGTAGACTGTATAGTTTGATGTACAGTGGACTGTATAGTTTCATATTCAGTAGACTGTATAGTTTAATGTACAGTAGACTGTATAGTTTAATATTCAGTAGACTGTATAGTTTAATGTACAGTAGACTGCATACTTAAATATTTAGTAGACTGTATAGTTTAATGTACAGTAGACTGTATAGTTTAATATACAGTAGACTGTATAGTTTAATTTTCAGTAGACTGTATAGTTTCTTATTCAGTAGACTGTATAGTTAAATATTCAGTAGACTGCATAGTTTAATATACAGTAGACTGTATAGTTTTATTTTCAGTAGACTGCATAGTTTAATGTACAGTAGACTGTATAGTTAAATATTCAGTAGACTGTATAGTTTGATGTACAGTGGACTGTATAGTTTCATATTCAGTAGACTGTATAGTTTAATGTACAGTAGACTGTATAGTTTAATATTCAGTAGACTGTATAGTTTAATGTACAGTAGATTGTATAGTTTAATATTCAGTGGACTGTATAGTTTAATGTACAGTAGACTGCATAGTTTCATATCCAGTGGACTGTATAGTTTAATGTACAGTAGACTGCATAGTTTCATATCCAGTGGACTTTATAGTTTAATGTACAGTACACTGTATAGTTTCATATTCAGTGGACTGTATAGTTTAATGTACAGTAGACTGTATAGTTTAATATTCAGTGGACTGTATAGTTAAATATTCAGCAGACTGTATAGTTAAATATTCAGTAGACTGTATAATTTAATATTCAGTGGACTGTATAGTTTAATGTACAGTATACTGTATAGTTTAATACACAGACTCTGTGTCGTTTCATATTTACCAGACTGTATAGTTTAATGTACAGTAGACTGTGTAGTTTCATATTCAGTAGACTGTATAGTTTAATGTACAGTAGACTGTGTAGTTTCATATTCAGTAGACTGTATAGTTTAATATTCAGTAGACTGTATAGTTTAATGTACAGTAGACTGTATAGTTTAATATTCAGTGGACTGTATAGTTTAATGTACAGTACACTGTATAGTTTCATATTCAGTAGACTGTATAGTTTAATGTACAGTAGACTGTATAGTTTCATATACAGTAGACTGTATAGTTAAATATTCAGTAGACTGTATAGTTAAATATTCAGTAGACTGTATAGTTTCATATACAGTAGACTGTATAGTTAAATATTCAGTAGACTGTATAGTTAAATATTCAGTAGACTGTATAGTTTCATATACAGTAGACTGTATAGTTAAATATTCAGTAGACTGTATAGTTTCATATACAGTAGACTGTACAGTTAAATATTCAGTAGACTGTATAGTTAAATATTCAGTAGACTGTATAGTTTCATATACAGTAGACTGTATAGTTAAATATTCAGTAGACTGTATAGTTTAATGTACAGTAGACTGTATAGTTAAATATTCAGTAGACTGTATAGTTTCATATACAGTAGACTGTATAGTTAAATATTCAGTAGACTGTATAGTTTCATATACAGTAGACTGTATAGTTAAATATTCAGTAGACTGTATAGTTTCATATACAGTAGACTGTATAGTTAAATATTCAGTAGACTGTATAGTTAAATATTCAGTAGACTGTATAGTTTCATATACAGTAGACTGTATAGTTAAATATTCAGTAGACTGTATAGTTAAATATTCAGTAGACTGTATAGTTTCATATACAGTAGACTGTATAGTTAAATATTCAGTAGACTGTATAGTTTCATATACAGTAGACTGTATAGTTAAATATTCAGTAGACTGTATAGTTTAATGTACAGTAGACTGTATAGTTAAATATTCAGTAGACTGTATAGTTTCATATACAGTAGACTGTATAGTTAAATATTCAGTAGACTGTATAGTTAAATATTCAGTAGACTGTATAGTTTCATATACAGTAGACTGTATAGTTAAATATTCAGTAGACTGTATAGTTAAATATTCAGTAGACTGTATAGTTTCATATACAGTAGACTGTATAGTTAAATATTCAGTAGACTGTATAGTTTCATATACAGTAGACTGTATAGTTAAATATTCAGTAGACTGTATAGTTTAATGTACAGTAGACTGTATAGTTAAATATTCAGTAGACTGTATAGTTTCATATACAGTAGACTGTATAGTTAAATATTCAGTAGACTGTATAGTTTAATGTACAGTAGACTGTATAGTTTAATATTCAGTGGACTGTATAGTTTAATGTACAGTAGACTGCATACTTAAATATTTAGTAGACTGTATAGTTTAATGTACAGTAGACTGTATAGTTTTATTTTCAGTAGACTGTATAATTTCATATACAGTAGACTGTATAGTTTAATGTACAGTAGACTGTATAGTTTAATATACAGTAGACTGTATAGTTTAATTTTCAGTAGACTGTATAGTTTAATTTTCAGTAGACTGTATAGTTAAATATTCAGTAGACTGCATAGTTTAATATACAGTAGACTGTATAGTTTTATTTTCAGTAGACTGCATAGTTTAATGTACAGTAGACTGTATAGTTAAATATTCAGTAGACTGTATAGTTTGATGTACAGTGGACTGTATAGTTTAATGTACAGTAGACTGTATAGTTTCATATTCAGTAGACTGTATAGTTTAATGTACAGTAGACTGTATAGTTAAATATTCAGTAGACTGTATAGTTAAATATTCAGTAGACTGTATAGTTAAATATTCAGTAGACTGTATAGTTTCATATACAGTAGACTGTATAGTTAAATATTCAGTAGACTGTATAGTTAAATATTCAGTAGACTGTATAGTTTCATATACAGTAGACTGTATAGTTAAATATTCAGTAGACTGTATAGTTAAATATTCAGTAGACTGTATAGTTTCATATACAGTAGACTGTATAGTTAAATATTCAGTAGACTGTATAGTTTCATATACAGTAGACTGTATAGTTAAATATTTAGTAGACTGTATAGTTAAATATTCAGTAGACTGTATAGTTTCATATACAGTAGACTGTATAGTTAAATATTCAGTAGACTGTATAGTTTAATGTACAGTAGACTGTATAGTTAAATATTCAGTAGACTGTATAGTTTCATATACAGTAGACTGTATAGTTAAATATTCAGTAGACTGTATAGTTTCATATACAGTAGACTGTATAGTTAAATATTCAGTAGACTGTATAGTTTAATGTACAGTAGACTGTATAGTTAAATATTCAGTAGACTGTATAGTTTCATATACAGTAGACTGTATAGTTAAATATTCAGTAGACTGTATAGTTTCATATACAGTAGACTGTATAGTTAAATATTCAGTAGACTGTATAGTTTAATGTACAGTAGACTGTATAGTTTAATATTCAGTGGACTGTATAGTTTAATGTACAGTAGACTGTATAGTTTAATATACAATAGACTGTATAGTTTAATGTACAGTAGACTGCATACTTAAATATTTAGTAGACTGTATAGTTTAATGTACAGTAGACTGTATAGTTTTATTTTCAGTAGACTGTATAATTTCATATACAGTAGACTGTATAGTTTAATGTACAGTAGACTGTATAGTTTAATATACAGTAGACTGTATAGTTTAATTTTCAGTAGACTGTATAGTTTCTTATTCAGTAGACTGTATAGTTAAATATTCAGTAGACTGCATAGTTTAATATACAGTAGACTGTATAGTTTTATTTTCAGTAGACTGCATAGTTTAATGTACAGTAGACTGTATAGTTAAATATTCAGTAGACTGTATAGTTTGATGTACAGTGGACTGTATAGTTTAATGTACAGTAGACTGTATAGTTTCATATTCAGTGGACTGTATAGTTTAATGTACAGTAGACTGTATAGTTTAATATTCAGTAGACTGTATAGTTTAATGTACAGTAGATTGTATAGTTTAATATTCAGTGGACTGTATAGTTTAATGTACAGTAGACTGCATAGTTTCATATCCAGTGGACTGTATAGTTTAATGTACAGTAGACTGTATAGTTTCATATCCAGTGGACTGTATAGTTTAATGTACAGTAGACTGTATAGTTTCATATTCAGTAGACTGTATACTTTAATGTACAGTAGACTGTATAGTTTAATATTCAGTAGACTGTGTAGTTTAATGTACAGTAGATTGTATAGTTTAATATTCAGTGGACTGTATAGTTTAATGTACAGTAGACTGCATAGTTTCATATCCAGTGGACTGTATAGTTTAATGTACAGTAGACTGCATAGTTTCATATCCAGTGGACTGTATAGTTTAATGTACAGTACACTGTATAGTTTCATATTCAGTAGACTGTATAGTTTAATGTACAGTAGACTGTATAGTTAAATATTCAGTAGACTGTATAGTTTCATATACAGTAGACTGTATAGTTAAATATTCAGTAGACTTTATAGTTTCATATACAGTAGACTGTATAGTTAAATATTCAGTAGACTGTATAGTTAAATATTCAGTAGACTGTATAGTTTAATGTACAGTAGACTGTATAGTTTAATATTCAGTGGACTGTATAGTTTAATGTACAGTAGACTGTATAGTTTAATATTCAGTGGACTGTATAGTTAAATATTCAGTAGACTGTATAGTTTAATGTACAGTAGATTGTATAATTTAATATTCAGTGGACTGTATAGTTTAATGTACAGTATACTGTATAGTTTAATACACAGACTCTGTGTCGTTTCATATTTACCAGACTGTATAGTTTAATGTACAGTAGACTGTGTAGTTTCATATTCAGTAGACTGTATAGTTTAATGTACAGTAGACTGTGTAGTTTCATATTCAGTAGACTGTATAGTTAAATATTCAGTAGACTGTATAGTTTAATGTACAGTAGACTGTATAGTTTAATATTCAGTGGACTGTATAGTTTAATGTACAGTAGACTGTATAGTTTAATATTCAGTGGACTGTATAGTTAAATATTCAGTAGACTGTATAATTTAATATTCAGTGGACTGTATAGTTTAATGTACAGTATACTGTATAGTTTAATACACAGACTCTGTGTCGTTTCATATTTACCAGACTGTATAGTTTAATGTACAGTAGACTGTGTCGTTTCATATTCAGTAGACTGTATAGTTTAATGTACAGTAGATTGTATAGTTTAATATTCAGTGGACTGTATAGTTTAATGTACAGTAGACTTCATAGTTTCATATCCAGTGGACTGTATAGTTTAATGTACAGTAGACTGTATAGTTTCATATCCAGTGGACTTTATAGTTTAATGTACAGTAGACTGTATAGTTTCATATTCAGTAGACTGTATAGTTTAATGTACAGTAGACTGTATAGTTTAATATTCAGTAGACTGTATAGTTTAATGTACAGTAGATTGTATAGTTTAATATTCAGTGGACTGTATAGTTTAATGTACAGTAGACTGTATAGTTTCATATTCAGTAGACTGTATAGTTTAATGTACAGTAGACTGTATAGTTTAATATTCAGTAGACTGTATAGTTTAATGTACAGTAGATTGTATAGTTTAATATTCAGTGGACTGTATAGTTTAATGTACAGTAGACTGCATAGTTTCATATCCAGTGGACTTTATAGTTTAATGTACAGTACACTGTATAGTTTCATATTCAGTAGACTGTATAGTTTAATGTACAGTAGATTGTATAGTTTAATATTCAGTGGACTGTATAGTTTAATGTACAGTAGACTGCATAGTTTCATATCCAGTGGACTTTATAGTTTAATGTACAGTACACTGTATAGTTTCATATTCAGTAGACTGTATAGTTTCATGTACAGTAGACTGTATAGTTAAATATTCAGTAGACTGTATAGTTTCATGTACAGTAGACTGTATAGTTAAATATTCAGTAGACTGTATAGTTTCATGTACAGTAGACTGTATAGTTAAATATTCAGTAGACTGTATAGTTTCATGTACAGTAGACTGTATAGTTAAATATTCAGTAGACTGTATAGTTTAATGTACAGTAGACTGTATAGTTTAATGTACAGTAGACTGTATAGTTTAATATTCAGTGGACTGTATAGTTAAATATTCAGTAGACTGTATAGTTTAATGTACAGTAGACTGTATAATTTAATATTCAGTGGACTGTATAGTTTAATGTACAGTATACTGTATAGTTTAATACACAGACTCTGTCGTTTCATATTTACCAGACTGTATAGTTTAATGTACAGTAGACTGTGTAGTTTCATATTCAGTAGACTGTATAGTTTCATATTCAGTAGACTGTATAGTTTAATATTCAGTAGACTGCATAGTTTAATGTGCAGTAGACTGTATAGTTTTATTTTCAGTTGACTTTGTATAATTTATGATGAATGTATTTTGTCTTTGACAAATAAATTTCACCATCAGTCACACCACATGTTTTCAGTTCACAGAATAAGCCTGCAAATCAGACATATCTGAAATTCAACAAAAACTAAAAGTTTATCTGACGTGACATCTTGTTGAGTCGACATCTCAACCACTCAGTTGTTAGATCAGGTGAGAGCCAGGAGGTGAAGTCAGTGGAGAGTAGCTGCAGCGCTTGGTTCTAAAAACTGCAGCCGCCTTGCTCTCGCCATTTTATTGCCATCCACTTTTGTAATACGTCAGAGCAAGTCCGGATGAAGTCGGACACCAAACTGACCAGCATGCATTGTGCGCTGATCTCCGGCTATCAAATCTGCGCAGGCCTGGCGCATCTTGAATGAGCCTCATATCATGTGGTGGGAGGCGGGCCTTCTCCTTAGGTATCAGACTTTAAAATAACACTCCAGGAAATAGTCAGTACCTGCGGTGTCTCTCCAGTAAAACACAGCTGCTGCTGTTTTTCATCTTCATCTTTCTTTGCCTCAGACCGTCATCCTCCTCTTCATCAGGTGAGGCGGCAGTCAGCAGAGCGTCTGAGTCAATGGTGGACAGAATCTGACCTGCAGGACCAGAAACAGGACATGGACCAGGTCCAGTTCTGGGGCCTGTATCACAAAGCGAGATCAACCTTTCCTGGGTTACCCAGACCTATCTTGGGTTGACTAACCCTAACAATGGCAATCAGGATAATCGGTATCACGACACTGGATATCAACTCAGTAACTCAACCCAGGGTTGCTTTATCAAGAGCCGTGAACGCGCACACAGCGGACCAATCACAATCATGAGAGAAGCGCAGCGTCACTGAGTGTCACAAAGAGGCGTATGTGAGGGGAAAAAAAACAGTATTTCTTGTGAGGATCAGCGATTAATTCTACTAAAATATAAGGAAGGAGAAAAGCAACATTAAAGAAAAGGCCAACACCGTGGCAGCTGCAGGAGGAGGAAACATGCGTGGCAACGCATAACGGGATGAATAATGTTTAGTTTTAGTTTAGATTAGTTTATTTGCACATAATGTTAAAAACAGACAGTATAGAATTACCAAAATTAAAAAAAGAAAAGTGCCGGAGAGGTTAGAAGCCACTAAAAGCTTATCAAAGAAATCCCCCTGTCAAAACATCAATGAAATCACATTATAGAGAAGAAAAAGAAACGGGTCAGGAAAGAAGAAATAGAGGAGGAGAGAGGGAAAAATCAAGACAAAACAAGGCAGCAAATAAATGATGCGTAGGTTAAATGACTCATCACTGGTTCAAGTAGCTACAGTACCTGTACCTGTACATCTGACACTGATCACACCCTTGAATCCCATGAAATCAATGCTGCGCAGATGAATTGTGTGTATTACAACTATCGTCTAACATCACTGCGTCTGATAAATTGGTCTTCTTTGTCATAACATTATATATGCTACAATGAAGATTAAAGCTGACGCCACAATTAAATCATATCAACACCAAACTGATAGTCTGAATAAAATCATCCTGATATTGAGCTGTGTTAGAAATTAACAGCTGCACAAAAATATACCTAGTGTCCCTCTTTAAAAAACAAAAAGGAAAATCCCTCAAACACCATGAAGTGTAGACATGATAGGCTACTTTCAACATTTCCAGCAGCAAAGCTGCTGTGTCCGCAAATGATCAGTTTCTTTCTTATGAAGGGGTGGGATGAGATTTTGACTTCTGTCCACTTCTTTGTGAACAATCTTTTCATTGCCTGTTGTTGTTGCTTTCTTTTCTTTTTAAATGTTCAAAATAAACTTTCAAATCAAAATCAATCAAATGAATTAAACTTCCCGTCATGACTGGGCTGCATTTCTGTCAGCAGAGTCATTTTTTTCCGAACAGCTGATTGGCCAGTGGGTGGTGCTTTTTATAGGATCAGATTCAACCCTGAACTTACCCTGCTCCGGAGCAGGATAGCCGTTCAGAGTAAGTTACCATGGTGATCTACCCCGATAAGAACTGAACCAGCTTCGTGAGACCGAAAACCCAGGGTTAACCCTGAAGTTACCTCGCTGAGACATTAATCCTGCTTTGTGATACAGGCCCCTGGTCTCTGTAAAGTGTTTCTGTCTGTCAGTTGACATCCTGCCGGTACTGGGTCACAACCTGGATCAGAACCTGGAACCAGCAAACCCCAGGAGTACATCAGAACCTGCAGATCATAAGCTACATGATCTCAAAGGAAACAGACTCAGTATCTGACAATGACGTCAGTATAAATTAGTTTTTAACAGGTTACTGTTTGAAACATTTAAAGACATCGTTGTGACAGAATTACACACACACACACACACACACGTTTATAGACATGATCCTTTGTGTTTGTGTGTGTGCGTGTGTATTTGATATATGATGTTAAATGTGTGTCAGAGTACCTGAGTGAATTCGATCCTCCTGAGTCTGAGTTTGCTGCTGGTCTGAGCCTCGCCTGTAGACGAGCCTCACCTGTCCTCCAGGTGGAAACACTCCCTGATTTCAGGATGTCTCCTTGACAACAGAGGAAACTTCTTTAACCCTTAAATGACCAGATGTTTTCAATGGAGATCTGAGGTCAGAAATAAAATCAGGAGTTAGTCACTGATAGACAAATCACCAGGAAATCAGTCAATAATCAATTAAGTCTGATTGGATCATTTTAAATACTGAAGCTTCGGATGAACAGGAAGATCACTGATTAATTCAGAAGTATCAGGATCAGGATCAGAATCAGGATAATCAATATAAATAAAGTTATTGATAATTGAAATCTGTCCTCCAGGATACACTGAACTGTCCAATGTCTGAGCAGGTCATCTGACTGCTGAAGGTCAAAGGTCATCAGGAACAAAAATAACAGTTTCATTTACATGATAATATTTTGTTTAAATTGTCAGTGCAGAGAGCTGATCAATAATTGATAAATGTTATGGATCAGTAACTAATAAAGCTTATTGAACAATAACTGATTATTAAATATTGATATTCTGACAGTCACAGCTTACCTTTAAAGCCTTGTCATAATTTGAATTCGGATGCTACAGTTAAAGCTTGACCTTGGTTAGTGGAGGGAGACAAAATAATGGGCCTGACCCCAGACCCTTACTGACTCCAGCAGATAAACATAGATAACAAAACTTAAATATACTCAAAGGTGATTAATTTTTATCATGCACCCCACCCCAAATGAAAACACACACAAAAAAGAAACGTTGAAAAAAATAAAAAGGTATTCGGCACAATGTCCCCTTTAATAATAATTGTCCTCATCCAAGTAAATCCCAGTGCAAAAGGAGAGTCCATTGTCCGATTGCTTAAAAATGAAAAAACAGGCTCCAGGAAAAAACAATGCATTGCCAAAAATGAAAAATGTTGAGGAAAAAGAGGGATCACACTCACCAGGGTGGAATAAACAAAAACAATCTGGTCCTACTCAGAGGATGGGTCTGTTTCTTCCTGGTCCTCCACAGAAACACTCTCGAGGAAACACCAAAAACATGGGATGTAGAAAACTTCATCCAAGGCAGGCTGTCACCACTGCAACTCTGTTCCCCTTCCTCTTTCCCACACAAAATTAAAAAAGAACCCCAAACAATTCCCTGCTCTTTTACCTCCTCCCTGTCACGCCCCTTCACCTGGGTGCAAACACACCTGAACACAGTTAACTCCCAGGAGGAACAAGATTAGAGCAGGGGTGAGGGGAGGACACTGGAAGACACACAACAGATTATATTAGAAGGCTAATCTGTTGTTTTTTTTAAAACCCTCGAGCAATCTGATGTAGCATGACTCTCCCCTCACCTTTGTGGCAGTGTCACAATGTCACATTACATGTTTCAGATTTTCTTTTTGCTTAAAATGAACTACAACTCCCAGTATGCGTCTCACCAACAAACAGCCAATCACAGAGCTCCAGTGCTTCAACTAAGTCCACAGATCAGATCAAACTTTGAATGAAATTTATTGAAATCTTTCTTCCTGACAGACTGAAAACACAAATGACTGTAAAATCATACAAATTAAACTTTATTCAAACATCTTTGTACATACACAAGCAAACAAATATCAGAGTCCATCAACAGGTAAACAGGAAGTATTTGTTTACATGCGACACGTGTCGTGAAACGCCTCGAGTGTCCTAAAGTCTCGCCATGTTGGAGGAAGTCCGTCCTGCAGGAAACGACCACAGCGCTGACACGGAGACTGGAAGAGTTTGATGTAGCTCCGCAACCACGTCTGAGGACAGGTGGAGACAGACAGATGAAAAGACACACAGGTGGAGACAGACAGATGAAAAGACACACAGGTGGAGACAGATAGATGAAAAGACACACAGGTGGAGATAGACAGATGGAGAGACAGACAGATGAGGAGACAGCCAGGTGAAAAGACACACAGGTGGAGACAGACAGGTGGAGACAGACAGATGAGGAGACAGACAGGTGGAGAGACAGACAGATGAGGAGACAGACAGGTGGAGACAGACAGATGAGGAGACAGACAGGTGGAGACAGACAGATGAGGAGACAGACAGGTGGAGAGACAGACAGATGAGGAGACAGACAGGTGGAGAGACAGCCAGGTGGAGAGACAGAAACAGGTGGAGAGACAGACAGATGAGGAGACAGACAGGTGGAGAGACAGACAGATGAGGAGACAGACAGGTGGAGAGACAGACAGATGAGGAGACAGACAGGTGAAAAGACACACAGGTGGAGACAGACAGGTGGAGAGACAGCCAGGTGGAGAGACAGACAGATGAGGAGACAGACAGGTGGAGACAGGCAGGTGGAGAGACAGACAGGTGGAGAGACAGACAGATGAGGAGACAGACAGGTGAAAAGACACACAGGTGGAGACAGACAGGTGGAGAGACAGAGACAGGTGAAGAGACAGACAGACGAGGAGACAGCCAGGTGAAAAGACACACAGGTGGAGACAGACAGGTGGAGAGACAGAGACAGGTGAAGAGACAGACAGGTGAGGAGACACACAGGTGGAGACAGACAGGTGCAGAGACAGCCAGGTGGCGAGACAGAGACGGGTGAGGAGGCAGACAGGTGAAGAGACAGACAGGTGAAGAGACAGCCAGGTAGAGACACAGACAGGTGAGGAGGCACAGACAGGTGGAGAAACAGACAGGTGAGGAGACAGAGAAAGGTGGAGACAGAGACAGGTGGGGAAACAGACAGGTGGAGAGACAGACATGTGAAGAGACAGACAGGTGAGGAGGCAGAGACAGGTAGAGAGACAGACAGGTGGAGAGGCAGAGACAGGTGGAGACAGAGACAGACAGACAGGTGGAGAGACAGACAGGTGGAGACACAGACAGGTGGAGAGACAGACAGGTGGAGAGACAGACAGGTGGAGAGACAGAGACAGGTGGAGAGACAGCCAGGTGGAGAGACAGACAGATGAGGAGACAGACAGGTGGAGACAGGCAGATGAGGAGACAGACAGGTGGAGAGACAGACAGATGAGGAGACAGACAGGTGAAAAGACACACAGGTGGAGACAGACAGGTGGAGAGACAGAGACAGGTGAAGAGACAGACAGGTGAGGAGACACACAGGTGGAGACAGACAGGTGCAGAGACAGCCAGGTGGCGAGACAGAGACGGGTGAGGAGGCAGACAGGTGAAGAGACAGACAGGTGAAGAGACAGACAGGTAGAGACACAGACAGGTGAGGAGGCACAGACAGGTGGAGAAACAGACAGGTGGAGAGACAGACGTGAAGAGACAGACAGGTGAGGAGGCAGAGACAGGTAGACACAGAGACAGACAGACAGGTGGAGACACAGACAGGTGGAGAGACAGACATGTGAAGAGACAGACAGGTGAGGAGGCAGAGACAGGTAGAGACAGAGACAGACAGACAGGTGGAGACACAGACAGGTGGAGACACAGACAGGTGGAGAGACAGACAGGTGGAGAGACAGATAGGTGGAGACACAGACAGGTGAGGAGGCAGAGACAGGTGGAGAGACAGACAGGTGCAGAGACAGGTCAGGAGGCAGAGACAGGTGGAGAGACAGACAGGTGGAGAGGCAGAGACAGGTGGAGACAGAGACAGGTCAGGAGGCAGAGACAGGTGGAGAGACAGACAGGTGTAGAGGCAGAGACAGGTGGAGACAGAGACAGACAGACAGGTGAAGAAACAGACAGGTGGAGATACAGCCAGGTGGAGAGACTGACAGGTGGAGAGACAGCCAGGTGGAGAGACAGCCAGGTGGAGAGACAGACAGGTGGAGAGACAGACAGGTGAGGAGGCAAACACAGGTGGAGACAGAAGGGTGAGGAGACAGACAGATGGAGAGACAGACAGGTGAGGAGCCACAGACAAGTGGAGACAGAGACAGGTGGAGAAACAGACAGGTGAGGAGACAGAAAAGTGGAGACACAGAAAGGGGGAGAGACAGACAGTGATGGTGTCTCACCATGAATGATCGAACCACAACGTCGGGCATCTGGGGCAGCTGGTAGTGCAGCAGGGCGGTGGTGGCGTGGTCTGTTACCTAGCAACAACACAACCAATCAGAGTTTTGCACACTGAGCTCAGGTGTGAAGGAGCAGGTAAGGACAGGTGAGTCTTACCTTCTGGAACACCTGGTACTGAGACTTGGTCCAGATGTCCAGCTGATGAAAACAGACAGGTAAGAGAGGGGACAGAAAAACAGACAGGTTACAGTTGAGACAGTCAGACAGGTATCAGGGGTCACCTGTCAGGTGAGTTTGACCTCCTACCTTTCCGTCCTCGTTGTAAATATTCTCGTTGTATCCTCGAACAACCGTCCTATCGATGAACAACGAACGCATCACAACGATTGCCTTCAACACCTTCCCCAGGGTCACCTGAGAGGGACGTATGTCACAGAGACACCTGTTACCTGGTCTGAATACACCTATTACCTGGTCTGATCACACACACCTATTACCTGGTCTGAACACACACCTGTTACCTGGTCTGATCACACACACCTGTTACCTGGTCTGAATACACCTGTTACCTGGTCTGATCACACACACCTGTTACCTGGTCTGATCACACACACCTGTTACCTGGTCTGAACACACACACCTGTTACCTGGTCTGAATACACCTGTTACCTGGTCTGATCACACACACCTGTTACCTGGTCTGAACACATACACCTATTACCTGGTCTGAATACACCTGTTACCTGGTTTGATCACACACCCCTGTTGCCTGGTCTGATCACACACACCTGTTACCTGGTCTGATCACACACACCTGTTACCTGGTTTGATCACACACCCCTGTTACCTGGTCTGATCACACACACCTGTTACCTGGTCTGAACACACACACCTGTTACCTGGTCTGAACACATACACCTGGTCTGAACACACCCCTGTTACCTGATCTGAACACACCCCTTTTACCTGGTCTGAACACACACACCTGTTACCTGATCTGAATACAAAACTGTTACCTGGTCTGAACACACACCTGTTACCTGGTCTGAACACACCCCTGTTACCTGGTCTGAACACACACACCTGTTACCTGGTCTGAACACACCTGTTACCTGGTCTGAACACACCTGTTACCTGGTCTGAACACACACCTGTTACCTGGTCTGAACACACCCATTTTACCTGGTCTGAACACACCTGTTACCTGATCTGAATACAAACCTGTTACCTGGTCTGAACACACACACCTGTTACCTGGTCTGAACACACACCTGTTACCTGGTCTGAACACACCTGTTACCTGGTCTGAACACACACCTGTTACCTGGTCTGAACACACCCCTGTTACCTGGTCTGAACCCACCCCTGTTACCTGGTCTGAACACACCCCTGTTACCTGGTCTGAACACACATCTGTTACCTGGTCTGAACACACCTGTACAGTGTGTGTTGTCGTGTGTTTTATTACCAGCAGCACAGCCGACGTCCCGTTGGGTCTGAACAGCTCAATGGTCATATCAGGAAACATCCGGCCGATCCGAGAGATAACATCATCCACATACCTGTCCACAAAGAAACAGGATGTGATGTCACAGAGGTGATGTCAATGGGGGTCATCAGGTTTAATATTTGTTCGTACTAACCGAATGTTGTAGACCAGCCTCAGACCATACAACGATGGGCCGGCTCTCTCAGAAAATGTTAAGACACTTTTTTACTAAATGAAAAACATATTCAAACTGAACTTCCTTAAACAGATTGTAATATTTAAAAGTATTTATTTACTAATTTATTGATGTTTGAACCCATGTCATCATTACTGTGTCATTAAAATATTCAAATATAAAGAGTGAGATTTCCAGTCGGAGCTGACTCCTCCCACTGAACTGTAATGATGGTACTGTACTGGTAGGGTCCTAAGGACAGAGGGGTGTCGTATGCTGTAAAGCCCTGTGAGGCTAATTGTGATTTGTGATGTTCTAAATAAAATTGATTGATTGATTGCTTGATTGTAGTCACTGTAGTAACTGTAGTTACTATAGTAGTTACTGTAGCAACTGTAGTTACTGGAGTACTCACTGAGGGGGAGCTGTAGTTACTGTAGTTACTTTAGTACTCACTGAGGGGGAGTTGTAGTTACTGTAGTACTCACTGAGGAGAAGCTGTAGTTACTGTAGTACTCACTGAGGGGGAGCTTTGGTTACTGTAGTACTCACTGAGGAGGAGCTGTAGTTACTGAAGTACTCGCTGAGGGGGAGCTGTAGTTACTGTAGTTACTGTAGTACTCACTGAGAAGGAGCTTTGGTTACTGTAGTACTCACTGAGGAGGAGCTGTAGTTACTGTAGTACTCACTGAGGAGAAGCTGTAGTTACTGTAGTACTCACTGAGGGGGAGCTTTGGTTACTGTAGTTACTGTAGTACTCACTGAGGAGGAGCTGTAGTTACTGTAGTACTCACTGAGGGGGAGCTTTGGTTACTGTAGTTACTGTAGTACTCACTGAGGGGGAGCTGTAGTTACTATAGTACTCACTGAGGGGGAGCTGTAGTTACTGTAGTTACTGTAGTACTCACTGAGTGGGAGCTTTGGTTACTGTAGTACTCACTGAGGAGGAGCTGTAGTTACTGAAGTACTCACTGAGGGGGAGCTGTAGTTACTGTAGTTACTGTAGTACTCACTGAGAAGGAGCTTTGGTTACTGTAGTACTCACTGAGGAGGAGCTGTAGTTACTGTAGTACTCATTGAGGAGAAGCTGTAGTTACTGTAGTACTCACTGAGGGGGAGCTTTGGTTACTGTAGTTACTGTAGTACTCACTGAGGAGAAGCTGTAGTTACTGTAGTACTCACTGAGGGGGAGCTTTGGTTACTGTAGTTACTGTAGTACTCACTGAGGGGGAGCTGTAGTTACTATAGTACTCACTGAGGGGGAGCTGTAGTTACTGTAGTTACTGTAGTACTCACTGAGGGGGAGCTTTGGTTACTGTAGTACTCACTGAGGAGGAGCTGTGGTTACTGAAGTACTCACTGAGGGGGAGCTGTAGTTACTGTAGTTACTGTAGTACTCACTGAGAAGGAGCTTTGGTTACTGTAGTACTCACTGAGGAGGAGCTGTAGTTACTGTAGTACTCACTGAGGGGGAGCTGTAGTTACTGTAGTACTCACTGAGGGGGAGCTTTGGTTACTGTAGTTACTGTAGTACTCACTGAGGGAGAGCTGTAGTTACTGCAGTACTCACTGAGGGGGAGCTGTAGTTACTGTAGTTACTGTAGTACTCACTGAGGGGGAGCTTTGGTTACTGTAGTTACTGTAGTACTCACTGAGGGGGAGCTGTAGTTACTGTAGTTACTGTAGTACTCACTGAGGGGGAGCTTTGGTTACTGTAGTTACTGTAGTATTCACTGAGGAGAAGCTGTAGTTACTGTAGTACTCACTGAGGGGGAGCTGTAGTTACTGCAGTACTCACTGAGAGGGAGCTTTGGTTACTGTAGTTACTGTAGTACTCACTGAGGAGAAGCTGTAGTTACTGTAGTACTCACTGAGGGGGAGCTTTGGTTACTGTAGTTACTGTAGTACTCACTGAGTGGGAGCTTTGGTTACTGTAGTACTCACTGAGGAGGAGCTGTAGTTACTGAAGTACTCACTGAGGGGGAGCTGTAGTTACTGTAGTTACTGTAGTACTCACTGAGAAGGAGCTTTGGTTACTGTAGTACTCACTGAGGAGGAGCTGTAGTTACTGTAGTACTCACTGAGGGGGAGCTGTAGTTACTGTAGTACTCACTGAGGGGGAGCTTTGGTTACTGTAGTTACTGTAGTACTCACTGAGGGAGAGCTGTAGTTACTGCAGTACTCACTGAGGGGGAGCTGTAGTTACTGTAGTTACTGTAGTTACTGTAGTTACTGTAGTACTCACTGAGGGGGAGCTTTGGTTACTGTAGTTACTGTAGTACTCACTGAGGGGGAGCTGTAGTTACTGTAGTTACTGTAGTACTCACTGAGGGGGAGCTTTGGTTACTGTAGTTACTGTAGTATTCACTGAGGAGAAGCTGTAGTTACTGTAGTACTCACTGAGGGGGAGCTGTAGTTACTGCAGTACTCACTGAGAGGGATCTTTGGTTACTGTAGTTACTGTAGTACTCACTGAGGAGAAGCTGTAGTTACTGTAGTACTCACTGAGGGGGAGCTGTAGTTACTGTAGTACTCACTGAGGGGGAGCTGTAGTTACTGTAGTACTCACTGAGGGGGAGTTGTAGTTACTGTAGTTACTGTAGTACTCACTGAGGGGGAGCTGTAGTTACTGTAGTACTCACTGAGGGGGAGCTTTGGTTACCGTAGTACTCACTGAGGGGGAGCTGTAGTTACTGTAGTACTCACTGAGGGGGAGCTTTGGTTACCGTAGTACTCACTGAGGGGGAGCTGTAGTTACTGTAGTACTCACTGAGGGGGAGCTGTAGTTACTGTAGTACTCACTGAGGGGGAGCTGTCGTTACTGTAGTACTCACTGAGGGGGAGCTGTAGTTACTGTAGTTACTGTAGTACTCACTGAGGGAGAGCTGTAGTTACTGTAGTACTCACTGAGGGGGAGCTTTGGTTACCGTAGTACTCACTGAGGGGGAGCTGTAGTTACTGTAGTACTCACTGAGGGGGAGCTGTAGTTACTGTAGTACTCACTGAGGGGGAGCTGTAGTTACTGTAGTACTCACTGAGGGAGAGCTGTAGTTACTGTAGTACTCACTGAAGGGGAGCTTTGGTTACCGTAGTACTCACTGAGGGGGAGCTGTAGTTACTGTAGTACTCACTGAGGGGGAGCTGTCGTTACTGTAGTACTCACTGAGGGGGAGCTGTAGTTACTGTAGTTACTGTAGTACTCACTGAGGGAGAGCTGTAGTTACTGTAGTACTCACTGAGGGGGAGCTGTCGTTACTGTAGTACTCACTGAGGGGGAGCTGTAGTTACTGTAGTACTCACTGAGGGGGAGCTGTAGTTACTGTAGTTACTGTAGTACTCACTGAGGAGGAGCTGTAGTTACTGTAGTACTCACTGAGGAGGAGCTGTAGTTACTGTAGTACTCACTGAGGGGGAGCTGTAGTTACTGTAGTACTCACTGAGGGGGAGCTGTAGTTACTGTAGTTACTGTAGTACTCACTGAGGGGGAGCTGTAGTTACTGTAGTTACTGTAGTACTCACTGAGGGGGAGCTGTAGTTACTGTAGTACTCACTGAGGGGGAGCTGTAGTTACTGTAGTACTCACTGAGGGGGAGCTTTGGTTACTGTAGTACTCACTGAGGAGGAGCTGTAGTTACTGTAGTACTCACTGAGGGGGAGCTGTAGTTACTGTAGTACTCACTGAGGGGGAGCTGTCGTTACTGTAGTACTCACTGAGGGGGAGCTGTAGTTACTGTAGTACTCACTGAGGGGGAGCTGTAGTTACTGTAGTACTCACTGAGGGGGAGCTTTGGTTACTGTAGTACTCACTGAGGAGAAGCTGTAGTTACTGTAGTACTCACTGAGAAGGAGCTGTAGTTACTGTAGTTACTGTAGTACTCACTGAGAAGGTGCTGTAGTTACTGTAGTGCTCACTGAGAAGGTGCTGTAGTTATTGTAGTTACTGTAGTACTCACTGAGGGGGAGCTTTGGTTACTGTAGTACTCACTGAGGAGAAGCTGTAGTTACTGTAGTACTCACTGAGGGGGAGCTGTAGTTACTGTAGTACTCACTGAGGGGGAGCTTTGGTTACTGTAGTACTCACTGAGGAGAAGCTGTAGTTACTGTAGTACTCACTGAGAAGGAGCTGTAGTTACTGTAGTTACTGTAGTACTCACTGAGAAGGTGCTGTAGTTACTGTAGTGCTCACTGAGAAGGTGCTGTAGTTATTGTAGTTACTGTAGTACTCACTGAGAAGGAGCTGTAGTTATTGTAGTTACTGTAGTTACTGTAGTACTCACTGAGAAGGAGCTGTAGTTACTGTAGTTACTGTAGTACTCACTGAGAAGGTGCTGTAGTTACTGTAGTACTCACTGAGAAGGAGCTGTAGTTACTGTAGTTACTGTAGTACTCACTGAGGGGGAGCTGTAGTTACTGTAGTACTCACTGAGGGGGAGCTTTGGTTACTGTAGTACTCACTGAGGAGAAGCTGTAGTTACTGTAGTACTCACTGAGAAGGAGCTGTAGTTACTGTAGTTACTGTAGTACTCACTGAGAAGGTGCTGTAGTTACTGTAGTGCTCACTGAGAAGGTGCTGTAGTTATTGTAGTTACTGTAGTACTCACTGAGAAGGAGCTGTAGTTATTGTAGTTACTGTAGTTACTGTAGTACTCACTGAGAAGGAGCTGTAGTTACTGTAGTTACTGTAGTACTCACTGAGAAGGTGCTGTAGTTACTGTAGTACTCACTGAGAAGGAGCTGTAGTTACTGTAGTTACTGTAGTACTCACTGAGAAGGTGCTGTAGTTACTGTAGTGCTCACTGAGAAGGTGCTGTAGTTATTGTAGTTACTGTAGTACTCACTGAGAAGGTGCTGTAGTTATTGTAGTTACTGTAGTTACTGTAGTACTCACTGAGGAGGAAGTACCAGAGTACTGGGTTGGACTTTGGGTCGTCTCTTGGCTGAAGCTCCCATCTGATTGGCCGATCGTTTGAGTGACTGTTGATTTAACAAACTGGAAGCCAAACCGGCATGGTACTGCAACTACACACAGATACACACACAGATTCACAATCATCGTCATGGTAACAACACATAAGCTAAATTCACACATTGTAAAGTTATTCATTAACGAACTGGAGATTATCTTCCAGACAGGAGGTGACATTATACTCTGTCACAATAACACCAAACTGTGACTTTCCTCAGAAAAAAATTTATACACATTCATCAGGTTAATCAATCAATTTTATTTATAAAGCCCAATATCACAAATCACAGTTTGCCTCACAGGGCTTTACAGCATACGACATCCCTCTGTCTTTAGGACCCTCACAGCTGATCAGGAAAAACAAACATTAACATTAACGTAAGCCTTACTAACGTAATCGCTGTGATTTCATCAGAACAACTGACTCATGTTAACATTAATTTTCACGTGATGAAAACTTAACATTGATTGAATATGTACTGTCCCTGTTTTAAAAATAAAGTCAAGTCAAGACGTCACATCATCAGAACCAATGAATCATGTTAACGTTTTTTTTTACGTGATGAAAACTTAACGATAACGTTACATCATCAGAATTAATGAACCACGTAAGCGTTATTTTTAACATGATGAAAACCTAACATTAATATTGTCACATCATCAGAACGAATGAACCATGTTAACGTGATGAAAACTTTGCGTTAACGTCATGTCGTCAGAATTAATGAACCATGTTAACGTGATGAAAACTTTGCGTTAACGTCATGTCGTCAGAATTAATGAACCATGTTAACGTGATGAAAAGTTTGGGTTAACATCATGTCGTCAGAATTAATGAACCATGTTAACGTTATCTTTGATGTGATGAAAACTTAACATTAGCGTTGTCAGGTCATCAGAACGATTGAATCAGTTTAACGTTATCTTTAACATGATGAAAACGTAACGTTAATATTGTCACATCATCAGAACGAATGAACCATGTTAACGTTATCTCTCTCTTTTTTTAAAAGATATTTTTCTGGGCATTTTAGCCTTTCGTTGACAGGACAGGTGAGTGTAAAAGGGGGAGAGAAAAAGAGAGAGAGGGAGTGACATGTAGCAAAGGGCCACGGGCTGGATTCGAACCCAGGCCGCTGTGGCAACAGCCTTGTACATGGGGCGCCTGCTCTATCCATTAACCCACCAACGCCCCAACGTAAACGTGATAAAAACTTATTGTTAACGTTGCCACATCATCAGAATGAATGATCCATGTTAGCGTTATCTTTAACATGATGAAAACTTAACGTTAGCATTGTCACATCATCAGAATGGCTGATCCATGTTAGCATTATCTTTAACATGATGAAAAATTTATGTTAACGTTGTCACGTCATCAGCACGAATGAATCACAGCTGGAGACCAGACGATCAATCAGGATCAATAACATGTCGATAAACACTCATTAGTGTATTTCCTGTGTCTGACACTGATGATGTCTGGCTCCTCCCACAGACACCTGTACCTGAGCATCACCTGTGAGGAGCTAACGTGTTAGCCTGTTAGCATGCTCACCTTGTTAGACCACTTGTAGGCCTGCAGCAGCTGAGAGTATAGAGGGGTTTTATCCTGGACCGGATCCAGACTGAGTAGACCGCTGTTATGGAGGGGATGAGACTCAGAGGGACGTCCCACCAGACCGCTGAGACGCTCCAACTCACTGAGACACAGAGACAGAGACAGACATACAGACAGACACACAGACAGTGAGACAGGTTATTTATCAGACCTGTGATGTGAATCAGTCACACAGCTGACAAACAGCAACACTCCCACTTCTTGTTTTTACCCAAGGAAACTGTAACAGAGGTATCTGTTTCTACATCTATAGTTATAGATATAGAAACAGATACATACAAACATACAGCATATACATTTCATACATGACGTTTAACATATTTAACATTAAGGTCTATATAATTTAAAATCAGTAGATATTTGACTGTAATCTACAGCTGCTGCTGTGCGTCCTTAAATAGAGTAAAATCTGACTGGGCTTTGGTGTGACTGTGACTCTGGGTTTAAAACATTATAATTAAAACCACTTCATATCAGATTGTACTCTGCAGCCGCGGTGCAGTTGTACTGACTAAAACCTGAATGAGGTTTGGTGTGTGGGACTCACTTGAGGTCTCTGTTCACCGCCTGCAGGTTGTCCTGGAACTCGGCTATAAACTGCTTCTCCCGGCCCTCCAGGGTCTCCCGGTTCTTCATGCCGTCCTTCAGGGACTCGAACACTCGGCTCACGCTGGAGCGGAGCGCCTGGATGCCGCTGATGGCGTGAGAGAAGGCGTCCAGATTTACCCCGACATTCACCACGTCCGCCATCTTTGCTGCTTCTCCGCCTGCTGCTGGCGCTCAGTGATGACGTCACTGAGTCATTTTGGTTTTTTTTAATTTTCACAGTGTTTTATTTGCAAATATGAGATTTAACAAACACATGACAGAAAATCATTGAACACTGAACAGACCAGGGGTACTAGAGTTCATTGCCAGACTTTTCAAAACTCAAATTAAATGCACAGTCTTTAACAGGTTGAGAGTCTTTGCAGCTTTGTTGTTGTTAGCACATTCAAGTGTGGTGCCGTACTGCTTGAGTTCAGCAATGAAACGACGAAAACAGGGTTTAGAGCCAAACCATTTTGATTTGTGTATATGAAACTTTCCAAGAATAATTAGAAGTTGTATTATGTAGGCAGTGTTGTTCTCCATCCTACTGGAAATAAAATATAGCATCACATCAAACACAGTAAGATTCACAGTCGTGTTCATTTTCTCATTTACAAAGTCTTGCATATCATTCCAAAACGTCTTTGAATGGTGACAATTATAAAACAGATGAAATATTGTTTCTTTGTCAACATTACAGAAAGTACAAGAACAGTCTATGTTTAACTTAAATCTCTCCAAGACCTCCTTAGCGGGATAAATTCACTTTGTAAGATACTTCTTTCACTTTATTACTAATGCAAAATTTATTTAAAACACTACAGGCTTTTGTCCACTGTAAACTGCTCATGGTAGACGACCAGAAGAATTTCACTGCAGGGGCTACAGTGAAGTTCAATGCGTTTCTAATGTGTCTGTTATTGCAAGGTTTATCTTGAATATTGATATCTCCAACAAAAATCTGCCTAGAACTAAATGCGTTGGTTTCTGTGAGGTTACAGTTCTTTAAAAATAGAAGTGAACCGGCAGGAATTGCATTGAAGATAACAGCATATTCTTTAGATGTGAATGTTATCTTGAATTTCTGAATAAATTCTGAATCTGACACTAACACACCATTCTTATTTAATAATTGGCATACAAGCAAAATTCCATTGTCATACCATGAGCGATAAAACAGGGATTTTCTGTTGTGTAGAATATCCTTGTTATTCCAAATATAGTATAGATGAGGAATGAAGGTGTGCTTATAAACTAATAACCACACTAAGAGAGCTTGCCTGTGAAAATTAGCTAAACTAACTGGGATTTTATCAATGGAGAAATTTCATTCTAATAAAAAATCAATGCCACCAATCGAATTAAATAAATATGATGGGAAAGCATACCATTTACTGTCGGGATTCTTTCGGAATTCAATAAGCCATTTAACTTTAAATGTATTATTTAATAAACTCAAGTCCAAGTCCTCAAGACCACCTTGTTCCCTACTACCTTTGATTGTTTCTTTTTTGAGATAATGGTTTTTTTTCCTCTAAATGTAGTCATACAGCATCTTATCCAGTTGTTAAATAACATTTGTTGGGACATTAAGTGATAATGATACATAGACAGATCTGGATATACGTTCTGTTTTTGATAGCAAGACCCTTCCAAATAAGGATATATCTGTCATTAACCATGAGTTCAGTTCTGATTTTTGTTTTTTCAATAATGGGATCAAAATTGACTTTACTTCACTGTTCCGCATCATTGCAGATGACAACCCCGAGGTAGGTTACCTTTTCTTTAATCGGAATCCCTTGATAGCTTGACAAATTACAACTTTTAATTGGAAATAAGACAGATTTATCCAAGTTCATCTTTAAACCAGAAACATCAGATAATGCATTTATACAAGCCACAGCTTCTAAAATTTGATTCTGGTCTCTAAGAAAAATTTCAGTATCGTCTGCTAGTTGACATAATTTGAAGTTCTTGCCTACTGCATTCACACACATGAAGGGTGATTTTTTATATGAGCGGCCTTTGTTTGGGTTACTAATATAAACAAAAAAGGAGATACTGGACAACCCTGTTTAACACCACGATGAATGTCAAATCGACCACATTTCAGTTTTACAGAGCTGGAAGAGTTCTTCTATAGAGTTTGAATTGCATTACAGAAAAACTCTCCAAAGACAAAAAAAGAGATGTTTTTAAAAATAAACCCGTGTTCAATTGTGTCAAAGGCTTTGTAGAAATCAATAAAAAAGATAAAACTTTTATCTGGTATTAAATCACGAAAATCTATCATATCCAGTATCAGTCAAATGTTATTCCTAATATGACTTTTTTAATAAAACCAGATTGCTCTGTATGTATTATTTGTTCTAATCCATGTTTTAACCTCCTAGCAAAACTTAAAGCAAATAATTTTGCATCGTTGTTCAGCAGACTGATAGGCCTCCAATTTCCTATGTGTAATCTGTCTTTTTTTGTTTTGGGAATTAATGTGATTACTCCTTGCCTTAAAGTAGGAGGGAGCCAGCCTTTTGAATGGATTCTTTAAACATGGCTAGTAGGAAAGGAGCAAGTTTAAGATTGATAGTCTCATAAAATTCCCCTGTCAGACCGTCATTACCAGGATATTTGTTTTGTCTAAGGGATTTAATACATTCACTAATTTCAGCCAATGATATCTCCTCTTCATATGAGACTCTAAGATCATCATTTATTTTTCTTGAATCTGCTGAAATATTGTCTAAAAATGGTGTAAAGGTTGAAGAATATAAATCTTGATAAAATTGAGCTACATGTTGAGAGATTATTTTAAGATCATCAGAGATTGTGCCATTGATAATCAATTTACTTACTGCTGCAAATTCTGCATTTCTTTTTTCTAAACTAAAAAAATATTTAGTATTTTTCTCACCTTGCTCAAGCCATTTGCATCTTGATCTAATAAAAGCACTTCTACTTTTCTCTTCATAAATATTTTTTAATTGGCTTTCTAACTTATTCAAATTCATCATCTCTTCACTAGTTAAATCATTACACTTTTTTTGTTTGCAGATTCAAAATATCTCTGATAGTCTCAATTTCTTTCTGTTTTTTTTTCTAATTTGCTATGAATTTACATTTATCAAGTGCAGCTCTTTGAATATCATATTTCAATAGTTCCCAAAAGTATTTCATGGAGTATCACTTAAATCCACATTTTACACTAAAAGACAAACAATAGATGTAAAAAAAAAAGTAATTAAAAAAAGAACATCTGTAAAATAAATAGATAAATAATGAATGAATAATAACACTGAAGTAAAAAAAAGATCTGAAAAAAGACGTGTTGTTTTGAATTATGTGCAACAGATAAAATTTATATATAATAATAATATTAAGTCACTTATTAAACAACATCTGAAACTCTGTAATAATGTTGAATTAATTTAATAATAAGTTAAGGGAAAAGACTCAGACGGGTGTTGGTAAAACTTTTTTAAGAATAAAAACAAGATTATTTGGACCACATGTCATCATTAGACCCACCCATGTCATCATTAGACCCGCCCATCATCATTAGACCCGCCCGTCATCATTAGACCCGCCCATGTCATCATTAGACCCGCCCATGTCATCATTAGACCCGCCCATCATCATTAGACCCGCACGTCATCATTAGACCCGCCCATGTCATCATTAGACCCGCCTATGTCATCATTAGACCCGCCCATGTCATCATTAGACCCACCTATGTCATCATTAGACCCGCCTATGTCATCTTTAGACCCGTCCATGTCATCATTAGACCCACCCATGTCATCATTAGACCCGCCTATGTCATCATTAGACCCGCCCATCATCATTAGACCCGCCCGTCATCTTTAGACCCGTCCATGTCATCATTTGACCCGCCTATGTCATCATTAGACCCGCCCGTCATCATTAGACTCGCCTATGTCATCATTTGACCCGCCCGTCATCATTAGACCCGCCCATGTCATCATTAGACCCGCCCATGTCATCATTACACCCGCCCATGTCATCATTAGACCCGCCTATGTCATCATTAGACCCGCCTATGTCATCATTTGACCCGCCCATCATCATTAGACCCGCCCGTGTCATCATTAGACCCGCCTATGTCATCATGTGACCCGCCCATCATCATTAGACCCGCCCGTGTCATCATTAGACCCGCCTATGTCATCATTACACCCGCCTATGTCATCATTTGACCCGCCCATCATCATTAGACCCGCCCGTGTCATCATTACACCCGCCTATGTCATCATTACACCCGCCTATGTCATCATTTGACCCGCCCATCATCATTAGACCCGCCCGTGTCATCATTAGACCCGCCCATGTCATCATTACACCCGCCCATGTCATCATTAGACCCGCCTATGTCATCATTAGACCCGCCTATCATCATTAGACCCGCCTATGTCATCATTTGACCCGCCCATCATCATTAGACCCGCCTATGTCATCATTACACCCGCCTATGTCATCATTTGACCCGCCCATCATCATTAGACCCGCCCGTGTCATCATTAGACCCGCCTATGTCATCATTACACCCGCCTATGTCATCATTTGACCCGCCCATCATCATTAGACCCGCCCGTGTCATCATTACACCCGCCTATGTCATCATTACACCCGCCTATGTCATCATTTGACCCGCCCATCATCATTAGACCCGCCCGTGTCATCATTAGACCCGCCCATGTCATCATTACACCCGCCCATGTCATCATTAGACCCGCCTATGTCATCATTTGACCCGCCTATCATCATTAGACCCGCCCATGTCATCATTAGACCTATTTTTCTCCTGTTTTTTTCCTGGGTTTTTTGGGGAGTTTTTCCTGATCAGCTGTGAGGGTCATAAGGACAGAGGGATTTCGTATGCTGTAAAGCCCTGTGAGGCAAATTGTGATTTGTGATATTGGGCTTTATAAATACAACTGAAAATTGATGATATTGGTGACCTACAGTACATAATGACATAGCCACTGAATGATGGTTATTGAAGCTACTTTGATTAATAAATAAATATGAATCAAACTAAAGGAAGGTACAGTTATGGCCAAGTCAAATATGCCTTACCTGTTTGAATGATGTTTTTATATTTCATTTTAAGCTGCTTCCAAGTGTGTTTTTCCCCTGTGAGATTGCAACTACATGAACCTACATGAACATCAGATTTTATTCAAAGACGCTTTTTCACCTGTAAGTTACGATTTTAATTAAGTGTGGGTAAATGTTAAATTAATGCTCTCAAGTTTTGATCTCAGTTCAGTGAGATTTTTGCTGGGTGGCAAAGGGGGAGCATCTTGGTTATGATAGGTAGTAGATAGGACTTAAATTTCAAATAAGTCATCAACCATCTATATGTTCTTAAAATAGCTGCTGAAATTTTACAAGGATTCTTTTTTGATATTTTTTGGGGGGGCATTTTGCCTTAAACTGACAGGATAGCTAAGCGTGAAAGGGGGAGAGAGACAGAGGGAGTGTAGGCATTCATGAGCACCTCCTATTCCACAGGTGTAAAATAAGTTGATTGCTTTTTCTCTCCGGTTGCCATGGTGACTTGAGGTATCGGGGCTCCATTGATGATGGCTTTTTATTGTGGTTGTGCACGTGCTTAACTCAAGGTGTACCTACTCAGAGTTGACTGAACAAATTCAAATCAGCTGTTCTGGAACCGGATACTCAGAGTTTCCCCGCTCAGGGTAAGTCAAGTCAGAGTTCAGGATCAGACTCAGAGCTTGTTGAACCTCAGTTGTGTTTGTAATATGTTTCAATAAAGGTGACATTGAAAAAACTCTGGTTGTGTATTTCTAACAACAAAATAAATGTGTTGTTTCAAAAACTGAAATAAACAAAGAAACAAAAAGTTGATGATGTTTTTTTTATATAATTACATGTTTATTTATTCTGAACCAAAACAACAAACATCCTGTTTGGCACAGAAACCAAAGAAACACAGATTTAATTTAATGTATTATTTATTATTTCCTGTGTGATGGCAGGGTCTCACCTGAGTCAGGAGGACTTCATATAGACAGAGACACAGAGAGGTTTACTGACAGATGGAGGAGGAGTAGGAGGAGGAGCACAGGGGGAGGGAGGAAGAACAGCAGGAGGAGATTAGGATGAAAAGATAGAAAAGAGTAGGAGGAGTTAAAACAGAGAAGAAACACAGAGGAGGAGAACAGACGAAGAAGACAGGACAGAGGGACAGACAGAGCAGGACAGAGAGGAAGAGGCGGAGGAGGAAGAAGAAGAAGAAGAGGTTCAGTGTTTTATCATCTGTTTAATCAGCTTATCAAGAATCAACCTGAAGACACTAAGTACAGAGAGACAGAGACACGCAGAGAGACAGGTGAGTAACTCACTGAGAGACAGACAGGAGACAGACAGACAGACAGGTGGAGACAGACAGACAGGTGGATGTGGTTGAGTCTGATTTAAATGTTGACCTCACATCAGTCTTTGTTTGATGGTTCATCAGTTCCAGTGTTTATTATTAATGTTATTATTATTATTGTTGTTGTTTGTTGTTTGTTGCTGCTGATTACTGATGTTCATATGTAACTGATGTTAAACATGTTACATGTCAAGGTGGTTCGTCTTCTTCTTCTGTGGTGTGAGACAGGACAGACTGTGCAGTGTTTCCTGTGTGTGACTCTGCAGAGAGAAGAAGAAATGTTTTAATATCAGAGTCCAAGTCTCTGAGTCTCAGTTTAATCATCTTCATCAGACGCAAACAAACAAACAAACACAGGGACGGACACAATGAGGGACAGACACACTAAGGGACAGAGACACAATGAGGGACAGACACAATGAGGGACAGACGCAATGAGGGATAGACACACTGAGGGACAGAGACACAATGAGGGACAGACGCAATGAGGGATAGACACACTGAGGGACAGAGACACAATGAGGGACAGACGCAATAAGGGATAGACACACTGAGGGACAGAGACACACTGAGGGACAGAGACACAATGAGGGACAGAGACACAATGAGGGACAGAGACACAATGAGGGGCAGACACAATGAGGAACAGAGACACAATGAGGGACAGACACAATGAGAGACAGAGACTCAATGAGGGACAGACAAACTGAGGGACAGAGACACAATGAGGAACAGAGACACAATGAGGGACAGACACAATGAGAGACAGAGACTCAATGAGGGACAGACAAACTGAGGGACAGAGACACAATGAGGGACAGACACAATGAGGGACAGACGCAATGAGGGATAGACACACTGAGGGACAGAGACACAATGAGGGACAGACGCAATAAGGGATAGACACACTGAGGGACAGAGACACAATGAGGGACAGAGACACAATAAGGGACAGACACACTGAGGGACAGAGACACAATGAGGGACAGAGACACAATGAGGGGCAGACACAATGAGGAACAGAGACACAATGAGGGACAGACACAATGAGAGACAGAGACTCAATGAGGGACAGACAAACTGAGGGACAGAGACACAATGAGGGACAGACACAATGAGGGACAGACGCAATGAGGGATAGACACACTGAGGGACAGAGACACAATGAGGGACAGACGCAATGAGGGATAGACACACTGAGGGACAGAGACACAATGAGGGACAGACGCAATAAGGGATAGACACACTGAGGGACAGAGACACACTGAGGGACAGAGACACAATGAGGGACAGAGACACAATGAGGGACAGAGACACAATGAGGGGCAGACACAATGAGGAACAGAGACACAATGAGGGACAGACACAATGAGAGACAGAGACTCAATGAGGGACAGACAAACTGAGGGACAGAGACACAATGAGGGACAGACACAATGAGGGACAGACGCAATGAGGGATAGACACACTGAGGGACAGAGACACAATGAGGGACAGACGCAATAAGGGATAGACACACTGAGGGACAGAGACACAATGAGGGACAGAGACACAATAAGGGACAGACACACTGAGGGACAGAGACACAATGAGGGACAGAGACACAATGAGGGGCAGACACAATGAGGAACAGAGACACAATGAGGGACAGACACAATGAGAGACAGAGACTCAATGAGGGACAGACAAACTGAGGGACAGAGACACAATGAGGGACAGACACAACGAGGGACAGACGCAATGAGGGATAGACACACTGAGGGACAGAGACACAATGAGAGACAGACGCAATGAGGGATAGACACACTGAGGGACAGAGACACAATGAGGGACAGACGCAATGAGGGATAGACACACTGAGGGACAGAGACACAATGAGGGACAGACGCAATGAGGGATAGACACACTGAGGGACAGAGACACAATGAGGGACAGACGCAATGAGGGATAGACACACTGAGGGACAGAGACACAATGAGGGACAGACGCAATAAGGGATAGACACACTGAGGGACAGAGACACAATGAGGGACAGAGACACAATAAGGGACAGACACACTGAGGGACAGAGACACAATGAGGGACAGAGACACAATGAGGGGCAGACACAATGAGGAACAGAGACACAATGAGGGACAGACACAATGAGGGACAGACGCAATGAGGGATAGACACACTGAGGGACAGAGACACAATGAGGGACAGACGCAATAAGGGATAGACACATTGAGGGACAGAGACACAATGAGGGACAGAGACACAATAAGGGACAGACACAATGAGGAACAGAGACACAATGAGGGACAGACACAATGAGAGACAGAGACTCAATGAGGGACAGACAAACTGAGGGACAGAGACACAATGAGGGACAGACACAACGAGGGACAGACGCAATGAGGGATAGACACACTGAGGGACAGAGACACAATGAGGGACAGACGCAATGAGGGATAGACACACTGAGGGGCAGAGACACAATGAGGGACAGAGACACAATGAGGGACAGACACAATGAGGAACAGACACAATAAGGGATAGACACACTGAGGGACAGAGACACAATGAGGGACAGACACAATAAGGGATAGACACACTGAGGGACAGAGACACAATGAGGGACAGAGACACAATGAGGGACAGACACAATGAGGAACAGACACAATAAGGGATAGACACACTGAGGGACAGAGACACAATGAGGGACAGAGACACAATGAGGGACAGACACAATAAGGGATAGACACACTGAGGGACAGAGACACAATGAGGGACAGAGACACAATGAGGGACAGACACAATGAGGAACAGACACAATAAGGGATAGACACACTGAGGGACAGAGACACAATGAGGGACAGAGACACAATGAGGGACAGACACAATGAGGAACAGAGACACAATGAGGGACAGACACAATGAGGGACAGAGACACAATAAGGGACAGACACACTGAGGGACAGAGACACAATGAGGGACAGAGACACAATGAGGGGCAGACACAATGAGGAACAGAGACACAATGAGGGACAGACACAATGAGGGACAGAGACACAATGAGAGACAGAGACGCAATGAGGGACAGACAAACTGAGGGACAGACACAATGAGGGACAGAGACACAGACACACACAGAGACACACAGAGACAAAGACACACAGACTGAGAGACACACAGACACAGAAAAACAAAGAGACACACAGAGACACACAGAGACTGAGAGACACAGAGACACAGAAACACAGAGACACACAGAGACACAGACACACAGACAAACAGACACACAAAGACACACAGAGACTGAGAGACACAGAGACACAGAAACACACAGAGACAGAGACACACAGAGACACACAGAGACACAGAGACACAGACACACAGAGACACACAGAGACACAGAGACACACAGAGACAGAGACACACAGAGACACAGAGACACAGAGACACACAGAGACACACAGACACACTGAGACACACAGAGACAGAGACACACAGAGACACACAGACACACAGAGAGACACAGAGACAGAGAGACACAGGGACACAGAAACACAAAGAGACACAGACTCACAGACACACAGAGACACACAGAGACACAGAGACACACAGAGACACACAGAGACACAGAGACACACAGAAACATAGAGACACACAGAGAGACACAGAGAAACAGACATACACACAGACAGAGAGACACAGAGACACACAGAGACACAGAGACACACAGAGACAGAGACACACAGAGACACAGAAACACACAGAGACACACAGAGACACAAAGACACACAGAGAAACACAGAGACACAATGACAGAGACACCAAGACACAGAGACACAGAGACAGAGAGACACACAGACACACAGAGATAGAGAGACACACAGAGACACACACACAGAGACACAGAGACACACAGACGCACAGACACACAGAGACAGAGACACACAGACACACAGAGACAAAAAAACACACAGAGACACACAGAGACAGAGACACACAGAGACACAAAGACACACAGAGACACACAGACACACAGAGATACAAAGACAGAGACACGAAGACACACAGAGACACACAGACACACAGAGATACAGAGACACAGAGACACACAGACACACAGAGACACACAGACACACAGACACACAGAGACACACAGAGACACAGACACACACAGAGACACACAGACACACAGAGACACACAGACACACAGAGACACAGAGTACGTTGACCCCGAGGTGAGGGAAACTCTGGGTGAGTTGACCCCGAGGTGAGGGAAACTGAGTGCGTTGACCCCGAGGTGAGGGAAACTCTGGGTGAGTTGACCCCGAGGTGAGGGAAACTGAGTGCGTTGACCCCGAGGTGAGGGAAACTCTGGGTGCGTTGACCTCGAGGTGAGGGAAACTGAGTGCGTTGACCTCGAGGTGAGGGAAACTCTGGGTGCGTTGACCCCGAGGTGAGGGAAACTGAGTGCGTTGACCCCGAGGTGAGGGAAACTGAGTGCGTTGACCCTGAGGTGAGGGAAACTCTGGGTGAGTTGACCCCGAGGTGAGGGAAACTCTGGGTGCGTTGACCCCGAGGTGAGGGAAACTCTGAGTGCGTTGACCCCGAGGTGAGGGAAACTCTGGGTGCGTTGACCCCGAGGTGATGGAAACTCTGAGTGCGTTGACCCCGAGGTGAGGGAAACTGAGTGCGTTGACCCCGAGGTGAGGGAAACTCTGGGTGAGTTGACCCCGAGGTGAGGGAAACTGAGTGCGTTGACCCCGAGGTGAGGGAAACTCTGGGTGCGTTGACCCCGAGGTGAGGGAAACTCTGGGTGCGTTGACCCCGAGGTGATGGAAACTCTGAGTGCGTTGACCCCGAGGTGAGGGAAAGTCTGGGTGCGTTGACCCCGAGGTGAGGGAAACTCTGGGTGCGTTGACCCCGAGGTGAGGGAAACTGAGTGCGTTGACCCCGAGGTGAGGGAAACTCTGGGTGAGTTGACCCCGAGGTGAGGGAAACTCTGGGTGCGTTGACCCCGAGGTGAGGGAAACTCTGAGTGCGTTGACCCCGAGGTGAGGGAAACTCTGAGTGCGTTGACCCCGAGGTGAGGGAAAGTCTGGGTGCGTTGACCCCGAGGTGAGGGAAACTCTGGGTGAGTTGACCCCGAGGTGAGCGAAACTGAGTGCGTTGACCCCGAGGTGAGGGAAAGTCTGGGTGCGTTGACCCCGAGGTGAGGGAAACTCTGGGTGAGTTGACCCCGAGGTGAGCGAAACTGAGTGCGTTGACCCCGAGGTGAGGGAAACTCTGGGTGCGTTGACCCCGAGGTGAGGGAAACTGAGTGCGTTGACCTCGAGGTGAGGGAAACTCTGGGTGCGTTGACCCCGAGGTGAGGGAAACTTAGTGCGTTGACCCCGAGGTGAGGGAAACTGAGTGCGTTGACCCCGAGGTGAGGGAAACTCTGGGTGCGTTGACCCCGAGGTGAGGGAAACTGAGTGCGTTGACCCCGAGGTGAGGGAAACTCTGAGTGCGTTGACCCCGAGGTGAGGGAAACTCTGAGTGCGTTGACCCCGAGGTGAGGGAAACTGAGTGCGTTGACCCCGAGGTGAGGGAAACTCTGAGTGCGTTGACCCCGAGGTGAGGGAAACTCTGAGTGCGTTGACCCCGAGGTGAGGGAAACTCTGAGTGCGTTGACCCCGAGGTGAGGGAAACTCTGGGTGAGTTGACCCCGAGGTGAGGGAAAGTGAGTGCGTTGACCCCGAGGTGAGGGAAACTCTGGGTGCGTTGACCCCGAGGTGAGGGAAACTCTGAGTGCGTTGACCCCGAGGTGAGGGAAACTCTGGGTGCGTTGACCCCGAGGTGACGGAAACTGAGTGCGTTGACCCCGAGGTGAGGGAAACTCTGGGTGCGTTGACCCCGAGGTGAGGGAAACTCTGGGTGCGTTGACCCCGAGGTGAGGGAAACTGAGTGCGTTGACCCCGAGGTGAGGGAAACTCTGGGTGCGTTGACCCCGAGGTGAGGGAAACTCTGAGTGCGTTGACCCCGAGGTGAGGGAAACTCTGAGTGCGTTGACCCCGAGGTGAGGGAAACTCTGGGTGCGTTGACCCCGAGGTGAGGGAAACTCTGAGTGCGTTGACCCCGAGGTGAGGGAAACTCTGGGTGCGTTGACCCCGAGGTGAGGGAAACTGAGTGCGTTGACCCCGAGGTGAGGGAAACTCTGGGTGCGTTGACCCCGAGGTGAGGGAAACTCTGGGTGCGTTGACCCCGAGGTGAGGGAAACTGAGTGCGTTGACCCCGAGGTGAGGGAAACTCTGGGTGCGTTGACCCCGAGGTGAGGGAAACTCTGAGTGCGTTGACCCCGAGGTGAGGGAAACTCTGAGTGCGTTGACCCCGAGGTGAGGGAAACTCTGGGTGCGTTGACCCCGAGGTGAGGGAAACTCTGAGTGCGTTGACCCCGAGGTGAGGGAAACTCTGGGTGCGTTGACCCCGAGGTGAGGGAAACTCTGGGTGCGTTGACCCCGAGGTGAGGGAAACTCTGGGTGCGTTGACCCCGAGGTGAGGGAAACTCTGAGTGCGTTGACCCCGAGGTGAGGGAAACTCTGGGTGCGTTGACCCCGAGGTGAGGGAAACTCTGGGTGCGTTGACCCCGAGGTGAGGGAAACTCTGGGTGCATTGACCCCGAGGTGAGGGAAACTGAGTGCGTTGACCCCGAGGTGAGGGAAACTCTGGGTTTTCAGCTCCAGACAGAGAGGTAAGTCAAACTCTGAGTCAATCACCATGCAACTGACTCTGTGAACCTAACCTGCTTGCTGGCAGGTTTTCTATAAGAAACCCTGAGTTCACCCTGTCTCCTTCCTACTGCCGAGCCTGAAGCACGCTGGCAAACACACATGGGTTGTTTGTATGTATGAAATCTGATCGATATCGAGGCAGAATTAATTCACAATGCTTTACGCTGGGAGAGGATCTTCAGACCCCGTTTAGATGTGCTGTCTTTCCCCAATCTGTTTGAACCGTACCGTTTTTCATTAGACTCAATCAATCATCATCACACATATCAAATCTGACACACCACAGATGTGCGCTCTCATCAGAGCAAATGTTTTTTGGGAACGGTAGCTTTTTATATGATATTGGTGATGGCGGATTGGCCATCGGGACATCCGGAACGAATCCCGATGGGCCGGTCACCAAGTGGCCTGGTGAGACTAGTCAATGTCATGCTAGCTGGTAGCTGTCAGTGCTGCACTGTGCATCCCTCCCATGTTTTTTTTTTGCTCTGAGATGTTCAGAGGGAACGTAGGTGTCATTCTTATGTTTTGATGCTTGAAGAAGGAGATAAGGGTGCCCTCCTCCAATACGAAAGAGGTTCTTGTTTTTCTTGAAATCTGACTGGCTCAGCCGAAGTCATCAGTCATTAGTCATGGCAGACCAGGCTATTTTGACCATTAGACAGAAAACATGGATTAAGCCGGTAAAAAAAGGAAGGGTGGAGTGGGAAAAACTCAAATAAAAAACCTTAAATCTTTACAAGAAGAGGCAGCAAAGTGCTCCAAAATAACTGACCTGTTGGGCCACGGCCTCGGTTGAGGGACTGAGGCTGCTGGTGTTGCTAACGACAGAGACGGAGCTGGAGCCAACAGTGCCATTACGGCAGGCATATTAACGTTAGCTAACGTTCGTGAGTGTGTAATGAGCAAGGTTGGCTTTAGCAAATTGCATATTTCTCCTAGGTGTCTGTTTCAAGAGGCCAAATCACCTCCTAGGTATTGTATTCATTATACTTTAAACCTGTACTAAAAGACAATATGTGCTTCCTTTTAAGTCAAGTCAGAGTTCAGGATTAGACTCAGAGCTTGTTGAACCTGGAATACCCCTCGGCTGTGGTTCGTCTGACAGTTGTTTGTGTTGTTGTGTTGCAGACGACGGTGGGCGGAGCATCTTTAGGACTGTTCCCACAGGACTGACTGAAATACATCACCTGGTAACCATGACGACAGAGAGCTAACCAGTTGGTGTCCATGACGACCACCTGTTTGAAGAGGGTGGAGCAGAACTGAACGTGTGGATTAAAAATGTGGGCAGAGACTTTGAGATGTGACCTCCAGAGGAACTTCTTGTCCGTCTGACCATCAGTCTACCATGTCCCCTCTCCTCCCTCGTCTCCTCCCCATCCTCCTCCTCCTCCTGCCGCTGTTAGCCCAGTGTCAGAACGTCGGTCAGTTTGATGTGTGTCGGTCTCTGCGTGGCTCAGAGGCGGGGCCAGGATGGGAGTTCTACGCCTGTCAGCCGCCGCCCACCAACATGAAGGAAGTGATGCAGATCAGAGTTGACCCGCCTGGGATCACCTGTGGGAACCCACCTGAGAGGTTCTGCACACTGGTCAGTCCCCCCGAGAGACACTGTGTCTGTGAGACGTGTGTCTGTCCACTCTGTCTGTCAGATATGTGTCTGTGAGGCATGTGTCTGTGAGACGTGTCTCTGCAGTGTGTCTTTATGAGACGTGTCTCTGAGTGTGTCTTTGTGGGACGATGAGACCTGTCTCTGAGTGTCTTTATGAGATGTGTCTCTGAGTGTGTCTTCATAAGACGATGAGACATGTCTCTGCAGTGTGTCTTTATGAGATGTGTCTCTTAGTGTGTCTTTTTGACACATGTCTCTGCAGTGTGTCTTTATGAGATGTGTCTCTTAGTGTGTCTTTATGACACGTCTCTTAGTGTGTCTTTATGACACATGTCTCTGCAGTGTGTCTTTATGAGATGTGTCTCTTAGTGTGTCTTTATGACACATGTCTCTTAGTGTGTCTTTATGACACATGTCTCTGCAGTGTGTCTTTGTGAGATGTGTCACTTAGTGTGTCTTTATGACACATGTCTCTGCAGTGTGTCTTTATGACATGTGTCTCTGCAGTGTGTGTCTAAGAGATGTGTCTCTGCATTGTGTCTTTATGACATGTGTCTCTGCAGTGAGTGTCTCTATGAGACGTGTCTCTGCAGCGTGTCTTTATGACACATGCCTCTGTAGTGTGTCTTCATCAATTTCAATCAATCAATCAATTTTATTTATAAAGCCCAATATCACAAATCACAATTTGCCTCACAGGGCTTTACAGCATACGACATCCCTCTGTCCTTATGACCCTCACAGCTGATCAGGAAAAACTCCCCAAAAAACCCTTTAACAGGGAAAAAAACGGTAGAAACCTCAGGAAGAGCAACTGAGGAGGGATCCCTCTTCCAGGACGGACAGACGTGCAATAGATGTCGTACAGAACAGATCAACATGATAAATTAACAGTAATCCGCATGACACAATGAGACAGAGAGAGAGAGAGAGAGAGAGAGAGAGAGAGAGAGAGAGAGAGAGATGCAGGTAATGACAGTAGCTTACAAAAACATTATTGAAAGTAATAATATTATAGTTGTAGTTCTGGTTACTGTGGTACAATATGCTGAAAGTATGTATTAATATGTGACAGTATACATGTGTGACAATAGTCATATGTGTAAAATAACAGTAGAAGTATGACTAATGACTAATGATGGCAGCAGCAGCAGCAGGAGGCATCTGGCAGGACCACGGCAGCAGCACAACCACACACGTCACGCTGTCCAGGCACCGCTGTGATATGAGTTAATCTGAGAGACAGTGGAGCACAAAGGCTCCGGAGACATTTATGTCTTTATGACACGTGTCTCTGAGTGTCTTTATGACACGTGTCTCTGAGTGTGTCTTTATGACACGTGTCTCTGTAGTGTGTCTTTATGAGACGTGTCTCTGTAGTGTGGCTCTATGAGACGTGTCTCTGTAGTGTGTCTCTATGAGACGTGTCTCTGCAGTGTGTCTTTATGAGACGTTTCTCTGCAGTGTGTCTTCATGAGATGTGTCTCTGAGTGTCTTTATGACACGTGTCTCTGCAGTGTGTCTCTATGAGACGTGTCTCTGCAGTGTGTCTTTATGAGACGTGTCTCAGATTTTAAATGTCAGCTGTGTTTTTCTGTCCTTTAATAATCGGAGCGAATATCTCGGAGGTCAAAGAGTCCACCTGCAGCAGAGAAGAGACGGACAGGTCCACATTATGAGACTGTCGTCCTCCTGAATAAGAAGTGTCCCATTAACAGTATGATAATGTCCTCTGTAAACAGAGACACTCCTGTCTATCATGTCCTGACCTCTCAGCATCCTCTGGTGTCCTGGCAGGGGGTCCTGAGGTGCAGCTTCACTGTCCTGCTGTCTGTCTAATTGTTCCTGAGGGACGCTGAAGACACGTCTGAATTATTGATATGTGACAAATCCATTCTTAATAATTGATCAGGTTCAAGTTCCCCCCCAAAAAATGATCAATACACACATGGTAAATACACACATGATCAATATACACATGGTCAATACACACATGATCAATAATCAGACCTGAGGTCAGTCTGGTTCAGTGTGACAGTTGGCAGCTAAAAGGTTTAACCTCTGACACACTGATCAGATCAACACCAGGCTTAGAACAACACACACACACACACACACACACACACACACACACACACACACACACACACTCTAACACATACATACACACACACACACACACACACACACACACACACTGTAACACGTACACACACACACACACACACACACACACTGTAACACATACACACACACACACACACGCACACTGTAACACACACACACTGTGACACATACACACACACACACACACACACACACACTGTAACACGTACACACACACACACACACACACACACACACACACACACTGTAACACACACACACACTGTGACACATACAGTACAGGCCAAAAGTTTGGACACACCTTCTCATTCAATGCGTTTTCTTTATTTTCATGACTAGTTACATTGTAGATTCTCACTGAAGGCATCAAAACTATGAATGAACACATGTGGAGTTATGTACTTAACAAAAAAAGGTGAAATAACTGAAAACATGTTTTATATTCTAGTTTCTTCAAAATAGCCACCCTTTGCTCTGATTACTGCTTTGCACACTCTTGGCATTCTCTCCATGAGCTTCAAGAGGTAGTCACCTGAAATGGTTTCCACTTCACAGGTGTGCCTTATCAGGGTTAATTAGTGGAATTTCTTGCTTTATCAATGGGGTTGGGACCATCAGTTGTGTTGTGCAGAAGTCAGGTTAATACACAGCCGACAGCCCTATTGGACAACTGTTAAAATTCATATTATGGCAAGAACCAATCAGCTAACTAAAGAAAAACGAGAGGCCATCATTACTTTAAGAAATGAAGGTCAGTCAGTCCGGAAAATTGCAAAAACTTTAAATGTGTCCCCAAGTGGAGTCGCAAAAACCATCAAGCGCTACAACGAAACTGGCACACATGAGGACCGACCCAGGAAAGGAAGACCAAGAGTCACCTCTGCTTCTGAGGATAAGTTCATCCGAGTCACCAGCCTCAGAAATCGCAAGTTAACAGCAGCTCAGATCAGAGACCAGATGAATGCCACACAGAGTTCTAGCAGCAGACCCATCTCTAGAACAACTGTTAAGAGGAGACTGCGCCAATCAGGCCTTCATGGTCAAATAGCTGCTAGGAAACCACTGCTAAGGAGAGGCAACAAGCAGAAGAGATTTGTTTGGGCCAAGAAACACAAGGAATGGACATTAGACCAGTGGAAATCTGTGCTTTGGTCTGATGAGTCCAAATTTGAGATCTTTGGTTCCAACCGCCGTGTCTTTGTGAGACGCAGAAAAGGTGAACGGATGGATTCCACGTGCCTGGTTCCCACTGTGAAGCATGGAGGAGGAGGTGTGATGGTGTGGGGGTGTTTTGCTGGTGACACTGTTGGGGATTTATTCAAAATTGAAGGCACACTGAACCAGCATGGCTACCACAACATCCTGCAGCGACATGCCATCCCATCCGGTTTGCGTTTAGTTGGACGATCATTTATTTTTCAACAGGACAATGAGCCCAAACACACCTCCAGGCTGTGTAAGGGCTATTTGACCAAGAAGGAGAGTGATGGAGTGCTGCGGCAGATGACCTGGCCTCCACAGTCACCGGACCTGAACCCAATGGAGATGGTTTGGGGTGAGCTGGACCGCAGAGTGAAGGCAAAGGGGCCAACAAGTGCTAAACACCTCTGGGAACTCCTTCAAGACTGTTGGAAAACCATTTCAGGTGACTACCTCTTGAAGCTCATGGAGAGAATGCCAAGAGTGTGCAAAGCAGTAATCAGAGCAAAGGGTGGCTATTTTGAAGAAACTAGAATATAAAACATGTTTTCAGTTATTTCACCTTTTTTTGTTAAGTACATAACTCCACATGTGTTCATTCATAGTTTTGATGCCTTCAGTGAGAATCTACAATGTAAATAGTCATGAAAATAAAGAAAACGCATTGAATGAGAAGGTGTGTCCAAACTTTTGGCCTGTACTGTACACATACACACACACACACACACACACACACACTGTAACACACACACACACACACACTGGAACACATACACACACACACACACACACACACACAAAATATAAAACACACACACACACACAGGTCACAGAGAAAGGAAAATCCAGATTGTTACCTTCAGATCTGTGCGAGAGCTGTGTGAGTAGAACACAGTCAGGAGAACACAGTCAGGAGAACACAGTCAGGAGAACACAGTCAGGAGAACACAGTAATGAGAACACAGTCAGGAAAACACAGTCAGGAGAACACAGTCAGGAGAACACAGTCAGGAGAACACAGTCAGGAAAACACAGTCAGGAGAACACAGTAATGAGAACACAGTCAGGAAAACACAGTCAGGAGAACACAGTCAGGAAAACACAGTCAGGAGAACACAGTCAGGAGAACACAGTCAGGAGAACACAGTAATGAGAACACAGTCAGGAAAACACAGTCAGGAGAACACAGTCAGGAGAACACAGTCAGGAGAACACAGTCAGGAGAACACAGTAATGAGAACACAGTCAGGAGAACACAGTAATGAGAACACAGTCAGGAAAACACAGTCAGGAGAACACAGTCAGGAGAACACAGTCAGGAGAACACAGTAATGAGAACACAGTCAGGAGAACACAGTAATGAGAACACAGTCAGGAAAACACAGTCAGGAGAACACAGTCAGGAGAACACAGTCAGTAAAACACAGTCAGTAAAACAGTCAGGAGAACACAGTCAGGAGAACACAGTCGGGAAAACACAGTCTGGAGAACACAGTCAGGAGAACACAGTCAGGAAAACACAGTCAGGAGAACACAGTCAGGAGAACACAGTCAGGAGAACACAGTCAAGAGAACACAGTAATGAGAACACAGTCAGGAGAACACAGTCAGGAGAACACAGTCAGGAGAACACAGTCAGGAGAACACAGTAATGAGAACACAGTCAGGAAAACACAGTCAGGAGAACACAGTCAGGAGAACACAGTCAGTAAAACACAGTCAGTAAAACAGTCAGGAGAACACAGTCAGGAGAACACAGTCGGGAAAACACAGTCAGGAGAACACAGTAATGAGAACACAGTCAGGAAAACACAGTCAGGAGAACACAGTCAGGAAAACACAGTCAGGAGAACACAGTCAGGAGAACACAGTCAGGAGAACACAGTCAGGAGAACACAGTCAGGAAAACACAGTCAGGAGAACACAGTCAGGAGAACACAGTCAGGAGAACACAGTCAGGAGAACACAGTAATGAGAACACAGTCAGGAGAACACAGTCAGGAGAACACAGTCAGGAGAACACAGTAATGAGAACACAGTCAGGAAAACACAGTCAGGAGAACACAGTCAGGAGAACACAGTCAGTAAAACACAGTCAGTAAAACAGTCAGGAGAACACAGTCAGGAGAACACAGTCAGGAAAACACAGTCAGGAGAACACAGTCAAGAGAACACAGTCAGTAAAACACAGTCAGGAGAACACAGTCAGGAGAACACAGTCAGGAAAACACAGTCAGGAGAACACAGTCAGGAAAACACAGTCATGAGAACACAGTCAGGAAAACACAGTCAGGAGAACACAGTCAGTAAAACACAGTCAGTAAAACACAGTCAGGAGAACACAGTCAGTAAAACACAGTCAGTAAAACACAGTCAGGAGAACACAGTCAGTAAAACACAGTCAGTAAAACAGTCAGGAGAACACAGTCAGGAGAACACAGTCAGGAAAACACAGTCAGGAGAACACAGTCAGGAGAACACAGTCAGTAAAACACAGTCAGGAGAACACAGTCAGGAGAACACAGTCAGGAAAACACAGTCAGGAGAACACAGTCAGGAAAACACAGTCATGAGAACACAGTCAGGAAAACACAGTCAGGAGAACACAGTCAGTAAAACACAGTCAGTAAAACATAGTCAGGAGAACACAGTCAGTAAAACACAGTCAGTAAAACATAGTCAGGAGAACACAGTCAGGAGAGCACAGTCAGGAGAACACAGTCAGTAAAACACAGTCAGTAAAACATAGTCAGGAGAACACAGTCAGTAAAACACAGTCAGGAGAGCACAGTCAGTAGAACACAGTCAGGAGAACACAGTCAGGAGAGCACAGTCAGGAGAACACAGTCAGGAGAACACAGTCAGGAGAACACAGTCAGGAGAGCACAGTCAGGAGAACACAGTCAGGAGAACACAGTTATGAGACCACAGTCATGAGAACACAGTCAGGAGGACACAGTAAGGAGAACACAGTCAGGAGAGCACAGTCAGGAGAACACAGTCAGGAGAACACAGTCAGGAGAACACAGTCAGGAGAACACAGTCATGAGAGCACAGTCAGGAGAACACAGTCAGTAAAACACAGTCAGTAAAACAGTCAGGAGAACACAGTCAGGAGAACACAGTCGGGAAAACACAGTCAGGAGAACACAGTCAGGAGAACACAGTCAGTAAAACACAGTCAGGAGAACACAGTCAGGAGAACACAGTCAGGAAAACACAGTCAGGAGAACACAGTCAGGAAAACACAGTCATGAGAACACAGTCAGGAAAACACAGTCAGGAGAACACAGTCAGTAAAACACAGTCAGTAAAACACAGTCAGGAGAACACAGTCATGAGAGCACAGTCAGTAAAACATAGTCAGGAGAACACAGTCAGGAGAGCACAGTCAGTAAAACATAGTCAGGAGAACACAGTCAGGAGAGCACAGTCAGTAAAACATAGTCAGGAGAACACAGTCAGGAGAGCACAGTCAGTAAAACACAGTCAGGAGAGCACAGTCAGTAGAACACAGTCAGGAGAACACAGTCAGGAGAGCACAGTCAGGAGAACACAGTCAGGAGAACACAGTCAGGAGAACACAGTCAGGAGAGCACAGTCAGGAGAACACAGTCAGGAGAACACAGTCAGGAGAACACAGTCAGGAGAGCACAGTCAGGAGAACACAGTCAGGAGAACACAGTCATGAGAGCACAGTCAGGAGAACACAGTCAGGAAAACACAGTCAGGAGAACACAGTCAAGAGAACCTAGTCAGGAGAACACAGTCAGGAGAGCACAGTCAGGAGAGCACAGTCAGGAGAACACAGTCAGGAGAACACAGTCATGAGAACACAGTCAGGAGAGCACAGTCAGGAAAACACAGTCAGGAGAACACAGTCAAGAGAACCTAGTCAGGAGAACACAGTCAGGAGAGCACAGTCAGGAGAGCACAGTCAGGAGAACACAGTCAGGAGAACACAGTCATGAGAGCACAGTCAGGAGAACACAGTCAGGAAAACACAGTCAGTAGAACACAGTCAGGAGAACACAGTCAAGAGAACACAGTCAGTAAAACACAGTCAAGAGAACACAGTCAGGCGAGCACAGTCAGTAAAACACAGTCAGGAGAACACAGTCAGGCGAGCACAGTCAGTAAAACACAGTCAGGAGAACACAGTCAGGAAAACACAGTCAGTAGAACACAGTCAGGAGAACACAGTCAGGCGAGCACAGTCAGTAAAACACAGTCAGGAGAGCACATTCATGAGAGCACAGTCAGTAGAACACAGTCAGGAGAGCACAGTCAGGAGAGCACAGTCAGGAGAACACAGTCAGGAGAACACAGTCAGGAAAACACAGTCAGGAGAACACAGTCAGGAAAACACAGTCAGGAGAACACAGTCAGGAGAACACAGTCGGGAAAACACAGTCATGAGAACACAGTCAGGAGAACACTGTCAGGAGAACACAGTCAGGAGAACACAGTCGGGAAAACACAGTCAGTAAAACACAGTCAGGAGAACACAGTCAGGAGAACACAGTCAGGAGAACACAGTCAGGAAAACACAGTCAGGAGAACACAGTCATGAGAACACAGTCAGGAAAACACAGTCAGGAGAACACAGTCAGGAGAACACAGTCAGTAAAACACAGTCAGTAAAACGCAGTCAGGAGAACACAGTCAGGAGAACACAGTCGGGAAAACACAGTCATGAGAACACAGTCAGGAGAACACAGTCAGGAGAACACAGTCAGGAGAACACAGTCAGTAAAACACAGTCATGAGAACACAGTCAGGAGAACACTGTCAGGAGAACACAGTCAGGAGAACACAGTCGGGAAAACACAGTCAGTAAAACACAGTCAGGAGAACACAGTCAGGAGAACACAGTCAGGAGAACACAGTCAGGAAAACACAGTCAGGAGAACACAGTCATGAGAACACAGTCAGGAAAACACAGTCAGGAGAACACAGTCAGGAGAACACAGTCAGTAAAACACAGTCAGTAAAACGCAGTCAGGAGAACACAGTCAGGAGAACACAGTCGGGAAAACACAGTCATGAGAACACAGTCAGGAGAACACAGTCAGGAGAACACAGTCAGGAGAACACAGTCAGTAAAACACAGTCAGGAGAACACAGTCAGGAGAACACAGTCAGGAGAACACAGTCAGGAAAACACAGTCAGGAGAACACAGTCAGGAGAACACAGTCAGGAGAACACAGTCGGGAAAACACAGTCAGTAAAACACAGTCAGGAGAACACAGTCAGGAGAACACAGTCAGGAGAACACAGTCAGGAAAACACAGTCAGGAGAACACAGTCATGAGAACACAGTCAGGAAAACACAGTCAGGAGAACACAGTCAGGAGAACACAGTCAGTAAAACACAGTCAGTAAAACGCAGTCAGGAGAACACAGTCAGGAGAACACAGTCAGGAAAACACAGTCATGAGAACACAGTCAGGAGAACACAGTCAGGAGAACACAGTCAGGAGAACACAGTCAGTAAAACACAGTCAGGAGAACACAGTCAGGAGAACACAGTCAGGAAAACACAGTCAGGAGAACACAGTCAGGAGAACACAGTCAGGAGAGCACAGTCAGGAGAACACAGTCAGGAGAACACAGTCAGTAAAACACAGTCAGGAGAACACAGTCAGTAAAACACAGTCAGTAAAACAAAGTCAGGAGAGCACAGTCAGGAGAGCACAGTCAAGAGAACACAGTCAGGCGAGCACAGTCAGGAGAACACAGTCAAGAGAACACAGTCAGGAGAGCACAGTCAGTAAAACACAGTCAGTAAAACAAAGTCAGGAGAACACAGTCAGGAAAACACAGTCAGGAGAACACAGTCAGGAGAACACAGTAATGAGAACACAGTCAGGAAAACACAGTCAGGAGAACACAGTCAGGAGAACACAGTCAGGAGAACACAGTCGGGAAAACACAGTCATGAGAACACAGTAATGAGAACACAGTCAGGAAAACACAGTCAGGAGAACACAGTCAGGAGAACACAGTCAGGAGAACACAGTCAGTAGACCACAGTCAGGAGAACACAGTCAGGAGAACACAGTCAGGAGAACACAGTCAGGAAAACACAGTCAGGAGAACACAGTCATGAGAACACAGTCAGGAAAACACAGTCAGGAGAACACAGTCAGGAGAACACAGTCAGTAAAACACAGTCAGTAAAACGCAGTCAGGAGAACACAGTCAGGAGAACACAGTCGGGAAAACACAGTCATGAGAACACAGTCAGGAGAACACAGTCAGGAGAACACAGTCAGGAGAGCACAGTCAGTAAAACACAGTCAGGAGAACACAGTCAGGAGAACACAGTCAGGAGAGCACAGTCAGGAGAGCACAGTCAGGAGAACACAGTCAGGAGAACACAGTCAGGAGAGCACAGTCAGGAGAACACAGTCAGGAGAGCACAGTCAGGAGAACACAGTCAGGAGAACACAGTCAGTAAAACACAGTCAGGAGAACACAGTCAGTAAAACACAGTCAGTAAAACAAAGTCAGGAGAGCACAGTCAGGAGAGCACAGTCAAGAGAACACAGTCAGGCGAGCACAGTCAGGAGAACACAGTCAAGAGAACACAGTCAGGAGAACACAGTCAAGAGAACACAGTCAGGAGAGCACAGTCAGGAGAACACAGTCAAGAGAACACAGTCAGGAGAACACAGTCAGGAGAACACAGTCGGGAAAACACAGTCATGAGAACACAGTCAGGAGAACACAGTCAGTAGACCACAGTCAGGAGAACCCGACAGACTGAGCTGAGTTTTACTGTTAGATATCTGAAGGTTCTCACTGAGGTACTCTGTTCTGAGTTGCTCTCAGCCAGGTTCCTCCTGTCGTCCTCTCTTCAGGATGAAACATGTAGTTAATGTTGTTTGTTAATGGGACTTTTTGTCATGTGTCCACAGTCAGAACTGAACTGGGACAGAAAGTGTCTCGGTTCTCTGCACCTGCAGAATGTTCTAAAACTTCATTACATGTACATGTTTCCTGTTCCAGTCCTGGGTAACCGGTATAACTCTGGTTGTCTCCTGTTCTCACGTGGTCCTGTATAACTCTGACACTGTTTCCTGTTCTCATGAGAACCCGTATAACTCTGACTCTTTCCTGTTCTCAGGAAAACTGGTATAACTCTGACTGTTTCCTGTTCTCAAGAGAACCTGTATAATTCTGACTGTTTCCTGTTCACAGGGGAACTGTTAGAACTCTTTGTCCTGTTCTCAGGAGAACCCTTATAACTCTGAGTGTTTCCTGTTCTCAGGAGAACTGCTGGAACTCTTTTTCCTGTTCTCAGGAGAACCCTTATAACTCTGAGTGTTTCCTGTTCTCAGGAGAACTGGTATAACTCTGACTGTTTCCTGTTCTCAGGAGAACCGGTATAACTCTGTCTTTCTTTCCTGTTCCCAGGAGAACCCTTATAACTCTGACTGTTTCCTGTTCTCAGGAGAATCTGTATAACTCTGACTGTTTCCTGTTCTCAGGAGAACTGGTATAACTGACTGTTTCCTGTTCTCAAGAGAACCTGTATAATTCTGACTGTTTCCTGTTCACAGGGGAACTGTTAGAACTCTTTGTCCTGTTCTCAGGAGAACCCTTATAACTCTGAGTGTTTCCTGTTCTCAGGAGAACTGCTGGAACTCTTTTTCCTGTTCTCAGGGGAACCCTTATAACTCTGAGTGTTTCCTGTTCTCAGGAGAACTGGTATAACTCTGACTGTTTCCTGTTCTCAGGAGAACCGGTATAACTCTGTCTTTCTTTCCTGTTCCCAGGAGAACCCTTATAACTCTGACTGTTTCCTGTTCTCAGGAGAATCTGTATAACTCTGACTGTTTCCTGTTCTCAGGAGAACTGGTATAACTGACTGTTTCCTGTTCTCAGGAGAACCGGTATAACTCTGTCTTTGTTTCCTGTTCCCAGGAGAACTCTTATAACTCTGACTGTTTCCTGTTCTCAGGAGAACTCTTATAACTCTGACTGTTTCCTGTTCCCAGGAGAACTCTTATAACTCTGACTGTTTCCTGTTCTCAGGAGAACTCTTATAACTCTGACTGTTTCCTGTTCCCAGGAGAACTCTTATAACTCTGACTGTTTCCTGTTGTCAGGAGAACCCTTAAAACTCTGACTGTTTCCTGTTCTCATGAGAACTCTTATAACTCTGACTGTTTCCTGTTCTCAGGAGAACTGGTATAACTCTTTTTCCTGTTCTCAGGAGAATCCTTATAACTCTGACACTGTTTCCTGTTCTCAGGAGAACCCTTAAAACTCTGACTGTTTCCTGTTCTCAGGAGAACCCTTATAACTCTGACTGTTTCCTGTTCTCAAGAGAACCAGTATAACTCTGACTGTGTCCTGTTCTCAGGAGAACCCATACCTGTGCAGCGATGAGTGCGATGCGTCCAGTCCCGACCTGTCTCACCCTCCTCAGCTGATGGGCGACAGGGAAAGGGGTGGGCTCATCACCTATTGGCAAACAGTCACATGGTCCAGGTATCCTGAGCCCCTATTGGCCAACATCACTCTGTCCTGGAACAAGAGTCTGGAGGTGGTCGATGACATCATCATCACCTTTGAGTACGGTCGACCAACCAGCATGGTGCTGGAGAAATCTCTGGACAAAGGTGATTGGTCCGTTGGGGGGGGGGGGGGGGGGGGGGGGGGGGGGGGGGGGGGGGGGGGGGGGGGGTGTATTGATGAGATTGATCAGTGGTATTGTGTCATGGTTAAGTTTACCATAAAACTTCTAATAAACACCCAGTCTCTTTTACTAGCCCTGTGACAAATAAAGGCCTGTCTCTATTAGAGGCCTGGTCTCTTACCATCAGTTTATTTTTAGAGAAGTTCTCTGGACGAATAAAACCGAACAGTTGGCGACCCACCTGAGCTAATGTTAGATAGCTGTTTAGATCACACATATGGATATAAATGTTTAAACTGTTTGTCAGTGCGGAGACGCTACACATCGTCAGCTCGGTTCATTTTACTGAAACCATGAGAACCAGAAAAGATCGTGATTCACTCAGATTAACTGACATGATGACAGAACAGGTGGTGACTCTACGTTTCCTCTGTGACTGACGTAAAGTCTGATTATGTCTCTGTTCCTTGATTACACTGTAAGTTATTCATATTTAGTCTGTAACAGTCCTCAAAAGAATCAAACATGTTTGAGTCCAGGTTCTGAGTATTCTAACAGGATAAAGTTGTGTTGTGTCATGTGACCTGAAATGAGTGTCAGAACATAACACATATTTGATCTGTTATTCTAAACCTGATTTTTATAAAAGTGAAATGTATACTGGTTCAAATAAACTGATTATATTTCCTGATCTTTGCCGAGCAACAGTTTGTGTGAAAGGAATTAAAGGCCTGTCTCTAATACCTCAAACACAGCTGTAAGACCCAATATATATTAGGATTGCTTCTCCCCAATTTCTCTTCAAGAATTGACCGCAGTGATTTCTTCATCTAAATCATCAATATGTCTCTTAGACCCCATCCCAACTAGGCTACTTAAGGAGGTCTTTCCTTTAGTTAACACTCATGTATTAGATATGATCAATATATCCTTATTAACAGACTATGTACCACAGTCTTTTAAGGTAGCTGTAATTAAACCTCTACTAAAAAAGCCCACCCTGGATCCAGAGGTGTTAGCCAACTATAGACCAATATCTAATCTTCCCTTTATGTCAAAGATCCTTGAGAAAGTAGTCGCAGACCAGCTGTGTGATTTTCTCCATGATAACAATTTATTTGAGGAATTTCAGTCAGGATTTAGAGTGCATCATAGCACTGAGACAGCACTAGTTAAAATTACAAATGACCTTCTGATTGCTTCAGACAAAGGACTCGTCTCTGTACTTGTTTTATTAGATCTTAGTGCTGCAACACTATTGACCATCAAATTCTACTGCAGAGACTGGATCACTTAATTGGCCTAAAAGGTTCTGCACTGAGCTGGTTTAAATCTTATTTATATGCTTCCTTTAGGCATCATTAGAAATCACTCTGTAAATTTCCATTGTTATGCGGATGATACACAGTTGTATTTATCAATGAAGCCAGAAGAAAGTAATCAATTAACTAAACTCCATAACTACCTTAAAGACATAAAAAATTGGATGAGCACCAATTTCCTGATGTTAAATTCAGACAAAACTGAAGTTATTGTTCTTGGCCCCAAACAACTCAGAGACTCTTTATCTGATGACATAGTTTCTCCACATGGCATTGCTCTGGCCTCTAGCGCTACTGTAAGAAAACTCGGAGTAACATTTGATCAAGATTTGTCTTTTAATTCTCATTTAAAACAAACCTCACGGACTGCATTTTTTCATCTGTGGAATATTGTGATAATTAGGCCTATCCTGACCCGAAAAGATGCAGAAAAATTGGTCCACGCTTTTGTTACCTCTAGGCTGGATTACTGTAACTCTCTATTATCAGGTAGCTCTAGTAAGTCCTTAAAAACTCTCCAGCTAATTCAGAATGCAGCAGCACGTGTACTAACAGGAACTAAGAAACAAGATCATATTTCTCCTGTTTTAGCTTCTCTGCACTGGCTCTTTAGTCATACTTCTACTGTTATTATACACATATGATTATTGTCACACATGCATACTATCATATCTATTAATTACAATATTATTACTTTCATTAATGTTGTTGTAAGCTACTGTCATTACCATCTGTCCTGCATCTCTCTCTGTCTCTGTCTCTCTCTCTCTCTTTGTCTCTCTCTCCTCTCTCTCTCTCTCTCTCTCTCTCTCTCTCTCTCTCTCTTTCTGTCTCATTGTGTCATGCGGATTACTGTTAATTTATCATGTTGATCTGTTCTGTACGACATCTATTGCACGTCTGTCCGTCCTGGAAGAGGGATCCCTCCTCAGTTGCTCTTCCTGAGGTTTCTACCGTTTTTTTCCCTGTTAAAGGGTTTTTTTAGGGAGTTTTTCCTGATCAGCTGTGAGGGTCATAAGGACAGAGGGATGTCGTATGCTGTAAAGCCCTGTGAGGCAAATTTTGATTTATGATGTTGGGCTTTATAAATAAAATTGATTGATTGATTGATTGATTGATTGATTGATTGATTGATTGATTGATTGATTGATTGATTGATTGAATACAGGCCTGTATCAATTAAAGGCCTGTCTCTAATACAGGTCTGTTAAGTTCAGTTATTTAAGCTAATAATAGCCCAGGGCTACTAATAGAAGTTTTAGGGTATTTGTGTAGTCTGAAGGTTTTTACAGAGAGGTGGAGGGCCCAGTGAGGAACCGTGAGGGATGCCACATCCTGTTGTCTGTAGTCATGCTAACGAAACTTAGCATCAAACTTATAGATGTTTTTGTGCTATTTATCGAAGTCAGTCAAAGAGCACAGAAAGTCAGACTGTACCAATGTTGTCATGAAGCAGTGACATGTGACCTGTTAGTTCAGAGGCTTGAACCGCCACCATGTCACTGTAGTAACGACAGGTGACAGTGTTGCCTGGTAACAGATGTCCTGACAGGAACTGCTCCATGTGTTCCAGGTGTGACATGGCAGCCGTATCAGTACTACGCGGACGACTGTCTAGAGGCCTTCGGGATGTCTCCTAAACGAGTCTCTGACTTGGCACCAAGTAACCTGACCCGGGTCATCTGTACGGAGCAATACTCCGGCTGGGTTGGCGCCAAGGTGGGTACCTGGATTGATACTGGTTAAATCAGGAGGAGTGTACACAGGTGTAAATCTACTTCCTGTTATAGAAACTGACCAATGATTAGAAAGCGGGAAATAAATGTGATCAACAGGAGAGCAGCATGTTACTTGTGAGTGTTTGACCAATAGGAGAGCAGCATGTTACTTGTGAGTGTTCGACCAATAGGAGAGCAGCATGTTACTTCTGAGTGTTCGACCAGTAGGAGAGCAGCATGTTACTTGTGAGTGTTCGACCAATAGGAGAGCAGCATGTTACCAGTGAGTGTTCGACCAATAGGAGAGAAGCATGTTACTTGTGAGTGTTCGACCAATAGGAGAGCAGCATGTTACTTGTGAGTGTTCGACCAATAGGAGAGCAGCATGTTACCAGTGAGTGTTCGACCAATAGGAGAGCAGCATGTTACTTGTGAGTGTTCGACCAATAGGAGAGCAGCATGTTACCAGTGAGTGTTCGACCAGTAGGAGAGCAGCATGTTACTTCTGAGTGTTCGACCAATAGGAGGAGAAGGTCGTGATGTTTGAGGTACGCGCTCGGTTCGGGGTGTTCGCTGGTCCGAAGCTGATCAACATGGACGCCCTCTACACCCGGATGGAGACCATGAAGGGTCTGAGAGACTTCTTCACCTTCACCAACCTCCGCCTGCGACTGCTCCGCCCAGCACTGGGCGGGACTTATGTCCAGAGAGACAACTTACTGAAGTACTTCTACGCCATCTCCAACATTGACATACCTGCCAGGTAACTACACCCACCAATCAGCTACACCCAACAACTAGCTACACCCACAAACCAGCTACACCCAACAACAATCACCTACACACAACAACCTGCTGAAGTACTTCTTCGCCATGTCTAACATCAATGTACCTGCCAGGTAACTACAACCAACTTTCAACTACACCCAAATACCAGCCACACCCATCAACAACCAGCTACACATAACAAACCACCTAACAGCCCAACAGCCAGCTACACCCAAATACAAGCTACACCCAACAACATGCTAAAATATCCATCTCCAACATCAATGTACCTGCTAGGTAACTACATCCACTACCAGCTAGCTACACCCATCAACTAGCTTCACCCACCTGTGTGTCCTGCAGATGTAGGTGTAACCTCCACGCGTCTCAGTGTGTGTTACGTGACGCAACACTGCAGTGTGACTGTGACCACAACACAAGTGGACAGGACTGTGAGCGCTGCCGTCAGGGCTTCAGGTCACGCACCTGGAGACCGGCGTCGTACCTGCCACTGCCCAAAGGCACCGCCAACACCTGTACGTACCTGAACACACCACAGCCACTCAGACAACAGTGGGCAGAGCTTGAGAATCACTCAGTAACCTGTCATGTCTTTTTCAGGTGAAGCAACAGAAACATCAACCAGTGAGTATCACTGTTCACCTGTCATCTCATTTCATCTCACCTGTGTCTCCATAATGTGGTCAGTGTTGCATCATGGGATGTTTTACGATGTCACCTCAGATATTATTCTGTCAACATCCACCTGTTGTCTGCTGACGTGATGTTTGTCGCTATGACAGGAAATACAAAATAAATAAATACTTTTCAGAAAAGACACAAAGACTGAACTTGGCATGGTTTAAATGTTCAAAACACAACGTCAGGAGGAGCTGGTTATTTAGTTATTTAGTTAATTAGTTTGTTTGTTATTTATTTCATTAATTATTTAATTCATTAATTTTAATTCATTAGTCAATCAGTCAGTTAGTTCAACAGGATTATTCTAATGAGGATCAGATTAGAGTTTTTGTTTTTGGCTCCGATCAGAGGGTTAAAAACCAAACAGGACAAAGTTTTAACACAGAACGTGATCATAAATCCATAAAGATAAGAACTCAAGAGAACAAAAATAGAAACAAGAGAAACAAAATATTATTATATGGCTGTTCATGAGGTTTAAATCTGGGTCAGGTGTTAAAGTTAAAATAGAATATATATATATATATATATATACATATATATTCATATAACTTTATTTCAGTGTTTCCAGGCTCCACAGGTGGGAACACCAGAGTTCACAAAAAGCTGACTTACACTGTGCCATCTTGGGACACAAAGGAGGAGTCTCATGGCATCACTGTAGGCTACAGTGAGTCTCCGCAGGCTGCTGTTCTTATATTGCCACCACAGATGTGCTGTGTACATAGGAGTACAGTAGGATCTGAATAAAAAACATTTAACACTAGGTGAGCACATAATAAACTTTCGCAGCAACAATAAAATGAACATCAGGACTGATTGGTCATATGACATCATCGTGTGCTCTGATTGGTCGGATGAGTGGGTCAGTAAAACATCAGAGTGCATGCTGGGAGTCTAAGCGTTAATCTGAGGAGTTAACACATGCTGACAGATGGTGTGTGTGTTTAATCTGTGTTAGTTTGTGTTAACCTGTAAGTCAGTGACAAACACGTTCCACCATTCTCACAACAGATTGCTTCTCTAACATACAGCGTACACACATGTCCACATGATGCAACAGGGATCTCAGTCGTCATAGAACAAATTGACTGCTGATTGAATTCACACAACTCTGGTCTCAAAGTGTCTCAGAAGAACTTTGATATTTGGTGACAGTTCAACAGAGTTTCTGTGAAAACAGTGAGAACGCTGACCAACAGCAGTAGTTTGTGGATTTGGTTACAGGAACATTAGAACCCAGTAGAACTCTCTGCAGAACAGAACCATAAGGTTAGACTGTTGTCTGACACGTGACTGGCTTATTGGGTTTAGGCAGCTCTGACCTGGTGAGGTGACAACAGCAGCAGACTCCTCGACAGATGACATCAGAACTTTTCATCTGGTATCATCATACTCGCTGATGTTTCTGTAACGACAGAGTAGACTCATAAAACTAGTACTTTTGGTACATTTGTGAGTGCTGGCATTTTTCCCTTTTTTGCTGTTTCTGGCCGTGCACCTTTCGAGGGGATTTATTTTGAGAGTGCTTGCTTCTTTCCTACGTGATTTTAGACTCATAAAACTGACACACCACCAGGACCTCCACCAGAACCTCCACCAGTGTCCCAGTGGATGGAGGCTGTGGGTCGTCTGAGGTTAAACTGAGTGGGTGAAGAATCAGTGAAGCGTGCGGTGCTGTGATTCCACTACTGACCTCACTCCGCCTACATCCAGTTCTATGACTGTCTTTATGTACGAGTTGACTCCGGACGCATCAAGCCCTCCGACTGTCACAGATACACCCAGAACTTCTACTACTACTACTACTGACACATGGAGTACTACCACTCCCAGTGTCAGTACCATCATGACGGATACTAGTTCTACAACTTACCCCCTCACTACAAGTGATCCTGGTGACTTTCCAGGCATAGACTCTACCACAGTGATGCTGGTACTACAGTTTTGAGTACCATCAGTAGTTCTGTCAGTACTGCAGGTTCTGATACTTTCCCAGACTTTAGCAGTTCAACAGAACCTGCAGTGGATGGAGCTCCACCCAGCAGTCCAGTTCTGGATTCTGGAGACAAACCAGCTCCCACAGTACCCGACACCACCACTCCCAGTACCACTATTAGTACCACCAGTTACTCCACCACTAACAGTCCCACTGACCACGGTCGCAGTACTGACTCTGAGGTGTCTATTTCTGACCAAGTGACTTCACCCTTTGACTCCACCTCCTCACCAAACATCACAGACTTCACCCTCTCTGGGACTGGTACTACCAGCCTGATCACCAGTACTACCCTACCTGCTGATGGGACTACAAAGTCAACCGGAGCACCAACAACAACCATCCAAGAAATGATGAGGGGCTTTTAATTTGAAACAGAAACAGGAAGTGTTGAGTGTGAGAATGATAAATGGTGGTGGGTGTTTGAGATGCAGCTGGTAGCCTCTGCAGCTGTGCTGAGTAAAGGCCCAGGCACTATCCGTGAGTTTGATTCCTTTATATCCTCCATTATGAAGAAAGAACATTCTTTGCTAGCTTGATGCTAATGGCAGTACTCAGCGGGTTGATAAAGTGCCTCTGCTGTTTCCTCTTTACTCTGTGTGCTAACGTCCTTACAGGAAATATCTAAAAGGCTGGGATGTTGTTGTCCTACAGTTTCCACGGCAACAGATCGCTCTGTGTGGGGCATCCCAGACGTGGCATCGGTTGTTGTCTACTATGACACACTACACCAGATGAAACCACATATTATCACGTATAACACTCATTGTCGTTCACAATCCGAGCTGACACCGTACATCGCTGCGTCGGGCTGTAATCAGGCTGGTATGTAGTGTGAGTCAACATTAAACAATCCGTAAACAATCCGGCAAACACTTTATCATCATCATCACATGTAGTTTAACCTAGAGTCTGCTGCTGACCTAAGGTTCTGTTGGGTTCTTCGGTTCTTCTGGTTCTTGTTTCAGTGAAATGTTTGATGTTCTGCAGAGAGTTCAGTCAGTATCTGATCTGAGAACAGATTCACTAAGAGACCTAACTCTTCTTCTCTGACAGCGGCTGGTGACTCTAACTCAGCAGCATCTGATAGACCCTCTGCCTCATCAGATGGAGTGACTGACACTACGACCACTGATAGAATTATAACTATTGACACAACTATAACCAACACTAGTACCACTGATGGCACTAACCCTACTGACAGTTTGACTGCTGCTGATACTGTAACTGATTACACCCCCTCTACTGACAGTACTGTTACTACTTCCACTACTGACCTCACTCCTCCTACATCCAGTTCTATGACTGTCTTTATGTACGAGTTGACTCCGGACGCATCAAGCCCTCCGACTGTCACAGATACACCCAGTACTTCTACTATTACTACTGACACATGGAGTACTACTACTCCCAGTGTCAGTACCATCATGACGGATACTAGTTCTACAACTTACCCCCTCACTACAAGTGATCCTGGTGACTTTCCAGGCATAGACTCTACCACAGTGGTTGACACTGGTACTACAGTTTTGAGTACCATCAGTAGTTCTGTCAGTACTGCAGGTTCTGATACTTTCCCAGACTTTAGCAGTTCAACAGAACCTGCAGTGGATGGAGCTCCACCCAGCAGTCCAGTTCTGGATTCTGGAGACAAACCAGCTCCCACAGTACCCGACACCACCACTCCCAGTACCACTGTTAGCACCACCAGTCCCACCAGTTACTCCACCACCAACAGCCCTACTGACCCCGGTCGCAGTAGTGACTCTGAGGTGTCTATTTCTGACCCAGTGACTTTGCCCTTTGACTCCACCTCCTCACCAAACATCACAGACTTCGCCCTCTCTGGGACTGGTACTACCAGCCTGATCACCAGTACTACCCTACCTGCTGATGGGACTACAAAGTCAACCGGAGCACCAACAAAAATCATCCAAGAAATAACCCAAGCCAGTGATGGGGCTTCACCTGGGGAAACTCCACCCAGTCAGGCTGGAGATGCTCCATCCGCAGCAGGAACTGACACAACTTCTCCTAATGTTCCTCCAGACACTTCAATCAATGTACCACCTCCCGATGGAGCCTTTCCAGATGTACCTCTTCCTGATGCACCTCCAGTGCCACCTCCTGGTGTACCGCCACCTGATGAAGCTCCTGATGTACCTCCTTCAGAGGCACCCTCCTCTAGGACTCCAGACATTCTGATAGATACGTCTCCTCCTGATGTACCTTCCCTTGATGTACCTCCTCCTGATGTACCTCCTCTTGACATATCTTCTCCTGATGTACCTCCTCCTGAAGTACCTCCACGTGATGTACCTCCTCTTGATGTACCTCCACCTGATGTTCCTCCTCCAGAGGAACCTCCTCCTGATGTATCTCCTGATGTACCTTCCCCTGATGTACCTCCTCCAGAGGTATCTCTGCCTGATGTACCTCCTCGAGAAGTACCCCCTCCTGATGTATCACCACCTTCCCCAGAGGTTTTGCCTCCTGTAGTACCCGCTCCAGAGGCATTGCCTCCTGATGTACCTCCTCCTGAAGCACCTCTTCCTGAAGTACCTTCCCCAAAGGTTTTGCCTCTTGATGTACCTCCTCCTGAAGTGCCCGCTCCAGAGGTATCTTCTCCTGATGTACCTCCTCCTGATGCTCCTGAAGAGTCCTTGTTGCCTTCTTCTGAAGGAGAAAGTGATGCTGCTCCAGACAAAATCATCACCACCTCAGATCGATCTGACCCTAGTGGTGATTTGGCCCCTGTCGACTTTACCTTCCCTTTTCCAGATGATCCAGATTCAGCTGACCCTGGACCAGGTTCTGAACCAGATTCTGGACCAGTGCCTGTTGGTGAACCTGGGAATACTCCAGATGATTCCCGTGGATTGGAGGATGTTCCTGGATCAAATAAAATAGATTCTGGACTGGATTCTATCTCAGCAGGGTCAGATACAGAGGAAACAGGAAAAGGTGGAACAGAATCAACTGGACCAGATTTCCTTGGTCCTGGTCCAGAGTCTAGACCGGAGTCTCCTCAGGCAGTAGACAAACCAGGAGTAGATTCTTCTGCAGGTCAGATGGAAGTGAAGTCCTCTGGGGAGGATTCAGCTGCTGGTGGACCAGAAGGAGGGTCAGAGGAAAACAAAGAGTCTAAACCAGAGACGACAGAAGGGCAAAGAGAGGAGAAAGGTACCAAGGCTCCGATTGGTCAAATTAGAACACAGTGAACAACATACCTGAAATGATCATTTAATCATTTAGAGATTGTTTCTAATTTACTTTAACATCTGGGCTGAGTTTGAGCTTCAGTCTTGATCTTAGAACAATTCAAAAAATGAGAAAATGAAATCCAGCTGTTGTCCAGATCAAGTCCAGATGTAGCCCAGCTGTAGTCCAGATGTAGTCCACACGTAGTCCAGATTTAGTCCAGATGAAATCCAGCTGTAGTCCAGACATAGTCCAGATTTAGTCCAGATCAAGTCCAGCTGTAGTCCAGCTGTAGTCTAGACATAGTCCAGATGAAGTCGAGATGCAGTCCAGATTTAGTCCAGATGAAATCCAGCTGCAGTCCAGATGCAGTCCAGCTGTAGTTCAGATGAAGCCCAGCTCTTGTCCAGATGTAGTCCAGACGAAGTCCAGATGAAGTCCAGATGAAATCCAGCTGTCGTACTGATGAAATCCAGCTGTAGTCCAGATGAAGTCCAGATGTAGTCCAGATGAAATCCGGCTGTAGTCCTGATGAAATCCAGCTGTAGTCCAGATTAAGTCGAGATGTAGTCCAGACATAGTCCAGATGTAGTCCAGATCAGATCCAGATGTAGTCCAGATGAAGCCCAGCTGTAGTCCAGCTGTAGTCCAGATGAAGTCCAGATGAATTCCAGCTGTAGTCCAGATGAAGCCCAGCTCTTGTTCAGCTGTAGTCCAGATGAAGTCCAGATGAATTCCAGCTGTAGTCCAGATGAAGCCCAGCTCTTGTCCAGCTGTAGTCCAGCTTTAGTCCAGATGAAGTCCAGCTGTATTCCAGATGAAGTCCAGCTCTTGTCCAGCTGTAGTCCAGATGAAGTCCAGATGAAGTCCAGCTGTAGTCCAGCTGTAGTCCAGATGTAGTCCAGATGAAGTCCAGATGAATTCCAGATGTAGTCCAGATGAAGCCCAGCTCTTGTCCAGCTGTAGTCCAGCTGAAGTCCAGATGTAGTCCAGACATAGTCCAGATGTAGTCCAGATGAAATCTGGCTGTAGTCCTGATGAAATCCAGCTGTAGTCCAGATGAAGTCCAGATGTAGTCCAGACATAGTCCAGATGTAGTCCAGATGAAATCTGGCTGTAGTCCTGATGAAATCCAGCTGTAGTCCAGATTAAGTCGAGATGTAGTCCAGACATAGTCCAGCTGTAGTCCAGACGTAGTCCAGCTGTAGTCCAGATGAAGTCCAGCTGTAGTCCAGACGTATTCCAGATGAAGCCCAGCTCTTGTCCAGATGTAGTCCAGATGTAGTCCAGATGAATTCCAGATGAATTCCAGCTGTAGTCCAGATGAAGCCCAGCTCTTGTCCAGCTGTAGTCCAGCTGTAGTCCAGATGTAGTCCAGATAAAATCCAGCTGTAGTCCAGATGAAGTCCAGCTGTAGTCCAGACATAGTCCAGATGTAGTCCAGATGAAGTCCAGATGTAGTCCAGACATAGTCCAGATGAAGCCCAGCTCTTGTCCAGCTGTAGTCCAGACATAGTCCAGATGTAGTCCAGATGTAGTCCAGATGAATTCCAGACATAGTCCAAACATAGTCCAGATGAATTCCAGACATAGTCCAGACATAGTCCAGACATAGTCCAGATGAAGTCCAGATGAATTCCAGATGTAGTCAAGATGAAGCCCAGATGAAGTCCAACTGTAGTCCAGCTGTAGTCCAGATGTAGTCCAGATGAAGTCCAGATGAATTCCAGATGTAGTCCAGAAGTAGTCCAGATGAAGTCCAGATGAATTCCAGCTGTAGTCCAGATGAAGCCCAGCTCTTGTCCAGCTGTAGTCCAGATGAAGTAAAGATGAATTCCAGCTGTAGTCCAGATGAAGCCCAGCTCTTGTCCAGCTGTAGTCCAGATGAAGTCCAGATGAAGTCCAGATGAAGTCCAGATGAAATCCAGCTGTCGTACTGATGAAATCCAGCTGTAGTCCAGATGAAGTCCAGCTGTAGTCCAGACGTATTCCAGATGAAGCCCAGCTCTTGTCCAGATGTAGTCCAGATGTAGTCCAGATGAATTCCAGATGAATTCCAGCTGTAGTCCAGATGAAGCCCAGCTCTTGTCCAGCTGTAGTCCAGCTGTAGTCCAGATGTAGTCCAGATAAAATCCAGCTGTAGTCCAGATGAAGTCCAGCTGTAGTCCAGACATAGTCCAGATGTAGTCCAGATGAAGTCCAGATGTAGTCCAGACATAGTCCAGATGAAGCCCAGCTCTTGTCCAGCTGTAGTCCAGACATAGTCCAGATGTAGTCCAGATGTAGTCCAGATGAATTCCAGACATAGTCCAAACATAGTCCAGATGAATTCCAGACATAGTCCAGACATAGTCCAGACATAGTCCAGATGAAGTCCAGATGAATTCCAGATGTAGTCAAGATGAAGCCCAGATGAAGTCCAACTGTAGTCCAGCTGTAGTCCAGATGTAGTCCAGATGAAGTCCAGATGAATTCCAGATGTAGTCCAGAAGTAGTCCAGATGAAGTCCAGATGAATTCCAGCTGTAGTCCAGATGAAGCCCAGCTCTTGTCCAGCTGTAGTCCAGATGAAGTAAAGATGAATTCCAGCTGTAGTCCAGATGAAGCCCAGCTCTTGTCCAGCTGTAGTCCAGATGAAGTCCAGATGAAGTCCAGATGAAGTCCAGATGAAATCCAGCTGTCGTACTGATGAAATCCAGCTGTAGTCCAGATGAAGTCGAGATGTAGTCCTGACATAGTCCAGATGTAGTCCAGATGAAATCCGGCTGTAGTCCTGATGAAATCCAGCTGTAGTCCAGATTAAGTCGAGATGTAGTCCAGACATAGTCCAGCTGTAGTCCAGCTGTAGTCCAGATGAAGCCCAGCTCTTGTCCAGCTGTAGTCCAGCTGTAGTCCAGATGAAGTCCAGCTGTATTCCAGATGAAGTCCAGATGAAGTCCAGTTGTAGTCCAGATGAATTTCAGATGAAGTCCAGCTGTAGTCCAGATGAAGTCCAGATGAATTCCAGATGTAGTCCAGCCGTAGTCCAGATGAATTTCAGATGAAGTCCAGCTGTATTCCAGATGAAGTCCAGATGAAGTCCAGCTGTAGTCCAGATGAATTTCAGATGAAGTCCAGCTGTAGTCCAGCTGTAGTCCAGATGAAGCCCAGCTCTTGTCCAGATGTAGTCCAGCTGTAGTCCAGATGAAGTCCAGCTGTATTCCAGATGAAGTCCAGATGAAGTCCAGCTGTAGTCCAGATGAATTTCAGATGAAGTCCAGCTGTAGTCCAGATGAAGTCCAGATGAATTCCAGATGTAGTCCAGCCGTAGTCCAGATGAAGTCCAGATGAATTCCAGCTGTAGTCCAGATGAAGCCCAGATGAAGTCCAGCTGTAGTCCAGATGAAGTAAAGATGAATTCCAGCTGTAGTCCAGATGAAGCCCAGCTCTTGTCCAGCTGTAGTCCAGATGAAGTCCAGATGAAGTCCAGATGAAGTCCAGATGAAATCCAGCTGTCGTACTGATGAAATCCAGCTGTAGTCCAGATGAAGTCCAGCTGTAGTCCAGACGTATTCCAGATGAAGCCCAGCTCTTGTCCAGATGTAGTCCAGATGTAGTCCAGATGAATTCCAGATGAATTCCAGCTGTAGTCCAGATGAAGCCCAGCTCTTGTCCAGCTGTAGTCCAGCTGTAGTCCAGATGTAGTCCAGATAAAATCCAGCTGTAGTCCAGATGAAGTCCAGCTGTAGTCCAGACATAGTCCAGATGTAGTCCAGATGAAGTCCAGATGTAGTCCAGACATAGTCCAGATGAAGCCCAGCTCTTGTCCAGCTGTAGTCCAGACATAGTCCAGATGTAGTCCAGATGTAGTCCAGATGAATTCCAGACATAGTCCAAACATAGTCCAGATGAATTCCAGACATAGTCCAGACATAGTCCAGACATAGTCCAGATGAAGTCCAGATGAATTCCAGATGTAGTCAAGATGAAGCCCAGATGAAGTCCAACTGTAGTCCAGCTGTAGTCCAGATGTAGTCCAGATGAAGTCCAGATGAATTCCAGATGTAGTCCAGAAGTAGTCCAGATGAAGTCCAGATGAATTCCAGCTGTAGTCCAGATGAAGCCCAGCTCTTGTCCAGCTGTAGTCCAGATGAAGTAAAGATGAATTCCAGCTGTAGTCCAGATGAAGCCCAGCTCTTGTCCAGCTGTAGTCCAGATGAAGTCCAGATGAAGTCCAGATGAAGTCCAGATGAAATCCAGCTGTCGTACTGATGAAATCCAGCTGTAGTCCAGATGAAGTCGAGATGTAGTCCTGACATAGTCCAGATGTAGTCCAGATGAAATCCGGCTGTAGTCCTGATGAAATCCAGCTGTAGTCCAGATTAAGTCGAGATGTAGTCCAGACATAGTCCAGCTGTAGTCCAGCTGTAGTCCAGATGAAGCCCAGCTCTTGTCCAGCTGTAGTCCAGCTGTAGTCCAGATGAAGTCCAGCTGTATTCCAGATGAAGTCCAGATGAAGTCCAGTTGTAGTCCAGATGAATTTCAGATGAAGTCCAGCTGTAGTCCAGATGAAGTCCAGATGAATTCCAGATGTAGTCCAGCCGTAGTCCAGATGAATTTCAGATGAAGTCCAGCTGTATTCCAGATGAAGTCCAGATGAAGTCCAGCTGTAGTCCAGATGAATTTCAGATGAAGTCCAGCTGTAGTCCAGCTGTAGTCCAGATGAAGCCCAGCTCTTGTCCAGATGTAGTCCAGCTGTAGTCCAGATGAAGTCCAGCTGTATTCCAGATGAAGTCCAGATGAAGTCCAGCTGTAGTCCAGATGAATTTCAGATGAAGTCCAGCTGTAGTCCAGATGAAGTCCAGATGAATTCCAGATGTAGTCCAGCCGTAGTCCAGATGAAGTCCAGATGAATTCCAGCTGTAGTCCAGATGAAGTCCAGATGAAGTCCAGCTTTAGTCCAGCTGTAGTCCAGAAGTAGTCCAGATGAAGTCAAGATGAATTCCAGCTGTAGTCCAGATGAAGCCCAGCTCTTGTCCAGCTGTAGTCCAGATGAATTCCAGCTGTAGTCCAGATGAAGCCCAGCTCTTGTCCAGCTGTAGTCCAGCTGTAGTCCAGATGAAATCCAGCTGTATTCCAGATGAAGTCCAGCTCTTGTCCAGCTGTAGTCCAGATGAATTTCAGATGAAGTCCAGCTGTAGTCCAGATGAAGTCCAGATGAAGTCCAGACATGATGATCAGACTGTTCTGTAATAAACTCTGTTATTCAGATCGTCAGCACATTTTAAACTTTTCTCTTTGTGTTGAACCCGAACAGTCACTGAGGCCACAGAGGAAACAAGAGAGGACACAAGAGAGGAAGCAAAAGAGGAAACTCAAGAGGAAACTAAAAAGGAAGCAAGAGAGGAAAGGAAAGACGAAACTAAAAATGAAACAAAAGAGGAAACTAAAGAGGAAAGGAAAGAAGGAAAGAAGGACAAAGATGAAAAAGGCTACGAGAAAAAAGGTACATAATCAGTAGTAGAGCTGCCACCCAGTGGACAGCTGCAGTAACAGCAGCAGTTAGTAGTTAATATTAGTTAGTAGTAGTACTCCTGATATGTGAGTGATACAGTAGCGGTGCTGTCCCTACCTGTTGCCATGGTTACACACAGTCTATTTTGTGTCCTAAGCGACCCAGAAGATTCTGATCCCAGGAGGACCAAAGTTCAGTCAGCTCTCCAAAATCGCCTACATCTCCTTTCAGGGTAAGACAACCTCCGACATCCTTACACCTCCACCTGCACCGGTCCGCCCCTTTAATATAGATCCGCCCCCCTTTGCTCAAACCCTTCCCCTATCAACAGACTCCTCCCCCTTATGAGACCCATCCCATGTATACTAACTCCTCCCCTGTAAACAGACTCGGTGGTTGTATGAGGACACAGGCATGTCTCCTCCTCTGCTTCTATCTTCATCAAAGTTCATGTCTCTCATCCGTCTGTCATTTCCTCCATGTGATGTGGGCGGGGCTTCTTATCTGGGTGGGGTTGTTGTTACACAGTGATGTCACTGACTTTTCATGATAATGTCACAGCAGACAGACGGAAGGAATCTGTGAATGAAACAAAAACAATATGGCCACCGAAAAATAAACAAAGTAATTTTGACCTGACTTCAGTCTTAAGATAATGACGTGTTCTCTGTCTGACGATCAGAGGAAACATTAGAATGCTACAGTACTCCTGAGGTTCTGTTAGAAAGAACATCTCTGTAAGTACAGATGTCTTTTCACACTGTACGACTGACATCTGTGTGTGTGTGTGTGTGTGTGTGTGTGTGTGTGTGTGTGTGTGTGTGTGTGTGTGTCAGACTGCGAGTGTAACGGTCACTCCAACCGCTGCAGCTACATCGACTTCATCAATGTGGTCACATGTGTGAGCTGCAAACACAACACGCGAGGACAGAACTGTCAGTTTTGTCGCCTCGGTTACTACAGGAACTCCTCGCTGCCACTCAACCATGAGAACATCTGTGTGGGTCAGTAACACACACACACACACACACACGCACACACAGAGCTCTTAAGAGGAAGGAGAGGTCGTTTCCTCTTAAGTGTCATGAGAAGCAATTCCCCTCTCCTTGACTCCTTGACTCCTTGACTCCTTGACTCTGAGAGCATGTAGTGAACTGAGGATGTCACTGTCCATCCTCAGAGTGCAGCTGTGACACTGAGGGCAGTGCGTCTCCTCACTGCAGTGATTCTGGTCTCTGTCAGTGTAAAGTCGGAGCCTCAGGGAGGCGCTGTGACTCCTGTCTGCCTGGATACACCTGGAGAGGGGGCGGAGTCAGCTGCACAGGTAAACTCATGGAGACACCTCCTCTTCCTGTTGTCAATAAAGTCAGTAATCAATAATTGATGAATCCTGTCTTAGAGAATGTCTGTGATGACGAGCGTCTGATCTGTCAGAATGGAGGAACCTGCGTCGACTTCCAGCGCTGCATCTGCCCCGACGCCTTCACAGGTAAACACATCGCTCAGGTGTGTGATGATGTCACAGCTCAGGTGTGGGATGATGTCACGGCTCAGGTGTGTGATGATGTGTGCAGGTACGTTTTGTGAGAGGAGGGTCTGTCTGAAGAAGGGCGGCTGCCTTGAGAAGGCTGAGGGCTCCGCCGCCTCTGTGACCTCACGCCTTTTCCTGCTCACACTTGGTCTCATCTACTCCACCATCTGCTGACCCTGCCCACTGGTGACGTCACAGAGGCAGGAATGTTAAACTGAAGCTGTTGGAATAGGAAGTGATATCACACTTTTTTCTCTGCAGACAGGAAGTGTGATGTCTGCAGGAGGAAGTGACATCAAGAGAAGACATATTGATGATGTGGACACATTTCTCAGGACTTCCTGTGTAGATGTTTAATGACACCGATGATGTCACAAAGACACCTCCTCTTCATCACGTGTAGATAATAACAGTCTCTGACTGGTCGCCGTGCTGCCGCAAATACTTCCTGTCAGACACAGCTGAGGGACGGACAAACAATTATTTCCTCTCTGACTGGATGTATTGACTGCCTCACCTCAGCGCTGTGCTATGATTGGTCCTCAGTGGCTGACACACACACACACACACACACACACACACACACACACACACACACACACACACACACACACACACACACACACACACACACACACACACACACACACACACAAACAGATGAAGACTCTGTTGAGGTGAAACAGCTCCACCTGCTGATGAACTGAAGAAACACAGCCAGACATTTGATCTTCTTGATTGTCTTGATTGATGACTGGAAACACTCTGTGACTCAGTAGCAGTGAAAACTGGGGTAAGAGTTCCTGACATCATCATCATCATCATCATCATCATCAGACTAACAGTGTGATGTCATTAGTTTGTGACCAGTAGAATAATCAATCAATATTTACTGACTCAGGTTATTGATTATTGTTTTACATGGTTTCAATGTTGTAATTAAACAACGTCCCAATAAACAACAAAACAAACTCACTATTCATCAATATTTTCAGTCAGTGACGTTGACTGCAACTTTGAGATCAATGGACTAAACTACACCAAACCAAACCAGGAGTAGAGAGCAGAGACACCCCTTCCTCCTTCTCCTTCTCCTTCTTTTCCTTCTTATTCTCCTCCTCATCATCATCATCCTCCTGCCTCTCTACCATCTCCTCCTTCTCCACCTCCACCTTCTCCTCCTTCTTCTCATTGAACACAACAGAACAAGGTGAGAGGAACAAAAAGTGAACAGAACAGAACAAGGAGAGAGAAACAAGAACAGAAGATACCGAACAAGGTGAAATGAACAAGAACAGAAGGGATCAGAACAAGGTGAGAGAAACAAGAACAGAAGGGATCAGAACAAGGTGAGAGAAACAAGAACAGAAGGGATCAGAACAAGGAGAGAGGAACAAGAACAGAAGGGATCAGAACAAGGAGAGAGGATCAAGAACAGAAGGGATCAGAACAAGGTGAGAGGAACAAGAACAGAAGGGATCAGAACAAGGAGAGAGGAACAAGAACAGAAGGGATCAGAACAAGGAGAGAGGATCAAGAACAGAAGGGATCAGAACAAGGAGAGAGGAACAAGAAGCGAACAGAACAAAACAAGGTGAAAGGAACAAGAACAGATGGGATCAGAACAAGGTGAGTGGAACAAGAAGCGAACAGAACAGAACAAGGTGAGAGGAACAAGAAGCGAACAGAACAGAACAAGGTGAGAGGAACAAGAACAGAAGGGATCAGAACAAGGAGAGAGGAACAAGAAGCGAACAGAACAAAACAAGTTGAGAGGAACAAGAACAGAAGGGATCAGAACAAGGTGAGAGGAACAAGAACATATACTAAATTATCACGGTAAACGATAATATTGCGATATTTTTTTCAAGCGCTGTAAAATGTCCCAAAAATAGATACATTGAAATAACTTCACTAATTCTTGTAACTTCCTTATCATACCAAAATCTTAACAGCCAAAATCTTATATTAAAATGAAACTTTCACATTAAAGGGGCAAGGGATTGGCACAGCAACAGAAAATTTTATTTTAAATGACAAAATATGTAAACACATTAGAGGAACAAAGCTTATTTGTCTGGTGCATCTTAACAGTCAGCAGAATAACAGAATAACAAATAAACTTTGTTCCTCTAATGAGAATCTACAATGTAAATAGTCATGAAAATAAAGAAAACGCATTGAATGAGAAGGTGTGTCCAAACTTTTGGCCTGTACTGTATATATACATATACACATATACATATACATACATACATACATACATACATATACACATATACACATACATATACATAATATACATATACACATACATACATACATACAGTGGTGGAAAAAAGTTTTCGGACACCCTTAGAATTTTACACAATCTCAAATATTATCATGAAATATTTGTGGAAAAATCTTTTTTGTGTTTCAAAAGGTGTGGCTGCATTAGACAGATACAAACAAATACAAATTATATTTTTTTGTTTATTGTTTACAAGAAAAACTAACAAAACTAAATTCTTGACAGTTTCAATATGTCAGTTCTCAACATTGTCGGTATCAAAGTCAACAAATAACAGAGAATGTGTTCAAAACTGAACAAAAAATAAATAAACCATCACATCATCAAATCAATATTTAGTAGTCCTGCCTTTGGCACGTAGTAGAGCTCTAATCCTGGCTGGCATGTTCCCCACGAGCCTTTCACACTGTTGAGGGGTAATCTTGTCCCATTCTTCTTGAATTACTGCTTTTAATTCTTCTAAATTCTTTGGTTTATGCTTTGAAACAGACCTTCTGATAATCCACCACAGATTTTCAATGGGGCTCATGTCCAGGGATTGAGCTGGCCACTCTAAGACCTGGATACTGTGCTCCTGCAGCCAAGTTCTACTGGCCTTGGATGTGTGGCAAGGGGCATTATCTTGTTGAAACATCCAGTTTGTACCTCGACGGTGCACACGCAGAAGGGAGCATGTGGGTTTCGAGAATGGTACAATACTTGGTAGAGTTCAATGTGCCATCACAGACAGTGAGATGATCAACACCAGCAGCACTCATGCATCCCCAAACCATGATACTGCCTCCACCATGCTTGACAGTAGGTACTGTACATGCTGGAGATAATGCTTCGCCTGGCCTTCTGCGTACCCTCACATTAGTAGGAGGAAGATAAAGCTGGAAACTGGACTCATCTGACCACAAAATCTTCTTCCAATTCCTGGCTGTCCAGTTCTTGTGTGCCTTGGCCCAACGACGCCGGGCTAACCTCTGTCTCTCATTGATCAGGGGCTTCTTGATAGCCTTGTAGGACCTTAAGCCATGATCTAAAAGTCGGCCACGTACAGTGCGGGTGGAACACTGGACACCAGTTTGGTTCGACCACTGCTGCTGAAGCTCCTGTGATGTCATTCGGCGGTTTTGCCTGCACATGCGGATCAGGATGCGGTCATTTCTTGCTGAAGAAACCCTTGGATGCCCAGATCTTGGTTTGTCTTCCAAGCTGTTGGTTCGTCTGTATTTCTGCAGAGTGTATCCAACTGCTGAAGGACTGCATCTGCACTTCCTGGCTATCTGGCGGCAGCTGTACCCTTCCTGGCTGAGGATCTTTATCTTCAGGCGTGTTTCCTGCGTTAGGTTCCTTGTTTTAGCCATTTTTGTGTCTGAAGAACTTTCAAATGTGCTGGCTTTATATAGACACGAAGCTTGGCAACAAAAATTGTGTTTTTTAATAAAAAGAACGACCTTCATCACTGGTACCAAAATGACCCAATACTCAAAATTTCGTATGTATTTTTATGGAACCAATCAATTTTAAGTTTAAATGGGTTTTTTAGGATTTATTTAGTATTTTGGCTGTGACTGTACTAAAAGAAATTGCACTTGAAGACCTAAAAGTGATTCTTAATGCAATATTTCACAAATGCATGGGGTGACTGAAAACGTTTTTCCACCATTGTACATACATATGCACATATTCTGGTTGAATCCAAATGTTCAGACATCACCACACTTTGCAGGAGCGTTCACAGGAAGTCAGAATTCTGAGGATCCAGATCTACAGTTCATCAGTCCACAGGGACCAACAGAGGCCTTTTTGCAGACTCCACTGATTTCACTACCCACAATTCACTGCAGCACAGACATGATGTTGTTTTTTTATTCTTCCATTAGCTGAATAAAAATTAAAACTCGTGTGTGTAAATAAGTTACTGTAGAATATTAAAACTGGACTTAAATCCTGTGGGTCAGACACAATATTCACCATCATGATACAGAGACGTAAGACACAAGACACAGACTGTAGAGAGTAATCAGATTACAGTGTTACTGCAGCTGTCCTGTAGGGGGCGCTTTGTAGTATTAGATATACAGAGCAGAGAACAACATAAGAAGTGATGAACTAAAGCCAGTCACAGCTCTGTGATCATCTCTGTATATGACACAGTGTGACACAGCACTGTACACGTTGGGCTTATATCCTCTGATCAACAGACACAACATGACAACAGTCACGGTGACTGCAACCGTCGCTCCAATGTTTCCATGGTAACGAGTCAAACAGTCTGAGACCTGTGTGTCAGAGGATGACGGACTTTACGTGATGACAGTGAACATGTCACAGTACGACTGAAGTGACGTCATCAGAGCGCGTCACTGGCGGCTGAACAGCAGCATGAGGCGGTGGTGGAGGACTGGAACGACCTTGTTGGTCGGAGCGGGACTCGGCGCTTCAGTGACCCGCCTGCTGAGCGTCAGAGGCCGGCAGGAGGAGGAGGACGGAGCCGGGACTCTGCCGGAGCTTCTGAGGAGAGTCCCGGTGATCCCGATACCGACGGTCCAGGCCTCCGAACTGACGGTGAGTGTGTGCGTGAGAGGGTCAGTGACACACACACACACACACACACACACACACACATACATAACATTTAAACATGAGCAGTAATTCTTGTTTTCACAGGCTAAAGTCAGTCTGCACAGATCAATATGACTATAGTTAATATATAGTTAATATAGAATACATTTTAACTGTCCTCCAGGGATAGACACCTGTCCTCAGTTCAGCAGACATAAAAGACAACATAATATAAAGACAGAAAGAGACATTAAAGACATCAGGTCAGATCAGATCAGAGTGTAAAATTCATCAGTCACTGTGTTGAGTTCAGGGTACTGATGACAGCTGGGACAAAGAAGGATGTCTGAATGAACTGTGGAACAAACTTCCTGTAGATCTGAGGTCTGCTCAGACTGTCAGCTCCTTTAAATCAGGGCTAAAAACACTATTGTTTACTGAAGCGTACTCTTAGATTAAATACTCACCTGTTGTATTCTACTGCCCGTACTTTTAATTACACACTGCTGATTTATGCATTTTATTATTATTCTTTTATTATTCTTATTATTCTTATCCTGACTATTCTGTTTGGGTTTATTGTTAAATCGGCTGCAAATGTCAAAGATTTCAGGGCTGAGGACTGAGTCCGGGCTGAAATCTCCAATAGGAGAGGTTTCAGAGTCTCAAGAATTAAGAGGTTGAGCTGTCGTCATCCCTGCGGGGGGTGACCTGGAAGTCTGAGTCAGCTACTGCTGTGACTTGACACAGGGGAGCATGCTGTGAATCCATATCTAGAAGGGAGACGTCCTGTGATGGATCTTTAGAGTTCATTACAATCTGAATAAGACCAGTGTGTGGAACCTGTGTCCGGCGGGACGGTAAGACTCTGAGTGAAGGACTCAAGAGCACATACTGGGCGCGCATTGTGTGTATTATTAAGGGAGACGTCCTATACACTCATTAAAAAACAGACCCTACCACAAAATTCAAGATGGTTCAGAGCCAGGGACAAGAGATCCTAGCTGAAATTTCTGACAGAGCCGGTTTTTGACATTAAACTAAATTGTTGTCTAAGAGCACTTTTTGGTGGCAAGGAGTCGCAGGAGTGATAAAGGCCATCACAGCCTGGACCCTTGGCTGTATAGCTTAGGCAGCTATACAAATGTTCTATGCAGTGCTTTTAGATGCAATGTATTGAGCCTGTTTTTATTATATGTTACTGTATTTTATATCAATTTCTATTTCCCTTTTTAATTGACTGTTTTTTATTGTTTTAAATTGTGTCTTGTTGCTTTTAATGTCTCTGTAAAGCACTTTGAATTACCTTTTGTTGAATTGTGCTATACAAATAAACTTGCCTTGCCTTGCCTTATAAGGAAAGACAGAGAGACGGAGGGGCAGACAGACAGGGAGAGGGACAGACAGACAAATGATCATTTAAACAAAGCTGCTTGTCTTATCCTGTGGGGGTGTGAATGAATCAGTTAGTGTGCACAGTGCAGTCACAGTGCAGGTGCAGTCACAGTGCAGTCACAGTGCAAGTGCAGTTTGCAGTGCAGGTGCAGTTGCAGTGCAGTCACAGTGCAGTGCAGTCGCAGTGCAGTGCAGTCACAGTGCAGTGCAGTTACAGTGCAGTCACAGTGCAGTGCAGTTACAATACGGTCACAGTGCAGGTGCAGTTACAGTGCAGTCGTAGTGCAGTTGCAGTGCAGTCACAGTGTAGTGCAGTTACAATACAGTCAGTGCAGGTGCAGTTACAAGGCCTTATAAGGAAAGACAGAGAGACAGAGGGACAGACAGACAAATGATCATTTAAACAAAGCTGCTTATCTTATCCTGTGGGGGTGTGAATGAATCAGTTAGTGTGCACAGTGCAGTCACAGTGCAAGTGCAGTTTGCAGTGCAGTTTGCAGTGCAGTTGCAGCGCAGTCACAGTTACAGTGCAGTTACAATACAGTCAGTGCAGGTGCAGTTACAGTGCAGGTGCAGTTACAGTGCAGTCGCAGTGCGGTCACAGTGCAGTTACAGTGCAGTCACAGTGCAGGTGCAGTTACAGTGCAGTCGCAGTGCGGTCACAGTGCAGCGCAGTTACAGTGCAGGTGCAGTCACAGTGCAGTCAATCAATCAATTTTATTTATAAAGCCCAATATCACAAATCACAATTTGCCTCACAGGGCTTTACAGCATACGACATCCCTCTGTCCTTAGGACCCTCACAGCTGATCAGGAAAAACTCCCCAAAAACGACGTGCAATAGATGTCGTACAGAACAGATCAGCATAATAAATTAACAGTAATCCGTATGAAACAATGAGACAGAGAGAGAAAGACAGAGAGAGAGAGAGAGATGCAAGACAGACGGTAATGACAGTAGCTTACAACAACATTAATGAAAGTAATAATATTATAATTATAGTTCTGGCTACTGTGGTACAATATGTTGAAAGTATGTATTAATATCTGGCAGTATACATGTGTGACAATAGTCACATGTGTATAATAACAGTAGAAGTATGACTAATGATGGCAGCAGCAGCAGCAGGAGGCATTTGGCGGGACCACGGCAGCAGCATAACCACACACGTCACGCTGTCCAGGCACCGCTGTGATATGAGTTAATCTGAGAGACAGTGGAGCACAAAGGCTCCGGAGAAGAAGCCGAGTTAGTGACATGCAGAATGGCCAAGTTAGCAAGATGCAGAAATAGGATATGAGAGAGAGAGAGAGAGAGAGAGGAGGAGGGAAGGTGCCCGGTGTATTATAGGGGGGTGCTCCGGCAGACTAGGCCTAAGTCAGCCTAACTAGGGGCTGGTACAGGGCAAGCCTGAGCCAGCCCTAACTATAAGCTTTATCAAAGAGGAAAGTCTTAAGTCTAGTCTTAAATGTGGAGACGGTGTCTGCCTCCTGGACCGTAACAGGAAGATGATTCCACAGGAGAGGAGCCTGATAGCTGAAGGCTCTGGCTCCTGATCTGCTTTTGGAGACTTTAGGGACCACGAGTAACCCTGCGTTCTCAGAGCGCAGTGTTCTGGTGGGATAATATGGCACTATGAGCTCTTTAAGATATGACGGAGCTTGACCATTTAGAGCTTTATAAGTTAACAGTAGAATTTTAAATTCAGTTCTGGATTTTACAGGGAGCCAGTGCAGAGAAGCTAAAACAGGAGAAACATGATCTCGTTTCTTAGTTCCTGTTAGTACACGTGCTGCTGCATTCTGAATTAGCTGGAGCGTTTTTAAGGACTTACTAGAGCTACCTGATAATAGAGAGTTACAGTAATCCAGCCTAGAGGTAACAAAAGTGTGGACCAATTTTTCTGCATCTTTTCGGGCCAGGATAGGCCTAATTTTCGCAATATTCCGCAGATGAAAAAATGCAGTCCGTGAGGTTTGTTTTAAATGAGAATTAAAAGACAAATCTTGATCAAATGTTACTGTGAGGTTTGTTACGGTAGTGCTAGAGGCCAGAGCAATGCCATCTAGAGAAACTATGTCATCAGATAAAGAGTCTCTGAGTTGTTCGGGGCCAAGAACAATAACTTCAGTTTTGTCTGAATTTAACATCAGGAAATTGGAGTTTAGTTAATTGATTACTTTCTTCTGGCTTCATAGATAAATACAACTGTGTATCATCCGCATAACAATGGAAATTTACAGTGTGATTTCTAATGATGTTACCTAAAGGAAGCATATATAGAGTAAATAGGATTGGTCCGAGCACAGAACCTTGCGAAACTCCAAAACAAACTTTGGTATGTAAGGATGGTTCCTTATGAACGTCAACAAACTGAAAACGATCAGATAAATAAGATTTAAACCAGCTCAGTGCAGAACCTTTTAGGCCAATTAAGTGATCCAGTCTCTGCAGTAGAATTTGATGGTCAATTGTGTCAAACGCCGTACTAAGATCTAATAAAACAAGTACAGAGACAAGTCCCCTGTCTGAAGCAATCAGAAGGTCATTTGTAATTTTAACTAGTGCTGTCTCAGTGCTATGATGCACTCTAAATCCTGACTGAAATTCCTCAAATAAATTATTATCATGGAGAAAATCACACAGCTGGTCTGCGACTACTTTCTCAAGGATCTTTGACATAAAGGGAAGATTAGATATTGGTCTATAGTTGGCTAACACCTCTGGATCCAGGGTGGGCTTTTTTAGTAGAGGTTTAATTACAGCTACCTTAAAAGACTGTGGTACATAGTCTGTTAATAAGGATATATTGATCATATCTAATACATGAGTGTTAACTAAAGGAAAGACCTCCTTAAGTAGCCTAGTTGGCATGGGGTCTAAGAGACACATTGATGATTTAGATGAAGAAATCACTGCTCTATTAGTGTCACAGCCCTCAGCTCCCACAGGTCAAAGGTTGAGTCCCTACCTCTTTTAACCAGTCTCAGAAAAATCAGCCTCACTTCCTGTTCTTGAGGTGTTCTGTTTGATTAAACTTTATTCAGTCTGTTTACAATCTGATCTGATGACAACAGGTCATCTGATCTCATCTGATGTTTGTTTACACGTCAGTGTCTGAACAGATGCTGACTGCCTGCTCGCTACATGACATCACAGTCAGTATTTACCTGCTAAGTCTCGTTGTCCAGGTGAGTCCAGGTGGGTCGGGGGCAGTGATGAAGTACGGCTTCCCCTCATTGGCCAACATCAAGACCAGAGAATCCTATGTCACCTCGTATGACACCCGCACACGCACTGCATCCTGGGTAATAGAGAGGCTAAGCCCCGCCTCCCTGAGTGGCCCATCAGACAGGAAGTACTGTGAGTTCAAAGAGGACGACAGGTGAGACATGAGGACGACAGGTGAGACATGAGGACAGGTAAAGACAGGATGTCAGACAGGACATTTAATCTTTATTTAAACCTGACTCCAACCCCGCACAGCGTACACGTGTTCCACAGAGCAACCAACGCCGACTACAGGGGGAGTGGCTTCGACAGAGGACACCTGGCAGCTGCAGCCAATCACAAGTGGAGTCAGAAAGCCATGGACGACACCTTCTACCTGAGCAATATTGCACCGCAGGTAACACACACACACACACACACACACACACACACACACACACACACACACACACACACACACACACACACACACACACACACACACACACACACACACACACACACACCAGTCTGCAGGTGTGTTAACGTCCTGTGTGTTCCGTGTTTAGAACCCTCACCTGAACCAGAACACCTGGAACAATCTGGAGAAGTTGTGTCGCTCTCTGACCAAATCCTACCTGAACGTGTACGTGTGCACGGGGCCGCTCTACCTTCCCAGGTGACACTCTGACTCTTCTTCTGAGGTGTCTGAATGTGGTGTGGGCGGGGCTTTAGAGTGACATCAGCAGGTGTGTGTGTGTGTGTGTGTGTGTGTGTGTGTGTGTGTGTGTGTGTGTGTGTGTGTGTGTGTGTGTTTCAGGCAGGAGGCTGACGGGAAACTCTACGTTCGATATCAGGTGTTGGGACGAAACCATGTCGCCGTGCCAACGCACTTCTTCAAGGTGAGTCCACCTGTCTGATGTTGGTGATGGTGGTGATGATGACAGTGATGATGGTGACGATGGCGATGGTCCTGTCCTGTGTGTCGTCAGGTGGTGATCCTGGAGCAGATGAACGGCAGGGGGGTGGAGCTTCAGTCGTATGTTTTACCCAACGAACCGGTGGATGAGAAGGTTCCTCTGGAGCGTTTCCTGGTTCCTATAGAAACCATCGAACGAGCATCAGGACTTCAGTTTGTCCCAAACATCATGAAGAGGACCAGCAGCCTGCAGGCCATCACCGCCAGATAGATACATTACCCACAATGCACTGCACCTGTGAGTCTATATCACCACCAGCTAAACCGTCTACACCAAACCCTCTAGAACCAGCAGTAAGCCTTCAGACTTGGTACCTAGACCCTGGGTCTGTTCAGACAGTCCTCTTAAATGTGGGCGGGGTTGTTGTCACTCACTGCTCCGTCCAGCACTCGCTGTATTTCCTCATCAGTGGTGACATAGATGGAAGTCTGCACCTGGTTTATCGTCCACAGAACGAGGCTGCACGCCCACATTTTCACAACAAAATACAACAGGCTGCAGTGAGAGTCTCTCTCCATGGGATATTTAAAAATAGCAGCTTTGTGCATTTAGTCCTTCTCAGGCAAGCTCAGGGGTTTAGTGTTGCTTTAGCCCACAGGAAGTGAGGATTAGAATATATGACCTTCACATAATCCGCTCCAAATCAATCTATATTTTTAAAGTCATTACTAAAAGTGTGTGTCATATAAAAACTAAAGTGATGGTCAAAGTTGTCACAGTGAAATTTAAGGTGTGCTGATGGATTCACGTCATCAACTCATGCATTGAGTAACATTACAAGTTAACGTTCCACCTTAAAAGTTGCCGGCAGTCGGCCCAGTGAATGAAGTTATTTTTTTCTCTTTCATTTTATAGTTGTAGTTTTCTGATGTATGAACAGAGGTTACATAAAACCAGAGTGAGCGTCCTCTACTGACCAATCAGACTGCAGGGTTTCTAGCTCCACCTTTTAGTACCAGATCTGTGTGCTAGGTACCCCAACAGAGGGGGGACCAAACATGGGGACGCTAAGGAACGCTTCTGTTGGTACCATCCACAACTTTTCACTGTGGAGACAGAAACTATGAACAGTATTAACATTACTGATTATTCCTATGTGTCTTTACTCAGAGAGCCGACGTATTTCCTGCGAGACGCCTGCTGGACAGCATCATCATGTGACTGTGTGACATCATCATGTTTGTATATTATTATATTTTATATTTCAGAGATAATTGTGATTAAAGATGATCAATAAATAATAATCAGCTGTCATTGATTATTGTTCGTCTTTAAGTGCTTCTTAACCTGTTTTCACTTTAAGGGTTTTCATTCATTCATTCATTCATCAATCACATTTGGGCCTTAAATCTCACTTCCCCCTTAAACTCTGCAGATAATCCATTAACCCCACAGTTCACCTTCTCCTTTGGAGAAGTTAAGGTATCTGTTATTGTACTTTGACAGGCTTAAGGGGTTCTAACTCTCAGCTGATGCAGAAAATAATAATACATAATCCCTTAATAAACTCCATTAATCTAAATCTCATGAAAGGTGAACTAATGTTATTTTCAACCTGGGCCCTATTTTCTGATCTAATTTTGTCTAAATGAGTGATAGGATGTTCAATATGTAACATGTCTCCAGTACGAAGCTAGGGCTGACCTGCCTGCAGCCCATGAGCGTACGCTATATTAAATAATAGGACACGCAGATAGCATCAAACAACGTCAAAATACGTCCACAAAAAGTGCGTTTTTTTCACACAGGCTTGGATTGTTAGTACAATTATCTGACAACATAAAGGAAAGGAGAAATGAACGTCTGTGTTTACCTTTCACTGGATTCAGACATGTTCCTCTGCCTGTTGCTGCTCCCTCTCTCTCCTCGTCCGCTCTTCAGTTTCAATGAGCTCTGCGTCCGTGTACGTCCGTGTTCAAATAAATACGGGCACTCATCAAATTCAAATGGCTCATCCAGATCCAGCTGGTCAAAATCGGGTCAGTTCCTAAGTTCCCCTTTAATGAGAGTCACTTAACTTTTTACCTTTTAAGAAACCTAAGCCTTAACTTTGCTCACTCAGTCATTAAAAGTTCTGTTATTAAGGGAATGATTAAGGGATATATTATGGGATGTTAAATTAATATTTAATGAGGTCTAGATCTAAGGGCTTTTAAACTGATACAAATAAACACCTTGTTTTTACACCTTAAATCTTATTGGTCAGTTCAAAAGCCCCCAAACATAAATCCCCTTTTCTGTTGTAATGCATTAATTAACAATGTGAATCTCAATGATGTATTTATCAGTGATGAGTAGGTGATTAACAGAGGCTCAGACAGGAAACAGGAAGTAAATATTTAATTAGAAAACCAAATCAGCACAAATTCATCAAGACTTTCAAAATAAAAGTTTGTTGAGTTCGTTCAACGGCTCCATGTCAGAGTTCCGTTTATCTCTTGGAGCAGTGAGGGTCAGGGGAGCAGTTTACAGGAAGTGTGGCAGCTGGCGGCGGCGAACAGGTGACCATCAGCTGATTACAAAAAGGCGTGGTGTCACCAGCAGACAAAGTTTCACTCGTACAAACAGAAACGTCCCAATCTGATTTAACATGAGTCCAAATGACATCATCACCTCGCTGTCCGACGTGTCTGTGTGGGTCATGTGATCATGGTGACATCAACGCCGCTTTCGCCACAGCAGATCTGTCGGCTCTCTTCACTGTTAGACTCTGCTACCTCATATCGCAGGCATACACCGGCGTGATAACGGTACACATCCACACTCTGACAGGAAGCCAGCCAATCACAACGGAGAAGGGGCGGAGCCTGCTGTTCTCTACAGGCGTCTTCGTCCTGATTGGCCGGAGGTCAGCCGACTGTTGTCCACCTCTATGAAGTCGTCCTCTCCATCTTGCGAGCCGATGATGTCAGACAGCAGGTAGTTGGTGTCGCTGTGCGCCTCCTCCTGCTCCTCCTCCCTGCTGAGCCTCCTCAGCTTCTCCTTCAGGATGGGAACCACCCTCAGCTGCAGGAAGTCCACGATCTCTGAGCAGACAGGAAGTGACATCACACATTACATCAAGCACTGAATCTCTGAGCATACAGGAAGTGACATCACACATTACATCAAGCACTGAGGCCTAATCCCAAACCACTCCCTACCCACTACCACTTCACTACCGAGTGTCACTCCAAATCAAGTTACACTCACAGCTGCGGAGGGCACTCCTGATTAAGGGGAAGTGTATGAAAGAAGCCAAACCATGGGACGCCCTCGCCACTCTACCGGAAGAAGGAAGCAGATGTAACCATGGATACCGACATACGCTTTTGTGAAAGCAAAATAGAGCAACAGGCTATAAAAAAAACCAAAAAAAACATTTAAATATTAATTACAGTGAGTTATATTAAAAATAAACTTGGATAAGTCAGATAAGAGAATTATAGATTTTTTTTAAAAAAAATCATGAGAATGGGATGAGGAATTTTTTTAGACAGTTTTAAATAGTTTATTTGAGCATATGGACGTGGAGGTTTTGACACCAAACATTCCGAGTTTGTTTGAGACTAAAGTCAGGGTGAGGAAAAACAAATGTGTGTGTTTGATCTAAAATATTTTACAAAGTAGAAAGATGGAACTCTTTCATTTGTACGTTGTTTCCTCGATTGTGATGTTGCGCTTCCTGCTGGGCTCATCAGAAGCCTGCACTGATGCGCACTCGCTATCCAAGGGCTGAGCAGTCCACTCGCACTCAGCGATAATTGGTTTGGGACGGCCCTTAATATGGCGGAGCTCCGCGTGACCACGCAAACGGAGGGGGAGTGAATAGGGCGAGGGGATAGGGGCCGGTTTGGGATTGGGCCTGAATCTCTGAGCAGACAGGAAGTGACATCACACATTACATCAAGCACTGAATCTCTGAGCAGACAGGAAGTGACATCACACAATACATCAACATTCATTAAACACTGTCTGTAGAGCGGAGTATCTTTGATCCATCAGAGTTCTTAAGTTAATACTTTAATTACTTCATAAGGTACTTCATTACACACTGAGAAATACTATAGTACTGAATAAGAGTACTGCAGTAGTGAGTAATAGAGTACTGTAGTGGTGAATAATGGAGTACTTAAGTAGTTAATAATGAAGTACTAAGTAACAGTACTGTCGTGGTGAGTAATAGATTACTATAGTACCAAATTCTGTAGTCGTGAGTAATAGATTACTATAGAAGTGAGTAAAAGAGTACTGTAGAAATGAGTAATAAATGACTGTAGAAGTGAGAAATAGATTACTGTAGTAGTAGTGAGTAATTGGTTACTCGAGTAGTGGGTACCTCCGTAGGATAAACTGGTCCAATTGGGAACTCTGGAAACTTTCAGTCTGTGGAAACTTTTCTGTACACACAACGGAGTCACGTTACTGCAACACAACAACACAGGAGGACTGTTAGTACTACTGTCAGGACACGTGTTCTACTGTCAGGACACTTCATGACTACTGTCAGGACACACGTGTGTACTACTGTCAGGACACTTCAGTACTACTGTCAGGACACATTTGTACTACTGTCAGGACACACGTGTGTACTACTGTCAGGACACTTGTGTGTACTACTGTCAGGACACATTTGTACTACTGTCAGGACACATTTGTACTACTGTCAGGACACATGTGTACTACTGTCAGGACACGTGTACTACTGTCAGGACACATGTGGTGTACTACTGTCAGGACACATGTACTACTGTCAGGACACATGTACTACTGTCAGGACACATTTGTACTACTGTCAGGACACATTTGTACTACTGTCAGGACACGTGTACTACTGTCAGGACACATGTGTACTACTGTCAGGACACATGTGGTGTACTACTGTCAGGACACTAAAGTACGACTGTCAGGAAACTTCAGTACTCCTGTCAAGACACTTCAGTCCTCCTGTCAGGACACGTGTTGTGTACTACTGTCAGGACACTTCAGGACTACTGTCAGGACACGTGTTGTGTACTACTGTCAGGACACATCAGCACTACTGTCAGGACACATGTTGTGTACCAGTACTACTGTCAGGACACAAGTACTACTGTCAGGACACATGTTGTGTACCAGTACTACGGTCAGGACACGTGTTGTGTACTGCTGTCAGGACACATCAGCACTACTGTCAGGACACATCAGCACTACTGTCAGGACACATGTTGTGTACCAGTACTACTGTCAGGACACGAGTACTACTGTCAGGACACATGTTGTGTACCAGTACTACGGTCAGGACACGTGTTGTGTACTGCTGTCAGGACACATCAGCACTACTGTCAGGACACATGTGTACCAGTACTACTGTCAGGACATGAGTACTACTATCAGGACACAAGTTGTGTACCAGTACTACTGTCAGGACACATGTTGTGTACCAGTACTACGGTCAGGACACGTGTTGTGTACTACTGTCAGGACACATCAGCACTACTGTCAGGACACATGTTGTGTACCAGTACTACTGTCAGGACATGAGTACTACTATCAGGACACATGTTGTGTACCAGTACTACTGTCAGAACACATGTTGTGTACTACTGTCAGGACACTAAAGTACTACTGTCAGGAAACTTCAGTCCTCCTGTCAGGACACGTGTTGTGTACTACTGTCAGGACACTTCAGGACTACTGTCAGGACACTTCAGTCCTCCTGTCAGGACACATGTTGTGTACTACTGTCAGGACACTTCAGTCCTCCTGTCAGGACACGTGTTGTGTATTACTGTCTGGACACTTCAGGACTACTGTCAGGACACGTGTACTACTGTCAGGACACATCAGCACTACTGTCAGTACACATGTTGTGTACTAGTACTACTGTCAGGACACGAGTACTACTGTCAGGACACATGTTGTGTACCAGTACCACGGTCAGGACACATGAGTACTACTATCAGGACACATGTTGTGTACCAGTACTACTGTCAGGACACATCAACACTACTGTCAGAACACATGAGTACTACTGTCAGGACACATGTTGTGTACCAGTACTACTATCAGGACACATGTTGTGTACCAGTACTACTGTCAGGACACATGTTGTGTACCAGTACTACTGTCAGGACACATGTTGTGTACCAGTACTACTATCAGGACACATGTTGTGTACCAGTACTACTGTCAGGACACATGTTGTGTACCAGTACTACTGTCAGGACACATGAGTACTACTATCAGGACACCAGTACTAATGTCGTCATCTTCATCATCATCATCGTCATCACTGTCAGAGAACAAAATAAAATCCTGAGGTTACTCACCCGATGGTGTGAGTGACTTCGTCCCAGTCGATGTCAGCCATGTCGTTCACCTGCATATTGTACAGCCTGAAACAGACAGTTAGTTTGTCTTCATCATCATCATCATCATCATCATCATCATCATCATCATCGTACCTGACAGGATGACACGTTTAAACCACATGGAGCTGTAATCACATGACCAGTGACACATTAATCATTAATGAAGGATGAATTAAAGGGACAGTTCAGATATTTTGCAGTTGGTGTGTGTCCTAGAGAAGACAGCGGTCGTCTCATCTCAGAGAAGCTCAGTGATGTCCTGCTGTGGGCGGAGCAACAATAAGACACGTTTTAGACACCTTATAAAATCACCATCAGTTTGTCCACACTGTGTGACACTCCTCTGGCACTACTTTTTCTTAGCCTTAGAACGTCTGTTCTTACGAGTGAGCACCAGTGTATCATGCCACAGGTCAAACATCTGAACTGTCCCTTTAAGGGTCTCCAGGCTGTCTGAGACACACTGTCCACATATTTTCGGACCTATGTGTTATATCCTGTCCATGTCCACAGGAAACAGAGCTTTTATTGTGAAAGGCTGTCTTACGTGTTGATGAGGAGGATTTTAGCCTGAAGTCCTTCAGGTCCTCTGTTGAAGGTGCTGACACCTGAAGACAGTTTGGACTTCAAGAGGGAGAACCTGAAGGACACACAGACATCACACTTGGACACCTGGACAACTGAAGAACTGGAAACTTGAACAAATGAACACCTGGACACCCTACAGTATCAGAATGAGTACCAGTACCGCTACCAGTATAGCAGGAAACCCAGCAGGTGTACTGACCACTTGAGTCGACACTGGCTCCAGGACCTGGTCCCGACCTGCTGACTGATCTCCTTCCAGGGCAGGTTGTTACACAGCTGGTCTCTGCTCAGACCAGGACCAGTAGAGTTTTGCTGGACCAGAACCTCCAGGTGGGCCTTCAGAGCCTGCTTCAACCTGGACTCCTCCTCTGGACTCCACAAACCGCGACCTGCAGCTGGATGGACAAAGGTGAGGGTCAGGTTACTGTGACAGCTGCAGAGAACTCATCTGAATAAAGACGTCGCCAGTGTTGTAACAAAACCTGAGAGAACCTCAGGTTCTGGGTGTTTACCAAGGCTGACGAAGCGTTTCTGTAAAGAGTACACGCTGCGATCCATCTTCTCAGAGATCTTCCTCCAGTCGTTGCCATGGAGATTCTGTAACTTCATCAAAGAACGCACCTCCTCCTCTGAGTACCTGGAACAGGATGAGCACAGGTAGAACATGAACATACAGAGAACACATAGTCAGGATGTGGAGATACAGAGGGTTCCACAGATAGATCACAGAATGTTTTTGTCTGAGTACAGAAACAGACTCATAATCAGCTTGACCTCTGACCTTCCCATGTGGTTCCTCTCGTCAAAAATCTTTTTAGCTCTTGTGTGAACTTGATGGCAGGTGCGAGGAATCCCCTCGGCTGGACGGACACAGAGAGACAGAAAGTTGATTAATGTATGGAGGTTATATTAGTAACTACTGACAGTCTGTTTCATGGGGTTAAGTTTTATTAGAACTTTGTTTCAGACAGGGCCAAAGCAGAGCTACACGCTCACACTGCAGTACTACACACACACACACACACACACACACACACACACACACCAGTACTACACACAAACACACTGCTGCACTACACACACACACACACACCAATCATGATGTTTGTGTTTCTTTACGTACCGATTCTCTCCAGGAAATGATGTCGTGCTCTCAGCTTCTTAATCTCTACCTCCTGGTCTTTGTACCTCTGAGGAAACAGAAGCTGATTGGCCGAGCTGATGCCTGTCAGAGCCAGGAAGTCTGCCACGTTCTCTCTGATTCGCTGATTCTCTTCCTGAGAGCACCGCCCCCGACGCAAAGACACACCTGGAGGACGAAGGACAGGTGAACACGCAGTAGTTCAAGAATTGTCCCCATAAACACCTGATTGTTTACAGTATCGGCACCTGATTGTTTACAGTATCGGCACCTGGTTGTTTACAGTATCGGTACCTCATTACCTCGCTGTTTACACCATCGGCACCTCATTGTTTGCAGTATCGGTACCTCGCTGTTTACAGTATCGGTACCTCGCTGTTTACAGTATCGGTACCTCGCTGTTTACAGTATCGGTACCTCGCTGTTTACAGTATCGGTATCTGTTTACAGTATATGTATCTGTTGTTTACAGTATCGGTACCTCGTCGTTTACAGTATCAGTACTTCGTTGTTTACAGTCTCGGTACCTTGTTGTTTACAGTCTCGGTATCTGTTATTTGCAGTATCGGTACCTCGTTACCTCGTTGTTTGCAGTATAGGCTCCTCGTTTGCAGTCTCGGTACCTCGTTGTTTACAGTCTTGTATCTGTTGTTTACAGTATCGGTACCTCGTTGTTTGCAGTATCGGTACCTCGTTACCTCGTTGTTTGCAGTATCGGCACCTCGTTGTTTGCAGTATCGGCACCTCGTTGTTTGCAGTATCGGCACCTCGTTGTTTGCAGTATCGGCACCTCGTTGTTTACAGTGTAGGCACCTGGTTGTTTACAGCATCGGCACCTCGTTACCTCGTTGTTTATAGTATCTGCACCTGGTTGTTTACAGTATAGGTTCCTCGTTGTTTACAGTATCGGTACCTCGTTGTTTACAGTATAGGCACCTGGTTGTTTACAGTATCGGTACCTCGTTACCTCGTTGTTTACAGTATCTGCACCTGGTTGTTTACAGTATCGGCACCTCGTTGTTTACAGTATCGGCACCTCGTTGTTTACAGTATCGGCACCTCGTTGTTTACAGTGTAGGCACCTGGTTGTTTACAGTGTAGGCACCTCGTTACCTTGTTGTTTACAGTATCAGCACCTGGTTGTTTACAGTATTTGTACCTTGTTGTTTACAGTATAGGTACCTTGTTGTTTCAAGTACTTGAAGCGCTGCAGGTCGTATCTCAGCAGTTTGTTGATCTGATCAGCTGATTTCTTCTCCACGCCTGGAACAAACTCCTGAAGCTCCTTTAACGATGCCCAGTCCACTCTGACATCACAGGAAATACACTGTTAACAATGTGCTACGATTGGACAAGAGATACTGGATGAAGGGAGATACCCAACTGTAGGCTTATCCAATGTTAAGAAACGGTTACTCTTCCTGTCTCGTAAGTGGGCGTGGTTAGCTCTCCCTCCAATCAGAGCCTGTTCTCCCTCAACCCCCTCCCCTCCCCACCAACGTGTTGAACAGAGGCTCTGTGGATGTCTGTGTATGCGGATCGAGAAGCAGGTGGAATGAAAATACATTCTTCCTATTATTGCAGCCTATTGTTGCACAGAGCTTGGGCATTTTTATTTATTACTAGCAGTAAATAAGTGTTTGTAAGCTAACTGTGATTTTACCACCTGTTTATCAAGATCACAAGATCTCGCGAAAACTTGTTTTCTGAGACGGACAGGGCTCAAACAAAGTTAACTTTCTCTTGATCTGTGCGGATGAAAAATGCAGCTTCAGTGTCAGAATGTTGGTGAGATGTGTGGCTTGAGGAAAATGAAGCCAATATTTACTTCAGTGACTATAGGGTGAAAGAATTGACCATAAATTGTGATCACGTTCATTTTCCTCATTGACGACAATACATTCACAGCTGCCGCAAGGGGCGTGGCGCTGACGTCACTGAATCAGGAAGTGAGTTGAGTTGGGTATCTCGCTTCATCCAATATCTCTGATTGGACCAGAGAAACACTGCACAATGATTGGACCACAAACGACTTTTACGATACAACTTCTTTCTTACAATGTTATGACTTAATCTCACATAATCACGATTGACTTTAAGACTTTATCTCAAAACACTATGACTGTATCGTACAACATCGTGACTTATCTTACGTTACAACTATCTTTTTTAAGACTTCATCTCAAACTGTTACGAATGTATCATACAACATTATGGCTTTGATCTTACAATGTTAAGACTTTATGTAACTCTACAAGTTTTATCTAAATCTCACAACATCACAACTAACTTTTAGACTTTATCTCAAAACACTACGACTGTATCGTACAACATTATGACTTATCTTACAACGTTACCGCTACTTTGTTACAACTTCTTCCCAAAATGTGACGAATGTATCTCACAACGTTATGGCTCTATCTTAAACTTAACAACTTCTGTCTTTCTTTACAACTTCACCTTAAAACGTTAAGACTTTATTTTATGTTACAACTTTGACTTTTTTTAAGTGACAACTTTAATATTACTATTTTTATTGTACATCTTACAATGTTTACACTTTATCTTACATAGCAACTTCATCTTAATGTTACAAATGTATCTTACAATATTATGACTTTTCTGTAACCACTTTATCCCACAATATTAAGACATTATTTTACATTACGACTTATTTATCTTACAACATTATGACTGTATTTTATGTTACGATTTTCTCTTACGATGTTATGTCTTTATGTAACGTTACAACTGTATCATCTAATAATAGACACTGTTAATGCAGACTCCTTTTCTTCTAACATTTAAACTTTATCGTAACTTTGAGACTTAAAACTTTGTAAACAGAATATCTGACGTTATTGACATCTCAGAAGTTTTTTTCACTGTTTCACTGCGATGACTAGTTACATTAATAACAATAAAAATAATAAACAGAAGAACTTACTGCTCCTCTCCTTCAGCTCCTCTTCTTTTCTTCTTCACTCCTTCTCTTTCTCCTCCTGTCGTCCTCTTCTTCGTCTCTCCCACCTTCTCTTTTGCTCCTCTCCTCTCCTTCCCTCTCTCCTTCTTCCTCTTCTTCTCTCCTACAGTCCCTCCTTCCTGTGACATCACTTTCTCCCCTCTCTTCTTCTTCTTCTTCTCTCCTTCCTGTGACATCACTTGTTCCACACTCTCTTCTTTCGTCTTCTTTTTCTTCGTGGCAATGTCATCTGTCTCTCTGTGGTTATGGTCTGTTGTTACCATGGCGATGCTCTCTTCACCCTGCCCTTCCTTGTGTTTCTTTTTCTTCTTCTTTTCTACTGTGTTGGTATCTGCGGCGTCGTGCACCGCCTCCTTCACCTCCTCCTCCTGCCTCTCCATTCTCTTCTTCTTCTTCCTCTTCTCCTCCTTCTCCGGGCTGCTCACATCAGCAGGAGGAGGAGGAGGAGGAGGAGGAGGAGGGCAAAGACTGTCCTCCTCTTTCTCTCTCATCTTCTTCTTCTTCTTCTTCTTCTTCTTTTCTGCTTTCTCAGGTGTTTCGATGTCCACAGGTGTGGGACACTCCCCCATCTCTGACCTCCTCCTCTTCTTCTTCTGAGGGGAGAGACAATCTACAGGAGGACTCATGACAGAAGGAGAAGGAGGTGATGGAGGAGATGACTGAAGAGTAAGTGATGGAGGAGGTGCAGACTTAATGCTGTTGATCAGTTTGTTGTTGAAGCTGTAAAAGAAGAAACAAAGTTCAGGTTAAAAGGTGTCCTTGTGTCTCACTGCGTCCTCCTGCATCCTCCTGTCTCACTGCGTCCTCCTGTCTCACTGCGTCCTCCTGCATCCTCCTGTCTCACTGCGTCCTCCTTTCTCATTTCGATGTAGTATAGCAGCATACAGACTGATGTAGCGTAGCAGTGTGCAGACTGATGTAGCGTAGCAGCGTACAGACTGATGTAGCGTAGCAGCGTACAGACCTATGTAGTGTAGCAGTGTACAGACTCATGTAGCATAGCAGCGTACAGACTGATGTAGCGTAGCAGCGTACAGACCTATGTAGTGTAGCAGCATACAGACCCATGTAGCATAGCAGCGTACAGACCTATGTAGCGTACCAGCGTACAGACCCATGTAGCGCACCAGCGTACAGACCCATGTAGCGTAGCAGTGTACAGACCTATGTAGCATAGCAGCGCACAGACTGATGTAGCGTAGCAGCGTACAGACTGATGCAGCGTAACAGCGTACAAAGTGATGTAGTGTAACAGCGTACAGACCCATGTAGCGTAGCAGCATACAGACCCATGTAGCATACCAGCGTACAGACTGATGTAGCATAGCAGTGTACAGACTGATGTAGCGTAACAGCGTACAAAGTGATGTAGTGTAACAGCGTACAGACCCATGTAACGTAGCAGCATACAGACACATGTAGCGTAGCAGCGTACAGACTGATGCAGCGTAACAGCGTACAAAGTGATGTAGTGTAACAGCGTACAGACCCATGTAGCGTAGCAGCATACAGACACATGTAGCGTAGCAGCGTACAGACTGATGTAGCGTAACAGCGTACAGACCCATGTAGCGTAACAGCGTACAGACCCATGTAGCGTAACAGCGTACAGACCCATGTAGCGTAGCAGCATACAGACTGATGTAGCCTAACAGCATACAGACCCATGTAGTGTAGCAGCGTACAGACTGAAGTAGCGTAACAGCGTACAGACTGATGTAGGGTAACAGTGTACAGACCCATGTAGTGTAGCAGCATACAGACACATGTAGTGTAGCAGCGTACAGACCCATGTAGCATACCAGCGTACAGACTGATGTAGCGTAGCAGTGTACAGACTGATGTAGCGTAACAGCGTACAAAGTGATGTAGTGTAACAGCGTACAGACCCATGTAGCGTAGCAGCATACAGACACATGTAGCGTAGCAGCGTACAGACTGATGTAGCGTAGCAGCGTACAGACTGATGCAGCGTAACAGCGTACAAAGTGATGTAGTGTAACAGCGTACAGACCCATGTAGCGTAGCAGCATACAGACACATGTAGCGTAGCAGCGTACAGACTGATGTAGCGTAGCAGCGTACAGACCCATGTAACGTAACAGCGTACAGACCCATGTAACGTAACAGCGTACAGACCCATGTAGCGTAGCAGCATACAGACTGATGTAGCGTAACAGCGTACAGACTGATGTAGCGTAGCAGCGTACAGACTGATGTAGCATAGCAGCGTACAGACTGATGTAGCATAGCAGCATACAGACTTATGTAGCATAGCAGCATACAGACCGATGTCGCGTACCAGCATACAGACACATGTAGCGTAGCAGCGCACAGACCCATGTAGCATAGCAGAGTACAGACCCATGTAGCGTAGCAGCATACAGACCCATGTAGCGTAGCAGCGTACACACTGATGCAGCGTAACAGCGTACAAAGTGATGTAGTGTAACAGCGTACAGACCCATGTAGCGTAGCAGCATACAGACACATGTAGCGTAGCAGCGTACAGACTGATGTAGCATAGCAGCGTACAGACCCATGTAGCGTAACAGCGTACAGACCCATGTAGCGTAGCAGCATACAGACTGATGTAGCCTAACAGCATACAGACCCATGTAGTGTAACAGCGTACAGACCCATGTAGCGTAACAGCGTACAGACCCATGTAGCGTAGCAGCATACAGACTGATGTAGCCTAACAGCATACAGACCCATGTAGTGTAGCAGCGTACAGACTGAAGTAGCGTAACAGCGTACAGACTGATGTAGGGTAACAGTGTACAGACCCATGTAGCGTAGCAGCATACAGACACATGTAGTGTAGCAGCGTACAGACCCATGTAGCATACCAGCGTACAGACTGATGTAGCGTAGCAGTGTACAGACTGATGTAGCGTAACAGCGTACAAAGTGATGTAGTGTAACAGCGTACAGACCCATGTAGCGTAGCAGCATACAGACACATGTAGCGTAGCAGCGTACAGACCCATGTAGCGTAGCAGCGTACAGACTGATGCAGCGTAACAGCGTACAAAGTGATGTAGTGTAACAGCGTACAGACCCATGTAGCGTAGCAGCATACAGACACATGTAGCGTAGCAGCGTACAGACTGATGTAGCGTAGCAGCGTACAGACCCATGTAGCGTAACAGCGTACAGACCCATGTAGCGTAGCAGCATACAGACTGATGTAGCGTAACAGCGTACAGACTGATGTAGCGTAGCAGCGTACAGACCCATGTAGCGTAGCAGCATACAGACTGATGTAGCGTAACAGCGTACAGACCCATGTAGCGTAACAGCATACAGACCCATGTAGCGTAGCAGCATACAGACTGATGTAGCGTAACAGCGTACAGACTGATGTAGCGTAGCAGCGTACAGACTGATGTAGCATAGCAGCGTACAGACTGATGTAGCATAGCAGCATACAGACTTATGTAGCATAGCAGCATACAGACCGATGTCGCGTACCAGCATACAGACACATGTAGCGTAGCAGCGCACAGACCCATGTAGCATAGCAGAGTACAGACCCATGTAGCGTAGCAGCATACAGACACATGTAGCGTAGCAGCGTACAGACCCATGTAGCGTAGCAGCGTACACACTGATGCAGCGTAACAGCGTACAAAGTGATGTAGTGTAACAGCGTACAGACCCATGTAGCGTAGCAGCATACAGACACATGTAGCGTAGCAGCGTACAGACTGATGTAGCATAGCAGCGTACAGACCCATGTAGCGTAACAGCGTACAGACCCATGTAGCGTAGCAGCATACAGACTGATGTAGCCTAACAGCATACAGACCCATGTAGTGTAGCAGCGTACAGACTGATGTAGGGTAACAGTGTACAGACCCATGTAGCGTAGCAGCATACAGACACATGTAGTGTAGCAGCGTACAGACCCATGTAGCATACCAGCGTACAGACTGATGTAGCGTAGCAGTGTACAGACTGATGTAGCGTAACAGCGTACAAAGTGATGTAGTGTAACAGCGTACAGACCCATGTAGCGTAGCAGCATACAGACACATGTAGCGTAGCAGCGTACAGACTGATGTAGCGTAGCAGCGTACAGACCCATGTAGCGTAACAGCGTACAGACCCATGTAGCATAGCAGCATACAGACCCATGTAGCGTAGCAGCGTACAGACTGATGTAGCGTAGCAGCGTACAGACTGATGTAGCATAGCAGCGTACAGACTGATGTAGCGTAGCAGCGTACAGACTGATGTAGCATAGCAGCATACAGACCGATGTCGCGTACCAGCATACAGACACATGTAGCGTAGCAGCGCACAGACCCATGTAGCATAGCAGAGTACAGACCCATGTAGCGTAACAGCGTACAGACTGATGTAGCGTAGCAGTGTACAGACTGAGCAGCAGATCTGATTTTACCCTCCTCTGTCTGAGAGCCACCAGAACCAGATGATCAGTGAGCCTCAGTTAATGAACACTGACAGAACCTCAGAACAATAAACAGAACAGTCAGAACCAGGCACTACGGTCCCGTCATCAGGAGAACAGATCCTACAGAACATGTTATTGAAATAAAAATCTAAATAATTAAATTCAGTTATTAAATTTAATTTACAGAGTTCAGTTCTAAAAGTTTCTCAGTTGAATTAAAAGTAGAGACAGACTGTATGATGTTTGTTCTACAGGATATGTTCTCCTGATGCAGAGACCGTAGTGCCTGGTTCTGACTGTTCTGTTTATTGTTCTGAGGTTCTGTTTGTGTTTATTAACCCACTGATCATCTGGTTCTGATGGATCTGATGGTTCTCTGTGTTCTCAGACAGAGGAGGGTAAAATCAGACTGTTCGTCTCTCTGTCAATCGTTCTTCAGAGAACAGTTCAGCTGATCACAGTGGTCCTGTAAACCAGACCTGAACTTGAACGTGACCCCAGACCTGAACCCGAACTGCTGTGGTTCTGTTAGTGGACGTGATAAAGACTGGTTTCTTACAGACCTCAGGAGAACCTTTAATACAGAACCCTGAACAACACAAACACACAGACCAGACAACAGTCAGTGACCCGGACCTCTGAGCCCAGACCTGAACCACTGAGCCCAGCCTGGTAGCACATACCTGGGGTCCAAAGCTTTCAGCAATGAATAAACCCCAGCTTTTCCACAGTAGCCTATATATGGGCCCCATATCTCTTGCAATATACATGGCGACTGCATCTGTGATCGCTTTCCACCGGACCCCTTTCTTATCATACAGCAGTGTTTCCCCTACCATCATATTGGATCATAACAGGAGTCATTTAAGGTTACCTTTCCCATAGAACAGGTCTATACCTTGTCCTTTTGTTAAACAAACTAAATAGCCTTATGTTACAGGCTGAGCCTGATGTGTGTGTGGCTTGCTTGTGTGTGTGTGTGTGTGTGGAGCTGTGTATGTGTGTAGTTGATATATGAGGTATGAGACGTTAGTGCGACGGATGTGGTGTGTGACGTCAGACGAATGCGCCCCAGGAAGAAAGTGAGGCATGTGCTCTGTTGTTTACATCGAGCAGCCACAGTAAAGAAGCCTGCGCAGTTCTGCATGACGTTTTTGAGTTATTTCCCTCTATGTAAAAGTCAGACACTGATGAGAGAGGCTGTGCATCATCCCTGCAGTGCTGAAAATAAAGTGCCGTTCTTTAACGCAGACGAAGTCCCGTTGTTTATGTGCCCACTCTGAACTACGGGAGCCCAGCGGGGAGCGGCGGTGGCGGGTTTTAAATAGGAACTCGATTTTCATTAAAACAAATCGGCCTAAACTGCAAATTCGAATTAATCGATAAAATCGATTTATCGCCCAGCCCTAGCGGCCCAGACCTGACCCCGGACCCTCAACAAAACATCTCAGTGATCTCTCTACGGACTCTGGTACCGAGTCTCTCTCTGAAACCACCGGGACAACACCACCAGACCAGAGCCGGAGATAAGACCGGCTCTCAGAGGAGACCCGGAACCAGAGCCGGGAGCAGACTCGATTATCGGAGCGGGAGTCTGGTCCTGGCCCTGAATCCAGACATGAACCCGGATATTTTACATATTTGATATATTTATTGACTCACCGTCTGTTTGTTTCTGCGGATGCACGCGGCACGCTGCTTTACTTCTTGTTCTTCATCAGCGCATGCGCAGGGCGCCTTAAAGCGCAGCAGGAAGGTGGGGGATGTCTCACTCTGACCCAGTTTCTGTTCTTTGAAATGTAACTAAGTTCTTTGACTCCTCTCCAGCAGGTCAGGACAGGGATGAAGGACTTGTTGAGATTCCTGCAGGTTTTTGTCAGAGAACAGAAGAGGAACTAAATGTGGTTGTTAAATGTTCTTATTAAAGTCAGAGAGAACAGATGCTCACAGCTGATCAATATCTGATAGGTAACAGCTGATCTGATCGATCACACCTCGTCTCAGCAGGGACATGACTTCGTGTGACTGAACTTCATGAAGCTGATTTCACCTAATTAGTTTAAGACCAATAAACATCACTGTCATTAACATGTGGCGTGTTGGGTCTGAATGGGCAGAGTTTCCCAGCATGCACTGTGTTTAAATGTGTTGTAAATCAGTGACATCACACAGTGATGAATGTTTCTGTATGTCACAGTTGATGTGGTGGTCAAAGTTCAGTCGTAAACACAGTGATGACATCAGAGGGTCTGACAGGAAGCTGTCAAAGGGGAAGTAAAGAGCACTTCCTGTTTCAGAGTTGTTGAGAAACCTCAGCTCACCACATTTATTTTTCATAATTCATTGAAATTTAACAAATTAAATTTGAAATTAGATTTTTACTTTGAATAATAAAAGTAAATAGTGAAAAGTGTATTTGATGTTTTGATGTTCATATGACAGAATTAAATGCCCAAACAACAAATATTATGTGAACCTGACATAAACTTCCTGTCAGATGAGGTCATGTGACACGTTTATTTTGTGAAGCTGTTTCCAAAGCTTTACAGTGTTTGATGAGTTCAGAGATCTGTCACATCTCTGACTCTAGCTTACATTCTGATTTCATTGCTAGTTCATTTCAGTTTTTATATAAATAAATGTATTTTTTATAAACCTCTGATCTCACTCTCCTCTGACGCTGTCTCCACCGGCAGCCTGTCAGAGTTGCTCTTTGTCATCTTCTGTCTTTATGGCCTTGTTTCCTCTTAGTCATGTTGTCTTTACAGTTGTTTGTTGGTCGTCCTGTAGCAGTGTGGTCAGGTACATTTATGACAACATGGCTTCATATGTTCTTTATTGTGTCGGACCTCCGTCCTGTCTTGTTGGAGTCAAGTCAGGGCTCCACACCAGAGATCAGCTGATGAGCCTCCAACATCACAGCTTGGACTGAGTGAGACCTGAAATCCCCACGAAGCTTCAGAGGAGGAGGAGGAGGAAGAGATGAAGGCTGGCGAAGAGGAGGTAAAGGTTGAATCTTCCCTCTATTATTATGGGAACCTGAGATGGCAGGTTAATAAGATAGACGAGTTCACGTTATTCAGATTCACTTCCTGTATTTAAAGCGTTCTCTGGGACAAGAACTTCCGTCAGGATAAATAAAGTTTTATTGAACTGAATATTGATTTATCTGTGTGTGTGTGTGTGTGTGTGTGTGTGTGTGTGAGTGAGCTGCTGCAGTGACAGAGTTTTCCCTGTGAGGATCAATAATTACATTATTATATCTTACCTTAACCATGAGGACTTTTACTTCACACACTTCAGTTACATTCAAATCTCCTGTCGTTTAACTAAATGATCAACTGTGATTTTAGTCATAAACATAAAAATGCACAAAGATTTTTATTCAAAGTTTCAGTTCATTACAAATTCAACTCTTCAGATGCATAATGTGAAATATTCAGGTTAAGAAATAAGTCGTGTTTCAGTTCAGTTCTTCGTCTGTGGGTCAGAATCAAATCTGATGTTTAATAGATCAGTAGGATCAGTAACGTGTTATCGTCTCTAAAGACACAGAGACGCTAGCTACGGGACAGACAAACATCCTCACTGGTCGTCATGGAGTTTCAGAGAAGAAGATAAATGTCTCATCACAGGATATCTTCTTTACGTATGACATCACACAGCGGCGAGCCATCTGGAGACAAAAAAACACTGACACTGAACACGCCTGTTCAGTCCATGACATGAAGAAAAAACATAAAATGCATTTTACGTCCTGAAAACAGTCAGACGACAAGAAGTAAGAAAAACCTCTCTGTGAGAAACAGAATCCTCCGTCTGCAGTCTGGAGGAGCGGAGTCAGCTGACATCAGTCAGACGCAGTTACAGCGTGTTGAGACAACTTCTCTGTGGTTTTAAACATGACACCTAGATTAAGATTAAAGTTCCACTGATTGTCACACACCTGAGTGTGTGAAATTTGACCGCATTTGACCCATCCCGAGGGAGCGGTGAACAGCAGCGGTGCCGCGCTCGGGAATCATCACACTGCATCTCATCATGAGGTCTGACGGCGTCGTTACAGAAACTTCTGAAATCATTTCTCAGTTCAGGAAGACATTTGGATTGTTGGTGTTACAGAAACATGTTTCCTGACTGCGTGTAGAAAAACAAATCTTAAACTAAGAAACTTAAACTCTTAGATCAGAACAGGAATTCAGCTCATACAGAACCGACGAGCTTCTCAGGTTAGGAATCTTAAATCAGGACGGTAAAGACTCTGTACATCCTAATGTTAAAGGAACTGATTTGACTGGAACGGCTGTGAAGCTGAAGAAGGGGAACAACACCAATTCCCAGATGTTGAGATTCACCACCTTTCATCTAAAACTAGTGAGAGTATGGGTGTTTTTTTAAACATTGGAAAACCTGCTAACATAGACTCCTCTCCCACTGACAGTGGAGAGTCATACTGGTCTGCTGCAGAGCTGTGCACTAGACCAGTATGATGCTCTGGTTTTATTTTTCTCTGCTCTCTGCTGCGTCACTTTCAATGTCACACACCGCCTGAAAACAGGTTAGTAAACTGCAGAGAGCAGCATGGAGGCCGATGAGAATGTCAAACCCAAAACAGACTGATCTAGACCCTTTACGGGCAGCTCGCCCATAAAGGGTGTAAAATTAGTGCGTCCACCTGGGTGTTGTGTTTTTGTACTTCAGAGCTTTGGACATGACAAGCAGTGAGGACCATTTTCTGTAACTAGGCCCCAGAACTGTGATAATCAGAACTCTGATACTCAAGTTTTTAAACAAAGATCAAATCTGCAGTCTGTCTGTTCTCTCTGATCTGTACCACCAAAATAAAACATCCTGTTGCTCTTATTAGTTTTTAAGTGCTGCTGTCTTATTCAGGATCTTGTTCAAGAACTTTTTTTCAGGAATTTATTAAGGAACCTGCTCAGGAGTTTGTTCAAGAATTTGTTGAGGGGCTCCTTCTGGAACATCTTCGGGATCTTGCCCAGGAACTAATTTTGGAACTCGTTTGGGAACTCATTCAGAAACTCATCAGGGAAGTTGTTCAAGAACTTCAGGAACTGCTTCAGAGACTTGTTCCAGAATTTGTTGAGGAACTCATCCTAGAACTCTTTTAGGAACTCATCAAGGAACTCATTTAGGAACTAGTTCAGGAACTCATTCAGGAACTCATTCAGAAACTCATTAGGGAAGTTGCTCTAGAATTCATTCAAGAACTGCTTCAGAGACTTGTTCCAGAATTTGTTGAAGAACTCATTCTAGAACTCTTTTAGGAACTCATTTAGGAACTACTTCAGGAACGTGTTTGGGAACTCATTCAGAAACTCATCAGGGAAGTTGCTCAAGAATTCATTCAAGAACTGCTTCAGAGACTTGTTCCAGAATTCGTTGAGGAACTCATCCTAGAAATCTTTAAGAAAATCATTTAGGTACTAGTTCAGGAACCCATTCAGGAACTTGTTTGGGAACTCATTCAGAAACTCATCAGAGAAGGTGCTCAAGAATTCATTCAAGAACTGCTTCAGAGACTTGTTCCAGAATTTGTTGAAGAACTCATCCTAGAACTCTTTTAGGAACTCATTTAGGAACTACTTCAGGAACGTGTTTGGGAACTCATTCAGAAACTCATCAGGGAAGTTGCTCAAGAATTCATTCAAGAACTGCTTCAGAGACTTGTTCCAGAATTCGTTGAGGAACTCATCCTAGAACTCTTTAAGGAGCTCATCAAGGAACTCGTTTAGGAACTAGTTCAGGAACTCATTCAGAAACTCATCAGGGAAGTTGCTCAAGAATTCATTCAAGAACTGCTTCAGAGACTTGTTCCAGAATTCGTTGAGGAACTCATCCTAGAACTCCTTTAGGAACTCATCAAGGAACTCATTTAGGAACTAGTTTGGGAACTCATTCAGGAACTTGTATGGGAACTCATTCAGGGACTCATTCAGGAACTTGTTTGGGAACTCCTTCAGGAACTTGTTTGGGAAATCATTCAGGGACTCATTCAGGAAGTCATTCAGGGACTCATTAGGCCCACTGAGGTGTAATAAACAAGTTGAGTGTATTTCCTTCCTCAGAACAGGAGTAAAGAGGATGTTTGAAATATTTTAAATCTTGTTTCTCTCCAAACGTTCCAGATAACCGTCCTCTTCTTTTTCTTCCACTGCTCCGAGCAATGTGTCCCTGACAGGAGGACGAAGGTCAGGTGTGTCAGGTATATCATGAGTCACAAGGAACCTCTCATAAAACAAATTCTACAGGAACCTTAAACTGCAGTCATAACCCTCTGTCCTGTCCTCAGATCAGACCTTCAGGGTGCGTTCACCATTGTCATTGTCACTTTGTTGTTTCCATGACGACACAGTCTGAATTACTGATTCACTGAAACATCTAAAAAAATCTCAAATATCCCGATGAAAGATCCAGACTGGGTTCCACAGTCTGACACACAGGAGCAGTTCCTGTGGGCCCTGCACTTCATCAGTGATGATGATGATGATGATGATGATGATGATGATGGGGGGAGGAGCCTGCTGTGTGTGTGTTGATGTGTGGATCGTGGCCGTCCTCGGAGTGTGTTAGCAGCAGTGATGCTCTCTGTTCGTCCATCCTCCTGGACTGAACCCTCTGAACCAGACTGAAGAAGTCCTCCTGTCCCTCAGGAACTGAACCCACCACGTCATCCAGGTCAGGGAGGGAACACCTCTGGTCCTCCATCCTGTCAGACTGTGGGACACAAAGAGACACATGATGAGACACAATAAGACACAGTGAGACATACTGAGACTCATGATGAGACAGTGAGACACATGATGAGACACAGTGAGACACATGATGAGACACAGGGAGACACATGATGAGACACAGGGAGACAGTGAGACACATGATGAGACACAAATAGACACAGTGAGACACATGATGAGACACATGGAGACACAGTGGGACACAATAAGACACAGTGAGACACACGACGAGACACAGGGAGACAGACGATGAGACACAGGGAGACACAGTGGAACACAGTGAGATATATGATGAGACACAGGGAGACACAAAAAGACACATGATGAGACACAATGAGACACAGTGAGACTCATGATGAGACACGGAGACACAATGAGACACATCATGAGATGAATGATGAGACACAATTAGACACAGTGAGACACATGATGAGACACAGGGAGACAAAGTGAGACACAGTGAGACACAATAAGACACATGATGAGAGACAGGGAGACACAGTGAGACGGACATACAGGGACTAAGATCATAACACACCTGTCCAGTCTCCTCCATACTTTTCCCCATTCTCTCAAAGAACCACACCTGTCCACCTAACCTTCATCTTGTTTCTGCCTGTACTCTTCATTTGGTTTCTGCCTGTACCCTTCATCTGGTTTCTGCTCATATCCTTCATCTTGTCTCTGCCCGTACCCTTCATCTTGTCTCTGTCTGTACCCTTCATCTGGTTTCTCCCTGTACCCTTCATTTGGTTTCTGCCTGTACCCTTCATCTTGTTTCTGCCCGTTCCCTTCATCTGGTTTCTGCTTGTACCCTTCATCTTGTCTCTGCCTTTACCCTTCATCTTGTTTCTGCCTGTACCCTTCATCTTGTCACTGCCTGTACCCTTCATCTGGTTTCTGCCTGTACCCTTCATCTTTTTCTGCCTGTACCCTTCATCTTGTATCTGCCTGTACCCTTCATCTTGTTTCTGCCCGTACCCTTCATCTTGTCTCTGCCTGTACCCTTCATCTGGTTTCTGCCTGTACTCTTCATCTTGTTTCTGCCTGTGCCCTTCATCTGGTTTCTGCTCGTACCCTTCATCTTGTTTCTGCCTGTAACCTTCATCTGGTATCTGCCTGTTCCCTTCATCTTGTTTCTGCCCATTCCCTTCATCTTATTTCTGCCCATACCCTGCATCTTGTCTCTGCCTGTACCCTTCATCTTGTTTCTGCCTGTTCCCTTCATCTTGATTCTACCTGTACCCTTCATCTTGTCTCTGCCTGTACCCTTCATCTTGTTTCTACCTGTATCCTTCATCTTGTCTCTGCCTTGACCCTTCATCTGGTTTCTGCCTGTACTCTTCATCTGGTTTCTGCCTGTACTCTTCATCTTGTTTCTGCCTGTGCCCTACATCTGGTTTCTGCCTGTACCCTTCATCTTATTTCTGCCCGTACCCTTCATCTTGTCTCTGTCTGTTCCCTTCATCTTGTTTCTGCCTGTTCCCTTCATCTTGATTCTGCCTGTACCCTTCATCTGGTCTCTGCCTTTACCCTTCATCTGGTTTCTGCCTGTACTCTTCATCTGGTTTCTGCTTGTACTCTTCATCTTTTTTCTGCCTGTGCCCTTCATCTGGTTTCTGCCTGTACCCTTCATCTTGTTTCTGCCTGTTCCCTTCATCTTGTTTCTGCCCATACCCTTCATCTCATTTCTACCCGTACCCTTCATCTTGTCTCTGTCTGTTCCCTTCATCTTTATTCTGCCTGTAGTCTTCATCTTGTCTCTGCCTTTACCCTTCATCTGGTTTCTGCCTGTACTCTTCATCTGTTTTCTGCCTGTACTCTTCATCTTGTATCTGCTTGTACCCTTCATCTTGTTTCTGCCTGTTCCCTTCATCTTGATTCTGCCTGTACCCTTCATCTTGTCTCTGCCTGTACTCTTCATCTTGTTTCTGCCTGTACCCTTCATCTTGTTTCTGCCTGTACCCTTCATCTTGTCTCTGCCTTTACCCTTCATCTTGTCTCTGCCTGTAACCTTCATCTGGTTTCTGCCTGTACCCTTCATCTTGTTTCTGCCCGTTCCCTTCATCTGGTTTGTGCTCGTACCCTTCATCTTGTCTCTGCCTGTACCCTTCATCTGGTTTCTGCCTGTACCCTTCATCTTGTTTCTGCCTGTACCCTTCATCTTGTATCTGCCTGTACCCTTCATCTTGTTTTTGCCCGTACCCTTCATCTTGTCTCTGCCTGTACCCTTCATCTGGTTTCTGCCTGTACTCTTCATCTGGTTTCTGCCTGTGCCCTTCATCTGGTTTCTGCTCGTACCCTTCATCTTGTTTCTGCCTGTAACCTTCATCTGGTATCTGCCTGTTCCCTTCATCTTGTTTCTGCCCATTCCCTTCATCTTATTTCTGCCCATACCCTTCATCTTGTCTCTGTCTGTTCCCTTCATCTTGTTTCTGCCTGTTCCCTTCATCTTGATTCTGCCTGTACCCTTCATCTTGTCTCTGCCTGTACCCTTCATCTTGTTTCTGCCTGTATCCTTCATCTGGTTTCTGCCTGTACCCTTCATCTTGTTTCTGCCTGTAACCTTCATCTGGTTTCTGCCTGTACTCTTCATCTGGTTTCTGCCTGTACTCTTCATCTTGTTTCTGCCTGTGCCCTTCATCTGGTTTCTGCCTGTACCCTTCATCTTGTTTCTGCCTGTTCCCTTCATCTTGTTTCTACCCATTCCCTTCATCTTATTTCTGCCCGTACCCTTCATCTTGTCTCTGTCTGTTCCCTTCATCTTGTTTCTGCCTGTTCCCTTCATCTTGTCTCTGCCTTTACCCTTCATCTGGTTTCTGCCTGTACCCTTCATCTTGTTTCTGCCTGTTCCCTTCATCTTGTCTCTGCCTTTACCCTTCATCTGTTTTCTGCCTGTACTCTTCATCTTGTTTCTGCCTGTACCCTTCATCTTGTTTCTGCCTGTACCCTTCATCTTGTTTCTGCCTGTACCCTTCATCTTGTCTCTGCCTGTACCCTTCATCTTGTTTCTGCCTGTACCCTTCATCTGGTTTCTGCCTGTACTCTTCATCTGTTTTCTGCCTGTACTCTTCATCTTGTTTCTGCCTGTACCCTTCATCTAGTTTCTGCCTGTACCCTTCATCTTGTCTCTGCCTGTACCCTTCATCTTGTTTCTGCCTGTACCCTTAATCTTGTTTCTGCCTGTACCCTTCATCTTGTCTCTGCCTGTACCCTTCATCTGGTTTCTGCTCATATCCTTCATCTTGTCTCTGCCCGTACCCTTCATCTAGTTTCTGCCTGTACCCTTCATCTTCTTTCTGCCTGTACCCTTCATCTTGTTTCTGCCTGTGCCCTTCATCTGGTTTCTGCCTGTACCCTTCATCTGGTTTCTGCCTGTACTCTTCATCTTTTTTCTGCCTGTGCCCTTCATCTGGTTTCTGCCTGTACCCTTAATCTTGTTTCTGCCTGTACCCTTCATCTTGTCTCTGCCTGTACCCTTCATCTGGTTTCTGCTCATATCCTTCATCTTGTCTCTGCCCGTACCCTTCATCTTATTTCTGCCTGTACCCTTCATCTTGTCTCTGCCTGTTCCCTTCATCTTGTTTCTGCCTGTTCCCTTCATCTTGATTCTGCCTGTACCCTTCATCTGGTTTCTGCCTGTACTCTTCATCTTTTTTCTGCCTGTGCCCTTCATCTGGTTTCTGCCTGTACCCTTCATCTTGTTTCTGCCTGTTCCCTTCATCTTGTTTCTGCCCATTCCCTTCATCTTATTTCTGCCCGTACCCTTCATCTTGTCTCTGTCTGTTCCCTTCATCTTGTTTCTGCCTGTACCCTTCATCTTGTCTCTGTCTGTTCCCTTCATCTTGATTCTGCCTGTACCCTTCATCTTGTCTCTGCCTTTACCCTTCATCTGGTTTCTGCCTGTACTCTTCATCTTGTTTCTGCCTGTACCCTTCATCTGGTTTCTGCCTGTACCCTTCATCTTGTCTCTGCCTGTACCCTTCATCTTGTTTCTGCCTGTACCCTTCTTCTTGTGTCTGCCTGTAACCTTCATCTGGTTTCTGCTCGTACCCTTCATCTTGTATCTGCTTGTACCCTTGATCTTGTTTCTGCCTGTTCCCTTCATCTTGATTCTGCCTGTACCCTTCATCTTGTCTCTGCCTGTACTCTTCATCTTGTTTCTGCCTGTACCCTTCATCTTGTTTCTGCCTGTACCCTTCATCTTGTCTCTGCCTGTACCCTTCATCTTGTTTCTGCCTGTTCCCTTCATCTTGATTCTGCCTGTACCCTTCATCTTGTCTCTGCCTGTACTCTTCATCTTGTTTCTGCCTGTACCCTTCATCTTGTTTCTGCCTGTACCCTTCATCTTGTTTCTGCCTGTACCCTTCATCTTGTATCTGCCTGTACCCTTCATCTTGTTTCTGCCCGTACCCTTCATCTTGTCTCTACCTTTACCCTTCATCTTGTTTCTGCCTGTGCCCTTCATCTGGTTTCTGCTCGTACCCTTCATCTTGTTTCTGCCTGTAACCTTCAACTGGTATCTGCCTGTTCCCTTCATCTTGTTTCTGCCCATTCCCTTCATCTTATTTCTGCCCATACCCTTCATCTTGTCTCTGTCTGTTCCCTTCATCTTGTTTCTGCCTGTTCCCTTCATCTTGATTCTGCCTGTACCCTTCATCTTGTCTCTGCCTGTAGCCTTCATCTTGTATCTGCCTGTTCCCTTCATCTTGTTTCTGCCTGTTCCCTTCATCTTGTCACTGCCTGTACCCTTCATCTTGTCTCTCCTGTACCCTTCATCTTCTTTCTGCCCGTACTCTTCATCTTGTTTCTGCCTGTACCCTTCATCTTGTTTCTGCCTGTACCCTTCATCTTCTTTCTGCCCATACTCTTCATCTTGTTTCTGCCTGTACTCTTCATCTGGTTTCTGCCTTTACCCTTCATCTTGTTTCTGCCTGTATCCTTCATCTTGTTTCTGCCTGTGCCCTTCATCTTGTTTCTGCCTGTACCCTTCATCTTGTTTCTGCCCGTACCCATCATCTTGTTTCTGCCTGTACCCTTCATCTTGTCTCTGCCTGTACCCTTCATCTGGTTTCTGCCTGTACCCTTCATCTGGTTTCTGCCTGTATCCTTCATCTTGTTTCTGCCCATACCCTTCATTTTGTATCTGCCTGTTCCCTTCATCTTGTTTCTGCCTGTTCCTTTCATCTTGTTTCTGCCCATTCCCTTCATCTTATTTCTGCCCGTACCCTTCATCTTGTCTCTGTCTGTTCCCTTCATCTTGTTTCTGCCTGTTCCCTTCATTTGGTTTCTGCCTGTACCCTTCATCTTGTATCTACCTGTACCCTTCATCTTGTTTCTGCCTGTACCCTTCATCTTGTCTCTGCCTGTACTCTTCATCTTGTTTCTGCCTGTACCCTTCATCTTGTTTCTGCCTGTACCCTTCATCTTGTCTCTGCCTGTACCCTTCATCTTGTCTCTGCCTGTACTCTTCATCTTGTTTCTGCCTGTACCCTTCATCTTGTTTCTGCCTGTACCCTTCATCTTGTCTCTGCCTGTACCCTTCATCTTGTTTCTGCCTGTTCCCTTCATCTTGATTCTGCCTGTACCCTTCATCTTGTCTCTGCCTGTACTCTTCATCTTGTTTCTGCCTGTACCCTTCATCTTGTTTCTGCCTGTACCCTTCATCTTGTTTCTGCCTGTACCCTTCATCTTGTATCTGCCTGTACCCTTCATCTTGTTTCTGCCCGTACCCTTCATCTTGTCTCTACCTTTACCCTTCATCTTGTTTCTGCCTGTGCCCTTCATCTGGTTTCTGCTCGTACCCTTCATCTTGTTTCTGCCTGTAACCTTCAACTGGTATCTGCCTGTTCCCTTCATCTTGTTTCTGCCCATTCCCTTCATCTTATTTCTGCCCATACCCTTCATCTTGTCTCTGTCTGTTCCCTTCATCTTGTTTCTGCCTGTTCCCTTCATCTTGATTCTGCCTGTACCCTTCATCTTGTCTCTGCCTGTAGCCTTCATCTTGTATCTGCCTGTTCCCTTCATCTTGTTTCTGCCTGTTCCCTTCATCTTGTCACTGCCTGTACCCTTCATCTTGTCTCTCCTGTACCCTTCATCTTCTTTCTGCCCGTACTCTTCATCTTGTTTCTGCCTGTACCCTTCATCTTGTTTCTGCCTGTACCCTTCATCTTCTTTCTGCCCATACTCTTCATCTTGTTTCTGCCTGTACTCTTCATCTGGTTTCTGCCTTTACCCTTCATCTTGTTTCTGCCTGTATCCTTCATCTTGTTTCTGCCTGTGCCCTTCATCTTGTTTCTGCCTGTACCCTTCATCTTGTTTCTGCCCGTACCCATCATCTTGTTTCTGCCTGTACCCTTCATCTTGTCTCTGCCTGTACCCTTCATCTGGTTTCTGCCTGTACCCTTCATCTGGTTTCTGCCTGTATCCTTCATCTTGTTTCTGCCCATACCCTTCATTTTGTATCTGCCTGTTCCCTTCATCTTGTTTCTGCCTGTTCCTTTCATCTTGTTTCTGCCCATTCCCTTCATCTTATTTCTGCCCGTACCCTTCATCTTGTCTCTGTCTGTTCCCTTCATCTTGTTTCTGCCTGTTCCCTTCATTTGGTTTCTGCCTGTACCCTTCATCTTGTATCTACCTGTACCCTTCATCTTGTTTCTGCCTGTACCCTTCATCTTGTTTCTGCCTGTACCCTTCATCTTGTATCTGCTTGTACCCTTCATCTTGTTTCTGCCTGTTCCCTTCATCTTGATTCTGCCTGTACCCTTCATCTTGTTTCTGCTCATATCCTTCATCTTTTCTCTGCCCGTACCCTTCATCTAGTTTCTGCCTGTACCCTTCATCTTGTTTCTGCCTGTGCCCTTAATCTGGTTTCTGACTGTACCCTTCATCTTATTTCTGCCCGTACCCTTCATCTTGTCTCTGTCTGTTCCCTTCATCTTGTCTCTTCCTTTTCCCTTCATCTTGTTTCTGCCTGTACCCTTCATCTGGTTTCTGCCTGTACTCTTCATCTGGTTTCTGCCTGTACTCTTCATCTTTTTTCTGCCTGTACCCTTCATCTGGTTTCTGTCTGTTCCCTTCATCTTGTTTCTGCCTGTTCCCTTCATCTTCTTTCTGCCCGTACTCTTCATCTTGTTTCTGCCTGTACCCTTCATCTTGTTTCTGCCTGTACCCTTCATCTTCTTTCTGCCCATACTCTTCATCTTGTTTCTGCCTGTACTCTTCATCTGGTTTCTGCCTTTACCCTTCATCTTGTTTCTGCCTGTATCCTTCATCTTGTTTCTGCCTGTGCCCTTCATCTTGTTTCTGCCTGTACCCTTCATCTTGTTTCTGCCCGTACCCATCATCTTGTTTCTGCCTGTACCCTTCATCTTGTCTCTGCCTGTACCCTTCATCTGGTTTCTGCCTGTACCCTTCATCTGGTTTCTGCCTGTATCCTTCATCTTGTTTCTGCCCATACCCTTCATTTTGTATCTGCCTGTTCCCTTCATCTTGTTTCTGCCTGTTCCTTTCATCTTGTTTCTGCCCATTCCCTTCATCTTATTTCTGCCCGTACCCTTCATCTTGTCTCTGTCTGTTCCCTTCATCTTGTTTCTGCCTGTTCCCTTCATTTGGTTTCTGCCTGTACCCTTCATCTTGTATCTACCTGTACCCTTCATCTTGTTTCTGCCTGTACCCTTCATCTTGTCTCTGCCTGTACTCTTCATCTTGTTTCTGCCTGTACCCTTCATCTTGTTTCTGCCTGTACCCTTCATCTTGTCTCTTCCTGTACCCTTCATCTTGTCTCTGCCTGTACTCTTCATCTTGTTTCTGCCTGTACCCTTCATCTTGTTTCTGCCTGTACCCTTCATCTTGTCTCTGCCTGTACCCTTCATCTTGTTTCTGCCTGTTCCCTTCATCTTGATTCTGCCTGTACCCTTCATCTTGTCTCTGCCTGTACTCTTCATCTTGTTTCTGCCTGTACCCTTCATCTTGTTTCTGCCTGTACCCTTCATCTTGTTTCTGCCTGTACCCTTCATCTTGTATCTGCCTGTACCCTTCATCTTGTTTCTGCCCGTACCCTTCATCTTGTCTCTACCTTTACCCTTCATCTTGTTTCTGCCTGTGCCCTTCATCTGGTTTCTGCTCGTACCCTTCATCTTGTTTCTGCCTGTAACCTTCAACTGGTATCTGCCTGTTCCCTTCATCTTGTTTCTGCCCATTCCCTTCATCTTATTTCTGCCCATACCCTTCATCTTGTCTCTGTCTGTTCCCTTCATCTTGTTTCTGCCTGTTCCCTTCATCTTGATTCTGCCTGTACCCTTCATCTTGTCTCTGCCTGTAGCCTTCATCTTGTATCTGCCTGTTCCCTTCATCTTGTTTCTGCCTGTTCCCTTCATCTTGTCACTGCCTGTACCCTTCATCTTGTCTCTCCTGTACCCTTCATCTTCTTTCTGCCCGTACTCTTCATCTTGTTTCTGCCTGTACCCTTCATCTTGTTTCTGCCTGTACCCTTCATCTTCTTTCTGCCCATACTCTTCATCTTGTTTCTGCCTGTACTCTTCATCTGGTTTCTGCCTTTACCCTTCATCTTGTTTCTGCCTGTATCCTTCATCTTGTTTCTGCCTGTGCCCTTCATCTTGTTTCTGCCTGTACCCTTCATCTTGTTTCTGCCCGTACCCATCATCTTGTTTCTGCCTGTACCCTTCATCTTGTCTCTGCCTGTACCCTTCATCTGGTTTCTGCCTGTACCCTTCATCTGGTTTCTGCCTGTATCCTTCATCTTGTTTCTGCCCATACCCTTCATTTTGTATCTGCCTGTTCCCTTCATCTTGTTTCTGCCTGTTCCTTTCATCTTGTTTCTGCCCATTCCCTTCATCTTATTTCTGCCCGTACCCTTCATCTTGTCTCTGTCTGTTCCCTTCATCTTGTTTCTGCCTGTTCCCTTCATTTGGTTTCTGCCTGTACCCTTCATCTTGTATCTACCTGTACCCTTCATCTTGTTTCTGCCTGTACCCTTCATCTTGTTTCTGCCTGTACCCTTCATCTTGTATCTGCTTGTACCCTTCATCTTGTTTCTGCCTGTTCCCTTCATCTTGATTCTGCCTGTACCCTTCATCTGGTTTCTGCTCATATCCTTCATCTTTTCTCTGCCCGTACCCTTCATCTAGTTTCTGCCTGTACCCTTCATCTTGTTTCTGCCTGTGCCCTTAATCTGGTTTCTGACTGTACCCTTCATCTTATTTCTGCCCGTACCCTTCATCTTGTCTCTGTCTGTTCCCTTCATCTTGTCTCTTCCTTTTCCCTTCATCTTGTTTCTGCCTGTACCCTTCATCTGGTTTCTGCCTGTACTCTTCATCTGGTTTCTGCCTGTACTCTTCATCTTTTTTCTGCCTGTACCCTTCATCTGGTTTCTGCCTGTACCCTTCATCTTGTTTCTGCCTGTTCCCTTCATCTTGTTTCTGCCCATTCCCTTCATCTTATTTCTGCCCGTACCCTTCATCTTGTCTCTGTCTGTTCCCTTCATCTTGTTTCTGCCTGTACCCTTCATCTTGTCTCTGTCTGTTCCCTTCATCTTGATTCTGCCTGTACCCTTCATCTTGTCTCTGCCTTTACCCTTCATCTGGTTTCTGCTTGTACTCTTCATCTGTTTTCTGCCTGTACTCTTCATTTTGTTTCTGCCTGTACCCTTCATCTGGTTTCTGCCTGTACCCTTCATCTTGTCTCTGCCTGTACCCTTCATCTTGTTTCTGCCTGTACCCTTCATCTTGTTTCTGCCTGTACCCTTCATCTTGTATCTGCTTGTACCCTTGATCTTGTTTCTGCCTGTTCCCTTCATCTTGATTCTGCCTGTACCCTTCATCTTGTCTCTGCCTGTACTCTTCATCTTGTTTCTGCCTGTACTCTTCATCTTGTTTCTGCCTGTAACCTTCATCTTGTCTCTGCCTGTACCCTTCATCTTGTTTCTGCCTGTACCCTTCATCTTGTTTCTGCCTGTTCCCTTCATCTTGATTCTGCCTGTACCCTTCATCTTGTATCTGCTTGTACCCTTGATCTTGTTTCTGCCTGTTCCCTTCATCTTGATTCTGCCTGTACCCTTCATCTTGTTTCTGCCTGTACCCTTCATCTTGTATCTGCCTGTACCCTTCATCTTGTTTCTGCCTGTACCCTTCATCTTGTTTCTGCCTGTACCCTTCATCTTGTTTCTGCCTGTTCCCTTCATTTGGTTTCTGCCTGTACCCTTCATCTTATTTCTGCCTGTACCCTTCATCTTGTGTCTGCCTATGACCTTCATCTTGTATCTACCTGTAACCTTCATCTTGTATCTGCCTGTACCCTTCATCTTGTTTCTGCCTGTTCCCTTCATCTTTTTTCTGCCTGTTCCCTTCATCTTGTTTCTGCCCGTACCCTTCTTCTTGTCTCTGCCTTGACCCTTCATCTGGTTTCTGCCTGTACCCTTCATCTTGTTTCTGCCTGTACCCTTCATCTTGTCTCTTCCTGTACCCTTCATCTTGTTTCTGCCTGTACCCTTCATCTTGTCTCTGCCTGTACCCTTCATCTTGTATCTGCCTGTACCCTTCATCTTGTTTCTGTCTGTTCCCTTCATCTTGTTTCTGCCTGTACTCTTCATCTTGTTTCTGCCTGTACCCTTCATTTGGTTTCTGACTGTACCCTTCATCTTGTTTCTGCCTGTACTTTTCATCTTGTTTCTACTTGTACCCCTCAATTGATTTCTGCCTTTACCCTTCATCTTGTTTCTGCCTGTATCCTTCATCTGGTTTCTGCCTTTACCCTTCATCTTGTTTCTGCCTTTGCCCTTCATCTGGTTTCTGCCTGTACCCTTCATCTTGTCTCTGTCTGTTCCCTTCATCTTGTTTCTGCCTGTACCCTTCATCTTGTGTCTGCCTATAACCTTCATCTTGTATCTGCCTGTACCCTTCATCTTGTTTCTGCCTGTTCCCTTCATCTTGATTCTGCCTGTACCCTTCATCTTGTCTCTGCCTGTACCCTTCATCTTGTTTCTGCCTGTACCCTTCTTCTTGTTTCTGCCTGTAGCCTTCATCTTGTTTCTGCCCGTTCCCTTCATCTTGTATCTGCTTGTACCCTTGATCTTGTTTCTGCCTGTTCCCTTCATCTTGATTCTGCCTGTACCCTTCATCTTGTTTCTGCCTGTACCCTTCATCTTGTATCTGGCTGTACCCTTCATCTTGTTTCTGCCTGTACCCTTCATCTTGTTTCTGCCTTTACCCTTCATCTTGTTTCTGCCTGTACCCTTCATCTTGTATCTGGCTGTACCCTTCATCTTGTTTCTGCCTGTACCCTTCATCTTGTTTCTGCTTTACCCTTCATCTTGTTTCTGCCTGTACCCTTCATCTTGTCTCTGCCTGTACCCTTCATCTTGTTTCTGCCTGTACCCTTCATCTTGTATCTGCCTGTACCCTTCATCTTGTTTCTGCCTGTACCCTTCATCTTGTTTCTGCCTTTACCCTTCATCTTATTTCTGCCTGTACCCTTCATCTTATTTCTGCCTGTACCCTTCATCTTGTGTCTGCCTATAACCTTCATCTTGTATCTACCTGTAACCTTCATCTTGTATCTGCCTGTACCCTTCATCTTGTTTCTGCCTGTGCCCTTTATTTGGTTTCTGCCTGTACCCTTCATCTTGTTTCTGCCTGTTCCCTTCATCTTGTTTCTGCCCGTACCCTTCTTCTTGTCTCTGCCTTTACTCTTCATCTTGTTTCTGCCTGTACCCTTCAACTTGTCTCTGCCTGTACCCTTCATCTTGTTTCTGCCTGTACCCTTCATCTTGTGTCTGCCTGTACCCTTCATCTTGTATCTGCCTGTACCCTTCATCTTGTTTCTGTCTGTTCCCTTCATCTTGTTTCTGCCTGTACTCTTCATCTTGTTTCTGCCTGTACCCTTCATCTTGTTTCTGCCTTTACTTTTCATCTTGTTTCTGCTTGTACCCCTCAATTGGTTTCTGCCTTTACCCTTCATCTTGTTTCTACCTGTATCCTTCATCTGGTTTCTGCCTTTACCCTTCATCTTGTTTCTGCCTTTGCCCTTCATCTTGTTTCTGCCTGTACCCTTCATCTTGTCTCTGTCTGTTCCCTTCATCTTGTTTCTGCCTGTTCCCTTCATCTTGATTCTGCCTGTACCCTTCATCTTGTATCTGCCTGTTCCCTTCATCTTGTTTCTGCCTGTTCCCTTCATCTTGTTTCTGCACGAACCCTTCATCTTGTCTCTGCCTGTACCCTTCATCTTGTTTCTGCCCGTACTCTTCATCTTCTTTCTGCCCGTACTCTTCATCTTGTTTCTGCCTGTACTCTTCATCTGGTTTCTGCCTTTACCCTTCATCTTGTTTCTGCCTGTATCCTTCATCTTGTTTCTGCCTTTACCCTTCATCTTGTTTCTGCCTGTATCCTTCATCTTGTTTCTGCCTGTGCCCTTCATCTTGTTTCTGCCTGTACCCTTCATCTTGTTTCTGCCTGTACCCTTCATCTTGTATCTGCCTGTACCCTTCATCTTGTTTCTGCCTGTACCCTTCATCTTGTTTCTGCCTTTACCCTTCATCTTATTTCTGCCTGTACCCTTCATCTTATTTCTGCCTGTACCCTTCATCTTGTGTCTGCCTATAACCTTCATCTTGTATCTACCTGTAACCTTCATCTTGTATCTGCCTGTACCCTTCATCTTGTTTCTGCCTGTGCCCTTTATTTGGTTTCTGCCTGTACCCTTCATCTTGTTTCTGCCTGTTCCCTTCATCTTGTTTCTGCCCGTACCCTTCTTCTTGTCTCTGCCTTTACTCTTCATCTTGTTTCTGCCTGTACCCTTCAACTTGTCTCTGCCTGTACCCTTCATCTTGTTTCTGCCTGTACCCTTCATCTTGTGTCTGCCTGTACCCTTCATCTTGTATCTGCCTGTACCCTTCATCTTGTTTCTGTCTGTTCCCTTCATCTTGTTTCTGCCTGTACTCTTCATCTTGTTTCTGCCTGTACCCTTCATCTTGTTTCTGCCTTTACTTTTCATCTTGTTTCTGCTTGTACCCCTCAATTGGTTTCTGCCTTTACCCTTCATCTTGTTTCTGCCTGTATCCTTCATCTGGTTTCTGCCTTTACCCTTCATCTTGTTTCTGCCTTTGCCCTTCATCTTGTTTCTGCCTGTACCCTTCATCTTGTCTCTGTCTGTTCCCTTCATCTTGTTTCTGCCTGTTCCCTTCATCTTGATTCTGCCTGTACCCTTCATCTTGTATCTGCCTGTTCCCTTCATCTTGTTTCTGCCTGTTCCCTTCATCTTGTTTCTGCACGAACCCTTCATCTTGTCTCTGCCTGTACCCTTCATCTTGTTTCTGCCCGTACTCTTCATCTTCTTTCTGCCCGTACTCTTCATCTTGTTTCTGCCTGTACTCTTCATCTGGTTTCTGCCTTTACCCTTCATCTTGTTTCTGCCTGTATCCTTCATCTTGTTTCTGCCTGTGCCCTTCATCTTGTTTCTGCCTGTACCCTTTATCTTGTTTCTGCCCGTACCCATCATCTTGTTTCTGCCTGTACCCTTCATTTGGTTTCTGCCTGTTCCCTTCATCTTGTTTCTGCCCGTACCCTTCATCTTGTCTCTGCCTTTACCCTTCATCTGGTTTCTGCCCCTTCTTCTTGTCTCTGCCTTTACTCTTCATCTTGTTTCTGCCTGTACCCTTCAACTTGTCTCTGCCTGTACCCTTCATCTTGTTTCTGCCTGTACCCTTCATCTTGTTTCTGCCTGTACCCTTCATCTTGTATCTGCCTGTACCCTTCATCTTGTTTCTGTCTGTTCCCTTCATCTTGTTTCTGCCTGTACTCTTCATCTTGTTTCTGCCTGTACCCTTCATCTTGTTTCTGCCTTTACTTTTCATCTTGTTTCTGCTTGTACCCCTCAATTGGTTTCTGCCTTTACCCTTCATCTTGTTTCTGCCTGTATCCTTCATCTGGTTTCTGCCTTTACCCTTCATCTTGTTTCTGCCTTTGCCCTTCATCTTGTTTCTGCCTGTACCCTTCATCTTGTCTCTGTCTGTTCCCTTCATCTTGTTTCTGCCTGTTCCCTTCATCTTGATTCTGCCTGTACCCTTCATCTTGTATCTGCCTGTTCCCTTCATCTTGTTTCTGCCTGTCCCTTCATCTTGTTTCTGCCTGTACCCTTTATCTTGTTTCTGCCCGTACCCATCATCTTGTTTCTGCCTGTACCCTTCATTTGGTTTCTGCCTGTTCCCTTCATCTTGTTTCTGCCCGTACCCTTCATCTTGTCTCTGCCTTTACCCTTCATCTGGTTTCTGCTCATATCCTTCATCTTGTTTCTGCCTGTACTCTTCATCTGGTTTCTGCCTGTACCATTCATTTGGTTTCTGACTGTACCCTTCATCTTGTTTCTGCCTGTCCTTTTCATCTTGTTTCTGCTTGTACCCTTCATCTTGTTTCTGCCTGTACCTTTCATCTTGTTTCTGCCTGTACCCTTCATTTGGTTTCTGCCTGTACCCTTCATCTTGTTTCTGCCTTTGCTCTACATCTTGTTTCTGCCTGTACCCTTCATCTTGTGTCTGCCTGTACCCTTCATCTTGTTTCTGCCTGTACCCTTCATCTTGTATCTGCCTGTACCCTTCATCTTGTTTCTGCCTGTTCCCTTCATCTTGTGTCTGCCTTAACCTTCATCTTATTTCTGCCTGTACCCTTCATCTTGTGTCTGCCTGTACCTTTCATCTTGTTTCTGCCTGTACCCTTCATTTGGTTTCTGCCTGTACCCTTCATCTTGTTTCTGCCTTTACTCTACATCTTGTTTCTGCCTGTACCCTTCATCTTGTGTCTGCCTGTACCCTTCATCTTGTTTCTGCCTGTTCCCTTCATCTTGTATCTGCCTGTACCCTTCATCTTGTTTCTGCCTGTTCCCTTCATCTTGTGTCTGCCTTAACCTTCATCTTCTTTCTGCCTGTACCCTTCATCTTGTGTCTGCCTGTACCCTTCATCTTGTTTCTGCCTGTACCCTTCATCTTGTATCTGCCTGTACCCTTCATCTTGTTTCTGCCTGTACCCTTCATCTTGTTTCTGCCTTTACCCTTCATCTTGTTTCTGCCTGTACCCTTCATCTTGTCTCTGCCTGTACCCTTCATCTTGTTTCTGCCTGTACCCTTCATCTTGTATCTGCCTGTACCCTTCATCTTGTTTCTGCCTGTACCCTTCATCTTGTTTCTGCCTTTACCCTTCATCTTATTTCTGCCTGTACCCTTCATCTTATTTCTACCTGTACCCTTCATCTTGTGTCTGCCTATAACCTTCATCTTGTATCTACCTGTAACCTTCATCTTGTATCTGCCTGTGCCCTTTATTTGGTTTCATCCTGTACCCTTCATCTTATTTCTGCCTGTAACCTTCATCTTGTTTCTGCCTGTACCCTTCATCTTGTATCTGCCTGTACCCTTCATCTTGTTTCTGCCTGTACCCTTCATCTTGTTTCTGCCTTTACCCTTCATCTTATTTCTGCCTGTACCCTTCATCTTATTTCTGCCTGTACCCTTCATCTTGTGTCTGCCTATAACCTTCATCTTGTATCTACCTGTAACCTTCATCTTGTATCTGCCTGTACCCTTCATCTTGTTTCTGCCTGTGCCCTTTATTTGGTTTCTGCCTGTACCCTTCATCTTGTTTCTGCCTGTTCCCTTCATCTTGTTTCTGCCCGTACCCTTCTTCTTGTCTCTGCCTTTACTCTTCATCTTGTTTCTGCCTGTACCCTTCATCTTGTCTCTGCCTTTACCCTTCATCTTGTTTCTGCCTGTACCCTTCATCTTGTGTCTGCCTGTACCCTTCATCTTGTATCTGCCTTTACCCTTCATCTTGTTTCTGTCTGTTCCCTTCATCTTGTTTCTGCCTGTACTCTTCATCTTGTTTCTGCCTGTACCCTTCATCTTGTTTCTGCCTGTACTTTTCATCTTGTTTCTGCTTGTACCCCTCAATTGGTTTCTGCCTTTACCCTTCATCTTGTTTCTGCCTGTATCCTTCATCTGGTTTCTGCCTTTACCCTTCATCTTGTTTCTGCCTTTGCCCTTCATCTTGTTTCTGCCTGTACCCTTCATCTTGTCTCTGTCTGTTCCCTTCATCTTGTTTCTGCCTGTTCCCTTCATCTTGATTCTGCCTGTGCCCTTCATCTTGTATCTGCCTGTTCCCTTCATCTTGTTTCTGCCTGTTCCCTTCATCTTGTTTCTGCACGAACCCTTCATCTTGTCTCTGCCTGTACCCTTCATCTTGTTTCTGCCCGTACTCTTCATCTTCTTTCTGCCCGTACTCTTCATCTTTTTTCTGCCTGTACTCTTCATCTGGTTTCTGCCTTTACCCTTCATCTTGTTTCTGCCTGTATCCTTCATCTTGTTTCTGCCTGTGCCCTTCATCTTGTTTCTGCCTGTACCCTTTATCTTGTTTCTGCCCGTACCCATCATCTTGTTTCTGCCTGTACCCTTCATTTGGTTTCTGCCTGTTCCCTTCATCTTGTTTCTGCCCGTACCCTTCATCTTGTCTCTGCCTTTACCCTTCATCTGGTTTCTGCTCATATCCTTCATCTTGTCTCTGCCTGTTCCCTTCATCTTGTTTCTGCCTGTACTCTTCATCTGGTTTCTGCCTGTACCATTCATTTGGTTTCTGACTGTACCCTTCATCTTGTTTCTGCCTGTCCTTTTCATCTTGTTTCTGCTTGTACCCTTCATCTTGTTTCTGCCTTTACCTTTCATCTTGTTTCTGCCTGTACCCTTCATTTGGTTTCTGCCTGTACCCTTCATCTTGTTTCTGCCTTTACTCTACATCTTGTTTCTGCCTGTACCCTTCATCTTGTGTCTGCCTGTACCCTTCATCTTGTTTCTGCCTGTACCCTTCATCTTGTATCTGCCTGTACCCTTCATCTTGTTTCTGCCTGTTCCCTTCATCTTGTGTCTGCCTTAACCTTCATCTTATTTCTGCCTGTACCCTTCATCTTGTGTCTGCCTGTACCTTTCATCTTGTTTCTGCCTGTACCCTTCATTTGGTTTCTGCCTGTACCCTTCATCTTGTTTCTGCCTGTATCCTTCATCTGGTTTCTGCCTTTACCCTTCATCTTGTTTCTGCCTTTGCCCTTCATCTTGTTTCTGCCTGTACCCTTCATCTTGTATCTGCCTGTTCCCTTCATCTTGTATCTGCCGGTTCCCTTCATCTTGTTTCTGCCTGTTCCCTTCATCTTGTTTCTGCACGAACCCTTCATCTTGTCTCTGCCTGTACCCTTCATCTTGTTTCTGCCCGTACTCTTCATCTTCTTTCTGCCCGTACTCTTCATCTTGTTTCTGCCTGTACTCTTCATCTGGTTTCTGCCTTTACCCTTCATCTTGTTTCTGCCTGTATCCTTCATCTTGTTTCTGCCTGTGCCCTTCATCTTGTTTCTGCCTGTACCCTTTATCTTGTTTCTGCCCGTACCCATCATCTTGTTTCTGCCTGTACCCTTCATTTGGTTTCTGCCTGTTCCCTTCATCTTGTTTCTGCCCGTACCCTTCATCTTGTCTCTGCCTTTACCCTTCATCTGGTTTCTGCTCATATCCTTCATCTTGTCTCTGCCTGTTCCCTTCATCTTGTTTCTGCCTGTACTCTTCATCTGGTTTCTGCCTGTACCATTCATTTGGTTTCTGACTGTACCCTTCATCTTGTTTCTGCCTGTCCTTTTCATCTTGTTTCTGCTTGTACCCTTCACCTTGTTTCTGCCTGTACCTTTCATCTTGTTTCTGCCTGTACCCTTCATTTGGTTTCTGCCTGTACCCTTCATCTTGTTTCTGCCTTTACTCTACATCTTGTTTCTGCCTGTACCCTTCATCTTGTTTCTGCCTGTACCCTTCATCTTGTATCTGCCTGTACCCTTCATCTTGTTTCTGCCTGTTCCCTTCATCTTGTGTCTGCCTTAACCTTCATCTTATTTCTGCCTGTACCCTTCATCTTGTGTCTGCCTGTACCTTTCATCTTGTTTCTGCCTGTACCCTTCATTTGGTTTCTGCCTGTACCCTTCATCTTGTTTCTGCCTTTACTCTACATCTTGTTTCTGCCTGTACCCTTCATCTTGTGTCTGCCTGTACCCTTCATCTTGTTTCTGCCTGTTCCCTTCATCTTGTATCTGCCTGTACCCTTCATCTTGTTTCTGCCTGTTCCCTTCATCTTGTGTCTGCCTTAACCTTCATCTTATTTCTGCCTGTACCCTTCATCTTGTGTCTGCCTGTACCCTTCATCTTGTTTCTGCCTGTACCCTTCATCTTGTATCTGCCTGTACCCTTCATCTTGTTTCTGCCTGTTCCCTTCATCTTGTGTCTGCCTTAACCTTCATCTTATTTCTGCCTGTACCCTTCATCTTGTTTCTGCCTTTACCCTTCATCTTGTATCTGCCTGTACTCTTCATCTTGTTTCTGCCTTTACCCTTCATCTTGTTTCTGCCTGTAACCTTCATTTGGTTTCTGCCTGTACCCTTCATCTTGTTTCTGCCTGTACCCTTCATCTTGTGTCTGCCTATAACCTTCATCTTGTATCTGCCTGTAACCTTCATCTTGTGTCTGCCTGTACCCTTCATCTTGTTTCTGCCTGTGCCCTTTATTTGGTTTCATCCTGTACCCTTCATCTTATTTCTGCCTGTAACCTTCATCTTGTTTCTGCCTGTACCCTTCTTCTTGTCTCTTCCTTTACTCTTCATCTTGTATCTGCCTGTACCCTTCATCTTGTTTCTGCCTGTAACCTTCATTTGGTTTCTGCCTGTACCCTTCATCTTGTTTCTGCCTGTACCCTTCATCTAGTGTCTGCCTATAACCTTCATCTTGTATCTGCCTGTACCCTTCATCTTGTTTCTGCCTGTTCCCTTCATCTTGATTCTGCCTGTACCCTTCATCTTGTCTCTGCCTGTACCCTTCATCTTGTTTCTGCCTGTAGCCTTCATCTTGTTTCTGCCCGTTCCCTTCATCTTGTATCTGCTTGTACCCTTGATCTTGTTTCTGCCTGTTCCCTTCATCTTGATTCTGCCTGTACCCTTCATCTTGTTTCTGCCTGTACCCTTCATCTTGTATCTGCCTGTACCCTTCATCTTGTTTCTGCCTGTACCCTTCATCTTGTTTCTGCCTTTACCCTTCATCTTGTTTCTGCCTGTACCCTTCATTTGGTTTCTGCCTGTACCCTTCATCTTGTTTCTGCCTGTACCCTTCATCTTGTGTCTGCCTATAACCTTCATCTTGTTTCTGCCTGTACCCTTCATCTTGTATCTGCCTGTATCCTTCATCTTGATTCTGCCTGTGCCCTTTATTTGGTTTCTGCCTGTACCCTTCATCTTGTTTCTGCCTGTTCCCTTCATCTTGTTTCTGACCATACCCTTCTTCTTGTCTCTGCCTTTACTCTTCATCTTGTTTCTGCCTGTACCCTTCATCTTGTCTCTGCCTGTACCCTTCATCTTGTTTCTGCCTTTACCCTTCATCTTGTGTCTGCCTGTACCCTTCATCTTGTATCTGCCTGTACCCTTCATCTTGTTTCTGTCTGTTCCCTTCATCTTGTTTCTGCCTGTACTCTTCATCTTGTTTCTGCCTGTACCCTTAATTTGGTTTCTGACTGTACCCTTCATCTTGTTTCTGCCTGTACCCCTCAATTGGTTTCTGCCTTTACCCTTCATCTTGTTTCTGCCTGTATCCTTCATCTGGTTTCTGCCTTTACCCTTCATCTTGTTTCTGCCTTTGCCCTTCATCTGGTTTCTGCCTGTACCTTTCATCTTGTATCTGCCTGTACCCTTCATCTTGTTTCTGCCTTTGCCCTTCATCTTGTTTCTGCCTGTACCCTTCATCTTGTTTCTGCCTGTTCCCTTCATCTTGTTTCTGCCCGTACCCTTCATCTTATATCTGCCCGTACCCTTCAACTTGTCTCTGTGTGTTCCCTTCATCTTGTTCCCTTCATCTTGTTTCTGCCTGTTCCCTTCATCTTGTTTCTACCTGTACTCTTCATCTTGTTTCTGCCTGTACCCTTCATTTGGTTTCTGCCTGTACCATTCATCTTGTTTCTGCCCGTACCCTTCAACTTGTCTCTGTGTGTTCCCTTCATCTTGTTCCCTTCATCTTGTTTCTGCCTGTTCCCTTCATCTTGTTTCTACCTGTACTCTTCATTTTGTTTCTGCCTGTACCCTTCATTTGGTTTCTACCTGTACTTTTCATCTTGTTTCTGCTTGTACCCTTCATCTTGTATCTGCCTGTACCCTTCATCTTGTTTCTGTCTGTTCCCTTCATCTTGTTTCTGCCTGTACTCTTCATCTTGTTTCTGCCTGTACCCTTAATTTGGTTTCTGACTGTACCCTTCATCTTGTTTCTGCCTGTACCCCTCAATTGGTTTCTGCCTTTACCCTTCATCTTGTTTCTGCCTGTATCCTTCATCTGGTTTCTGCCTTTACCCTTCATCTTGTTTCTGCCTTTGCCCTTCATCTGGTTTCTGCCTGTACCTTTCATCTTGTATCTGCCTGTACCCTTCATCTTGTTTCTGCCTTTGCCCTTCATCTTGTTTCTGCCTGTACCCTTCATCTTGTTTCTGCCTGTTCCCTTCATCTTGTTTCTGCCCGTACCCTTCATCTTGTCTCTGCCTGTACCCTTCATCTGGTTTCTGCCTGTACTCTTCATCTGGTTTCTGCCTGTGCCCTTCATCTTGTTTCTGCCCGTTCACTTCATCTTATATCTGCCCGTACCCTTCAACTTGTCTCTGTGTGTTCCCTTCATCTTCTTCCCTTCATCTTGTTTCTGCCTGTTCCCTTCATCTTGTTTCTACCTGTACTCTTCATCTTGTTTCTGCCTGTACCCTTCATTTGGTTTCTGCCTGTACCATTCATCTTGTTTCTGCCCGTACCCTTCAACTTGTCTCTGTGTGTTCCCTTCATCTTGTTCCCTTCATCTTGTTTCCACCTGTTCCCTTCATCTTGTTTCTACCTGTACTCTTCATTTTGTTTCTGCCTGTACCCTTCATTTGGTTTCTGCCTGTACTTTTCATCTTGTTTCTGCTTGTACCCCTCAATTGGTTTCTGCCTTTACCCTTCATCTTGTTTCTGCCTGTACCCTTCATCTTGTTTCTGCCTTTGCCCTTCATCTTGTTTCTGCCTGTACCCTTCATCTTGTTTCTGCCTGTACCCTTCATCTTGTGTCTGCCTTTACCCTTCATCTGGTTTCTGCCTGTTCCCTTCATCTTGTTTCTGCCTGTACTCTTCATCTTGTTTCTGCCTGTACCCTTCATTTGGTTTCTGCCTGTACCCTTCATCTTGTTTCTGCCTGTTCCCTTCATCTTGTTTCTGCCCGTACCCTTCATCTTGTCTCTGCCTTTACTCTTCATCTTGTTTCTGCCTGTACCCTTCATCTTGTATCTGCCTGTACCCTTCATCTTGTTTCTGCCTGTCCTTTTCATCTTGTTTCTGCTTGTAACCTTCAATTGGTTTCTGCCTGTACCCTTCATCTTGTTTCTGCCTGTATTCTTCATCTGGTATCTGCCTGTACCCTTCATCTTGTTTCTGCCTGTACCCTTCATCTTGTTTCTTCCTGTACCCTTCATTTGGTTTCTGCCTCTACCCTTCATCTTCTTTCTGTCTGTTCCCTTCATCTTGTTTCTGCCTGTACTCTTCCTCTTGTTTCTGCCTGTACCCTTCATTTGGTTTCTGACTGTACCCTTCATCTGGTTTCTGCCTGTACTTTTCATCTTGTTTCTGCTTGTACCCCTCAATTGGTTTCTGCCTTTACCCTTCATCTTATTTCTGCCTGTATCCTTCATCTGGTTTCTGCCTTTACCCTTCATCTTGTTTCTGCCTTTGCCCTTCATCTGGTTTCTGCCTGTACCCTTCATCTTGTTTCTGCCTGTACCTTTCATCTTGTATCTGCCTGTTCCCTTCATCTTGTCTCTGCCTGTACCCTTCATCTTGTTTCTGCCTGTACCTTTCATCTTGTATCTGCCTGTACCCTTCATCTTGTTTCTGCCTTTGCCCTTCATCTTGTTTCTGCCTGTACCCTTCATCTTGTTTCTGCCTGTTCCCTTCATCTTGTTTCTGCCCGTACCCTTCATCTTGTCTCTGCCTGTACCCTTCATCTGGTTTCTGCCTGTACTCTTCATCTGGTTTCTGCCTGTGCCCTTCATCTTGTTTCTGCCCGTTCACTTCATCTTATTTCTGCCCGTACCCTTCAACTTGTCTCTGTGTGTTCCCTTCATCTTTTTCCCTTCATCTTGTTTCTGCCTGTTCCCTTCATCTTGTTTCTACCTGTACTCTTCATCTTGTTTCTGCCTGTACCCTTCATTTGGTTTCTGCCTGTACCATTCATCCTGTTTCTGCCCGTACCCTTCAACTTGTCTCTGTGTGTTCCCTTCATCTTGTCCCTTCATCTTGTTTCTGCCTGTTCCCTTCATCTTGTTTCTACCTGTACTCTTCATCTTGTTTCTGCCTGTACCCTTCATTTGGTTTCTGCCTGTACCCCTCAATTGGTTTCTGCCTTTACCCTTCATCTTGTTTCTGCCTGTATCCTTCATCTGGTTTCTGCCTTTACCCTTCATCTTGTTTCTGCCTTTGCCCTTCATCTTGTTTCTGCCTGTACCCTTCATCTTGTTTCTGCCTGTACCCTTCATTTGGTTTCTGACTGTACCCTTCATCTTGTTTCTGCCTGTTCCCTTCATCTTGTTTCTGCCCGTACCCTTCATCTTGTCTCTGCCTTTACTCTTCATCTTGTTTCTGCCTGTACCCTTCATCTTGTTTCTGCCTGTACCCTTCATCTTGTGTCTGCCTGTACCCTTCATCTTGTTTCTGCCTGTACTCTTCATCTTGTTTCTGCCTGTACCCTTCATTTGGTTTCTGACTGTACCCTTCATCTTGTTTCTGCCTGTCCTTTTCATCTTGTTTCTTCTTGTACCCTTCAATTGGTTTCTGCCTGTACCCTTCATCTTGTTTCTGTCTGTATTCTTCATCTTGTTTCTGTCTGTACCCTTCATCTTGTCTCTGCCTGTACCCTTCATCTTGTTTCTGCCTGTCCTTTTCATCTTGTGTCTGCCTGTAACCTTCATCTTGTGTCTGCCTGTAACCTTCATCTTGTTTCTGCCTGTACCCTTCATCTTGTATCTGCCTGTACCCTTCATCTTGTTTCTGCCTGTACCCTTCATCTTGTTTCTGCCTGTACCCTTCATCTTGTTTCTGCCTGTACCCTTCATTTGGTTTCTGACTGTACCCTTCATGTTGTTTCTGCCTGTCCTTTTCATCTTGTTTCTGCTTGTAACCTTCAATTGGTTTCTGCCTGTACCCTTCATCTTGTTTCTGCCTGTATTCTTCATCTGGTATCTGCCTGTACCCTTCATCTTGTTTCTGCCTGTACCCTTCATCTTGTTTCTGCCTGTACCCTTCATTTGGTTTCTGCCTCTACCCTTCATCTTCCTTCTGCCTGTACCCTTCATCTGTTTTCTGCCTTTACCCTTCATCTTGTTTCTGCCTGTATCCTTCATCTGGTTTCTGCCTTTACCCTTCATCTTGTTTCTGCCTGTGCCCTTCATTTTGTTTCTGCCTGTACCCTTCATCTTGTTTCTGCTTGTACCCTTCATCTTGTTTCTGCCTGTACTCTTCATCTTGTTTCTGTCTGTACCCTTCATTTGGTTTCTGCCTGTACCCTTCATCTTGTTTCTGCCTGTACTCTTCATCTTGTTTCTGCCTGTACCCTTCATTTGGTTTCTGACTGTACCCTTCATCTTGTTTCTGCCTGTCCTTTTCATCTTGTTTCTTCTTGTACCCTTCAATTGGTTTCTGCCTGTACCCTTCATCTTGTTTCTGTCTGTATTCTTCATCTTGTTTCTGTCTGTACCCTTCATCTTGTCTCTGCCTGTACCCTTCATCTTGTTTCTGCCTGTCCTTTTCATCTTGTGTCTGCCTGTAACCTTCATCTTGTGTCTGCCTGTAACCTTCATCTTGTTTCTGCCTGTACCCTTCATCTTGTATCTGCCTGTACCCTTCATCTTGTTTCTGCCTGTTCCCTTCATCTTGTTTCTGCCTGTACCCTTCATTTGGTTTCTGACTGTACCCTTCATGTTGTTTCTGCCTGTCCTTTTCATCTTGTTTCTGCTTGTAACCTTCAATTGGTTTCTGCCTGTACCCTTCATCTTGTTTCTGCCTGTACCCTTCATCTTGTTTCTGCCTGTACCCTTCATTTGGTTTCTGCCTCTACCCTTCATCTTCTTTCTGCCTGTACCCTTCATCTGGTTTCTGCCTTTACCCTTCATCTTGTTTCTGCCTGTATCCTTCATCTGGTTTCTGCCTTTACCCTTCATCTTGTTTCTGCCTGTGCCCTTCATTTTGTTTCTGCCTGTACCCTTCATCTTGTTTCTGCTTGTACCCTTCATCTTGTTTCTGCCTGTACTCTTCATCTTGTTTCTGTCTGTACCCTTCATTTGGTTTCTGCCTGTACCCTTCATCTTGTTTCTGCCTGTACCCTTCATTTGGTTTCTGCCTGTACCCTTCATCTTTTTTCTGCCTGTACCCTTCATCTGGTTTCTGCCTGTACCCTTCATCTTGTTTCTGCCTGTACCCTTTATTTGGTTTCTGACTGTACCCTTCATCTGGTTTCTGCCTTTACCCTTCATCTTGTTTCTGCCTGTACCCTTCATCTTGTATCTGCCTTTGCCCTTCATCTTGTTTCTGCCTGTACCCTTCATCTTGTTTCTTCCTGTGCCCTTCATCTTGTCTCTGCCTGTAACCTTCATCTTGTTTCTGCCTGTACCCTTCATCTTCTCTCTGCCTGTACCCTTCATCTGGTTTCTGCCTGTACTCTTCATCTGGTTTCTGCCTGTTCCCTTCATCTTGTTTCTGCCTGTACCCTTCATCTGGTTTCTGCCTGTTCCCTTCATCTTTTTTCTGCCCGTTCCCTTCATCTTATTTCTGCCTGTACCCTTCAACTTGTCTCTGTCTGTTCCCTTCATCTTGTTCCCTTCATCTTGTTTCTGCCTGTTCCCTTCATCTATTTTCTGCCTGTACTCTTCATCTTGTTTCTTCCTGTACCCTTCATTTTTTTTCTGACTGTACCCTTCATCTTGTTTCTGCCTGTATCCTTCATCTGGTTTCTGCCTTTACCCTTCATCTTGATTCTGCCTTTGCCCTTCATCTTGTTTCTGCCTGTACCCTTCATCTTGTTTCTGCCTGTACCCTTCATCTTGTATCTGCCTGTTCCCTTCATCTTGTCTCTGCCTGTACCCTTCATCTTGTGTCTGCCTGTAACCTTCATCTTGTTTCTGCCTGTACCCTTCATCTTGTATCTGCCTGTACCCTTCATCTTGTTTCTGCCTGTACCCTTCATCTTGTTTCTGCTCATATCCTTCATCTTGTCTCTGCCCGTACCCTTCATCTTGTTTCTGCCTGTACTCTTCATCTTGTTTCTGCCTGTACCCTTCATTTGGTTTCTGACTGTACCCTTCATCTTGTTTCTGCCTGTCCTTTTCATCTTGTTTCTGCTTGTACCCTTCAATTCGTTTCTGCCTTTACCCTTCATCTTGTTTCTGCCTGTATTCTTCATATTGTTTCTGCCTGTACCCTTCATTTGGTTTCTGCCTGTACCCTTCATCTTGTTTCTGCCTGTACCCTTCATTTGGTTTCTGCCTGTACCCTTCATCTTGTTTCTGCCTGTACCCTTCATCTGGTTTCTGCTCGTATCCTTCATCTGGTCTCTGCCTGTACCCTTCATCTGGTTTCTGCCTTTACCCTTCATCTGGTTTCTGCCTGTGCCCTTCAACTTGTTTCTGCCTGTACCCTTCATCTGGTATCTGTCTTAACCTTCATCTTGTATCTGCCTGTACCCTTCATCTTGTTTCTGCCTTTACCTTTCATCTTGTTTCTGCCTGTACTCTTCATCTTGTTTCTGCCTGTACCCTTCATCTTGTTTCTGCCTGTTCCCTTCATTTGGTTTCTACTTGTACCCTTCATCTTTTTTCTGCCTGTACCCTTCATCTGGTTTCTGCTCGTATCCTTCATCTTGTCTCTGCCTGTACCCTTCATCTGGTTTCTGCCTTTACCCTTCATCTTGTTTCTCCCTGTATCCTTCATCTGGTTTCTGCCTTTACCCTTCATCTTGTTTCTACCTTTGCCCTTCATCTTGTTTCTGCCTGTACCCTTCATCTTGTATCTGCCTGTACCCTTCATCTTGTTTCTGCCTGTACCCTTCATCTTGTATCTGTCTGTAACCTTCATCTTGTTTCTGCCCGTTCCCTTCATCTTGTTTCTGCTTGTACCCTTCATTTCGTCTCTGTGTGTACCCTTCATCTTATTTCTGCCTGTACCCTTCATCTTATTTCTGCTCGTACCCTTCATCTTGTTTCTGCCTGTACCCTTCATCTTGTATCTGCCTGTTCCCTTCATCTTGTTTCTGCCCGTTCCCTTCATCTTGTTTCTGCTTGTACCCTTCATTTGGTCTCTGCCTGTACCCTCATCTGGTTTCTGCCTGTACCCTTCATCTTGTTTCTGCCTGTACTCTTCATCTTGTCTCTGTCTGTTCCCTTCATCTGGTTTCTGCCTGTTCCCTTCATTTGGTTTCTGCCTGTACTCTTCATCTTTTTTCTGCCTGTACTCTTCATCTTGTTTCTGCCTGTACCCTTCATCTTGTTTCTGCCTGTACCCTTCATCTTGTATCTGCCTGTTCCCTTCATCTTGTTTCTGCCCGTTCCCTTCATCTTGTTTCTGCTTGTACCCTTCATTTGGTCTCTGCCTGTACCCTCATCTGGTTTCTGCCTGTACCCTTCATCTTGTTTCTGCCTGTACTCTTCATCTTGTCTCTGTCTGTTCCCTTCATCTGGTTTCTGCCTGTTCCCTTCATTTGGTTTCTGCCTGTACTCTTCATCTTTTTTCTGCCTGTACTCTTCATCTTGTTTCTGCCTGTACCCCGTACCCAGTGCTGGCTGTATGCTGTATTCCAGGGTACAGGTATCTAGGGTCTTCATGTTGACACCTGAATGTTTGTTTATAAAGCCCTTGTTTCAGGCTCTCCCCACCCTGTCCCTGACTGACAGTCTGTACTGTCCTCACATGGTGAGCTGAAGTCCAGATGAAAAACTCATCAGGATCAGATGGAGACAAACTATCACCTCGTCTCATCATCATCCCCCCTCCCTGTCCCCGCTGGTTCAGATTGTCTCCAGGTGACGTACCTGGTAGTGTATGAGCATGTAGTAAAAGTCCAGACCAGGTAAGGAGGTCTTGTCAGGGCTGCAGGCCCCACACAGAGCAGCTGGACCTGGGTCAGGTAACAGACTGAGGCTGGCTCTCTGGTCCTCCAGTCTCTGACCCTGACACTCCAGGATCAGGTCCAACAAGGCCTCTGGCTCCTCCTGTTGGCTGCTCCTGCGCTACAGCAACAACACGGGGACCAGGTGTGAGTCGTTACGTCATGTGATCACATTCAATATCACATCACGTTCTGATCTCTAGAGTTCATCTCTCTGACAGGTGACAGTTACCTTGTTTCTGGAGGTCATGGTTCTGGTCCTGGGACTCAGGGCGGAGCCAAGGCTCTGACCCCGGGGCCGAGTGGAGCCACCTTCAGCACCAGGACTTGACACAGGAGTCACAAGACCTGCAAGGGGCCTGAGGGGTGAGGTGGAGGCTGAGATCCTGTTGCTGGGTGTGGGGGGACGCTGGGAAACAGCACTGGTGTTACTGGTACTGAGGCGTCCTGGTCCCGCCTCCAAACAGCCATTACTGTGGGGGGGTGGGGAGCCTTTGGATGTTGTCCCCCCAATCCTGCCGTTCTGATGACAGGGTGAAAACAGGGAGGGGGCAGGTAAACCTGAGAGCTTCCTGTCAGCCATGATGGAGCTGTTGGCGGGGCTATGACCACTGTTGTCATCAGTGGGAGGAGCTAAATCTGATCAGACAGAGAGTTGTGTCATTTAAAGTAAAATCATTATTAAACTGACGTCAGAGACGACAAACATGTTTCAGCTCTTTAAAGCTGCTCCTCAGTCTGAACATGATGTTAGCATGCTAACGGTAGCTCTGTCCGGTAGTTACACGACAACTTGACCAGATTAAATAATAGGACAGGTAACAGAACAGCTAACAGGACAGCTAAAAGAACAGTTAACAGAACAGCTAACAGGACAGCTAAAAGAACAGCTAACATGACTGCTAACAGGACAGCTAACAGAACAGCTAACATGACAGCTAACAGGACAGCTAACAGAACAGCTAACATGACTTCTAACAGGACAGCTAACAGAACAGCTAACAGGACAGCTAACATGACTGCTAACAGGACAGCTAACAGAACAGCTAACAGGACAGCTAAAAGAACAGCTAACATGACTGCTAACAGAACAGCTAACAGAACAGCTAACAGGACAGCTAAAAGAACAGCTAATATGACAGCTAACATGACTGCCAACAGGACAGCTAACAGAACAGCTAACATACCCAGGGTATGATATCACTGTTCTGCCACGTCTACATGACACGCTCCTCCTGCGTCTGATGTTCCAACACCTTCTCGTCACGTATCCAGGTTGATGGTTGTTGGACCCATCCTCCACCCCACCCACCCTACTCAAAAATCTGCCACCTGAACTTCTGTTATTGTCCTGCTATGTCACACAGTGACCGGCTGTGTGTCATGCTGATGTAAACAGATGGCTTTCTTTGTTGGTGTCTGACGCTACGCGCCACTGACCAAACCATGGATTCTGACGACTTAGTAGTGAGACCAGGAGGATGTTGAGGTGTTTATGCTCATTACATTCTTTGTGTCTTTTCAAAATAAACTTATGTTTTTACAGGAAATGGACAGTTTCTAGTCGTCCACAGTGCTTTTCAGAATAAAAACCTCTTATTTATGTTTGTCCAACAAACACACTGAGTTTAATTTTCACAATAAAATCACCATGGTTTGTTTCCACACTCACACAGGAAGTGAACAGCTTCTTGTTTTATTCTACTGATGTGAAAACTGCAGTGCAGATTATAACATCAAACATATTTTGGATTTCTGAATGTAATATTAGTTTATTCAGTGTTTACAGTTTTTCTCAGTTGTTTACACACAAATACTGGTACTTGAGACACAATGACCACAACATGTAACTCCAACCCCAACCTCCAGCACCAACCCCCTGAACCAATTCTGCTAAACTACAAGCACAATTCCTGCTTTACACTCAAATTGCAGTTCTAAAACACATTTTTTTCAAAACACTGCACACAATTCTCTGCATTTGGCACAATTTTCATGAAGAAAATATCTTGTTTTCACAAGGAACACACTGTCATTCAAAATTCTGAAGTTAATTTCCCTACTATGCACACTGACTCATCACATGGGCAAACACCTGTCACACAGTTTTACAATTAGCAATCAGAGCTTTAGCATAAAAGGGCAGCAGGTGAGCTTTTCTGTTTTGGATCAATGGATGCCAACATTGGAAACAGAGGCAGAGCCAGAGCCAGAGGAGTGAGATTAAGAGGAGGAGGATGGGGAGGACGAGGACGAGGAAGGCCAAGGACTGTAATCTCTGATGAGATCCGAGCCACTTTGGTTGACCATGTGGCAGCATAGTTTTGTTTTGTCTTTTACTGTAACTGTATACAGTAAATTCTTCTGTTGTTTTGTATGTAGACTACTGTATGTGCAACTTTGTGATGGTTGGAATGGGCACTGTGTACATTGTTTTTGTGGGAAAAATAAAATATATTTGTTACCGTATATTTGTGTGTTCTGAGTATGAAAACAACATTCTAAAATATTTTACAACACACTTATGTATGTACTGTCTGTAGTAAGTGTAACACTAAACAAAAAAAAGGCCTAAGTCATTATGATGAATGGAGAAGAAGTGTTTTCCATTCATCATAGTGTTTTATATTGAGCACATCAGTGTTCAACTGGTTCTTATAAATGTCTATTCATATGATGGTTTGTGTGTGTCATTTGAAAACAAAATACCATTTTGAGAAGAAATAACATTGTTTTGAATGTAAAGTTTCATTTTGCAGGAGAATTGAGGGGTTTTGCCCATTGTGTGTGTTTTTTGATTTGTGTGTAGAGTTCTGAGAGTATGAGGCATGCTTTCAGAAAATGTGTGTAAACAATCAAGAAAAACTGTAAACATTGTAGCATGATGCTCATTTTGATTTCAATTTTATGACTTCATATTTATAGAATTCTCTTTCATCCTCGTATTCTTACTTCTTAAAATTTTGTTTTCTTCATATCAGAGAGACAAAAAACAATCACAGTTTGTCCTCAGATCAATAAAGTTTTGATGATTCTGATTCTTATGACACTGTTGACAGCAGTGTTTCAAACTGAGACACCTCTCACGTATGATGCAACGCCCAGCGGGGGTGTCATACGTCATACTGTGAGAGGTGTCTTTTTGTGTCTGATGCTGAAGTTACTCACAAAGTGTTCAGTAAGTGATGAGGGAAAATTTAAAACGTTAAGTTTCTGCTCAAAGTGTGAGTGAACCCTGTGGAGATACAAAACTGAGCATCAGGTTCTGATCTGTTCTCAGTGAGCTGCAGCAGAAGTAGGTCAACAACACACAATCAGTGTGATCACATCTACAACACAAAGGACACACACACACATTCAGTGTCAGTGTCATTGCGTTCATTCAGTAACATATGATCTGTCAGCACCACCCGGTGGTCATCAGAGGGAACTACACCAAGACAGATAGACGGAGGAACCCCACAGCTCCGATACCAACTGATTGTGACGTTTGTATTAGTTCATCTTCAGTTTGAAAGTTTTATTTCAAACACAAAAGTAAAAACGTCGTTCAGACGTTAAAAGCTGATGAGACAAACAGTCAGAATCATCTTCAGTTTAAATAAAGTTTAAGGTTCAAACTTACTGCACCTCAATGTCACAAACTCTTTCTCTTCTTCTTCTTCTTCTTCTCTTCTGTTTCCTGTCAGACTCTTTTTCTTTTCTCTTCTTTCACTTCTTCTCTTCAGCTCGTTTCTGCTCCGACTGAAAATCTCCCATCTACTGCTGCTCCACACACAACACACACTAAATACACACTACACACCGAACACACAATAACACACAATAAATACACACTAACTACACAATAACACACTAAATACACACTAGACAAACACACACACACACACTGACACAATAGAGGAGAAAGAGAGAGGACAAACTCCCCCTCTGGGCTTACATTGCGGTCTCTATGGCAACCACAGAGAGACTTCCAAATCATGTCCCTTCCCCCCCTGTCCAAACACACACACACACACACACACACACACACACACACACAGACACACACACACACATTCCTGCATTGTTGAGATCCATTCAGTTGAACCCAGATAATGATGCCACACACACTGACAGAGAGTTGTGTCTGCATTAAAATAAAAACTTGACCAGTGTTGTTGTGTGACAGAGTGACGGTGTTCAAATGTTTAAGAGTGTTTAATATAAACTGATGTCAGTGTGAGTCTATACAGTAAATACGAAAGAGTGTAACTATATACAGTAAATACGAAAGAGTGTAACTATATACAGTAAATACAAAAGAGTGTAACAATATACAGTAAATACGAAAGAGTGTAACAATATACAGTAAATACGAAAGTGTGTAACTATATTCAGTAAATATAAAAGTGTGTAACTGTGACACATTTTAATGTCACTCAAGTAACGTGTATACGACATGTTTCCTTCTTAATTTAAACCAAAACACTTTTCTGTCTAAAACCTTACTGACAGTTTTGTTTCCTGAACCAAACTGTGACCGCGTGTCCAACACGCCCTCACTGTGACCTCGTCACATGTCCACGTTTGGTCATGGACTTTCCACGTGCACATATGACGTCCAAGGTACCCTGGGTGTGTTTTCTGTTTTCACAGGAAATGTACAGTTTGTATACAGTCTCTTTCGAAATAAAAGCACTATGTGGGTACAACACCGCCACTTGACATCATCTTCCTTGAACAAAAGCATGTGGTTGGGTTTAGGAATAAAGAACAGAATTTGGCTTTACAGTCTTACAGGAAGTGAACACTGGCCTCCTGAGTGAAAGTTGTTGGACCGTGCAGACGGACCGCTGCATCTTGAGCTTTGCGTCCCAGCTCAGCTTTCTCTTCATCACATCTGACCAGTATAACACCTGCAGCACCTCTGAGGTCACCTCAAACCGCTGATCCATCAACGCTCCGTTCTACCATCACTCCTAAACGAGACCCCAACATACCTGACCACCTTCACCTGGACCTTCACCTCCTCTGCTCTGCCAGCAGGTGTCACTGTGATGATGTCACACTGTGTCATCCAATCAGGTCTCTGTGTGATGTGTCTCAGCAGCTCTTTGGCCTCATTAGCATAAAGACAACAGGAACAATGACTCCGTCCTCCTGTTGCTGCTGCTGTCAATCATTCTGACATCATCACTCTGAACACACTGCACAGACAGACGGACGGACAGACGAACAGGTAGATAGATAGATAGATAGATAGATAGATAGATAGATAGATAGATAGATAGATAGATAGATAGATAGATAGATAGATAGATAGATAGATAGATAGATAGATAGATAGATAGATAGATAGATAGACATACAGACAGGAACAAGTGAGATAACCAGAGAAGAAGAAGAAGAAGAAGAAGAAGAAGGTGATGACTATGAGCAGCTCAGAGATGAAGGAATACCTGTGTCAGCATCATCTTCCTCAGCTGTTGGAGGTGAGACGGTTCTGACTGAATCTTTACAGTTTGTGCTGAGTCTCCGCTGATCAGAGGAACCAGCTGATTATGATCCTGAGTTACATCTGATTATTGATTATTGATCTGTCTGACATATGTCCTGTCAGTCGACTCTGATCTGTTTCACTCTGCGGCTCCTTCTGTCTGATTGAACTGTAAATATCAGAGTCAGTAACGTTCTGTGTCGGAGAACCTTCAGTCTGTTCTCATGTTCCTGGTAGATGTGATAAATGTTGCTCTGCTGTGAGGGCTGAAACCAATGCAGGTTCAGACAGACTCATACAGCGTGAGGTTTGTTTTAACATCCACACATGATGCTCAGTTCGTTGCCACAGTAACAACACTTCACATAATACGAGTGGACAGAGTGACAGATCTGATGCTGTCAGGTCCTCAGCTGGACCGAGAATTCACCACAGACAGGATGTTAATATTAAATATGAGTCAAACTGCGTTTTACATCACTGACAGAAACAAGTTAAAAATCAACCAATAAAACATGAATCCTGAGATTTTATGATGAAACAGATTAAAATGAGTCCAGAGGTTTAAAATAAAGGAAATAAAGACTGGAAATAAAAATCAAATTAAATACAATTAAAACCTTTAGTTTTACTTTAGTTCAGATTTATTCAGATGATCAGAGGACGTTAGTGACTCCGGGACTCTTTCATGTGTTCTCTGTGTCAGAGTCTGTTGACAGGTGTCTTGTACCATCATCCTGACGACCCCGTCAGCTTCCTGCAGAGCTGCCTGATCAGAACCAGACAGCTGGGGGGTCCCGAGGCTGTCACCTGGGAGACGTTCATCCAGCCGGACAGACGCCAGCTGAGCCCCACAGAACATCCCCCAAGAACAGTATCATCTGTTCCTCCAACAACACCTCAAATACCCCCCAAAACAGCCCCTATACCCTCTACACCATCTGTACCCCCCAAAATAGCCCTAGCCCCTATACCCTCTACACCATCTGTACCCCCCAAAATAGCCCTAGCCCCTATACCCTCTACACCATCTGTACCCCCCAAAACAACCCCTACACCCTCTACACCATCTGTACCCCCCAAATTAAACCCTATACCCTCTACACCATCCCCAATACCTCAAACAACACCCCCAATATCTCTTATAACACCATCAGTACCCTCCAGAACAAAACCTTTCAGCTCTACAACATCCCCAATAACCCAAACAACACCTCAGATAGCTCCTACAACACCACTACCCCTCACAATAAACCCCATATCCTCTACAACATCACCAGTACCTCAAACAACACCATCAATACCCCGCACAACAGCACCAGTACCCCAAACAACAACAATGGTGTCCTCCATCATCAAAACAACACCACCTGGAACCTCCCCAACAGCTCCTGAACCCAGATTCCTCCCTGTACCTCCACCTGGACCTGCAGTGACCCCATCTGTCCACAGTGTGAGGAAGGATGAAGGAGACACAAAGACCTTCATCACAATTGGTAAGAGACTGAAGAATGATTGGTGAGTTTGAATTTTAGCTGGAGTTCATTTCCCAAAAAGTTCAGTTCCTAAGAAGTTCAGTTCCCAAGAAGTTCGGTTCCGAAGGAGTTCAGTTTCTAAGGAGTTCTGTGTCCAAAAAGTTCACTTCCCAAGGAGTTCAGTTCCCAAGAAGTTTGGTTCCGAAGGAGTTCAGTTCCCAAGGAGTTCAGTTCCCAAGGAGTCCAGTTCCCAAGGAGTTCAGTTCCCAAGGAGTTCAGTTCCCAAGAAGTTCGGTTCCGAAGGAGTTCAGTTTCTAAGGAGTTCTGTGTCCAAAAAGTTCAGTTCCCAAGGAGTTCACTTCCTAAGATGTTCAGTTGCCAAGAAGTTCAGTTCCTAAGATGTTCAGTTCCCAAGGAGTTCAGCTCCCAAGAAGTTCGGTTCCGAAGGAGTTCAGTTCCTAAGAAGTTCGGTGTCCAAACAGTTCAGTTCCCAAGGAGTTCAGTTCCCAAGGAGTCCAGTTCCCAAGGAGTTCAGTTCCCAAGAAGTTCGGTTCCGAAGGAGTTCAGTTTCTAAGAAGTTCGGTTCCGAAGGAGTTCAGTTTCTAAGGAGTTCTGTGTCCAAAAAGTTCAGTTCCCAAGGAGTTTAGTTGGCTCAGGTTGAACTTCAGATGTGTGATTTTGCAGTGGGAGATATGAAGTTCTTAAATCAGAGTCTCAGAGTTTTGATGTGAGTCTTATAACTGTTCCTCCTCTCAGGTCCTCTTGGTCCTCCTCCTCCTCGAGTCCAGTCTCAGGTCTCCATAGACTCAGACTCTGACATGACAGAAACGTCTGGACTCCTGCAGGAAGTAAGCATCCCACCTCCTCAGAGGCCACGCCCCCTCATCATTTTCATCATCGGTAAGAAAATCCTGGAGAAAACTAAACCAGGACCAGACAGAGACCTAAAGCAGAACCAGGTGGGGATCTGGACCAGAACCAGGCAGAGATCTAAACCAGAACCAGTCAGAGATGTAACCTAGATGTCATGCTGTGTGACTGAACCCAAATGCAGCACTCAGTGACAGGTGGTAACGACCTGTATTTATGCACAAAATAAACAGAAGCTTGAGCCGACGAAGACATGAAGGTGATAGTTGATTCTTTGGGCCAAGAGCGCACACACAGTCTCTGGGTTCAGGGAAAGAGGGGCTTACAGATGGCGTGGATGAGAAGGGGAGGGTCCAGGATCAGAGGAGCACTCCAGCAAGCAACAGAGATGATGAGAGATGAGGGATGATGATGAATTGCAGGGAAGTAGAGATCAGAAAAGGCAGCATGTGGCGTCTCACAGCAGGCAACAAACAGACAGGTGGAAACACTCACTGTTAGACGTCATAGCAGGAAAACACCACACAGCCACTGGCAGACACACACCAGAGATGCAGAGGTAGAACTCGTGGTCGGGGACTGAAGGCTGGTGAGTTTACAGACGATGTCGACGCGTCAGAGGAAGGCAGGTTTGGTAACTGGGAATCAAGCAGGGAATGAATGCTGGATAGTCTTGCATAGTCAAAGAAGTGAAGAACAATCTGGCAAAGAGTATGTGGAGAGCAGGGGTCTTTATACTGAGCCAGTCAGTGATTGAAAGCAGGTGAGTGGAGCAGAGGTTGGGTAAATGGAAAAGTACTGCATGAGGTGAGCAGAGGAGAAGAACTGTGCCACAAGAACCAGTCAGAGGTCTAAACCAGAACCAGGTAGAGATCAATCAATCAATCAATTTTATTTATAAAACCCAATATCACAAATCACAATTTGCCTCACAGGGCTTTACAGCATACAACATCCCTCTGTCCTTTGGACCCTCACAGCTGATCAGGAAAAACTCCCCAAAAACCCTTTAACGGGGAAAAAAATGGTAGAAACCTCAGGAAGAGCAACTGAGGAGGGATCCCTCTTCCAGGACGGACAGAGGTGCAATAGATGTCGTACACAACAGATCAACATGATAAATTAACAGTGATCCACATGACACAATGAGAGAGAGAGACAGAGAGAGAGAGAGAGAGAGAGAGAGAGAGAGACAGAGATGCAGGTAATGACAGTATCTTACAACAACATTATTGAAAGTAATAATATTATAATTATAGTTCTGGCTACTGTGGTACAATATGCTGAAAGTATGTATTAATATCTGGTAATATACATGTGTGACAATAGTCATATGTGTAAAATAACAGTAGAAGTATGACTAATGACTAATGATGGCAGCAGCAGCAGCAGGAGGCATCTGGCAGGACCACGGCAGCAGCACAACCACACACGTCACGCTGTCCAGGCACCGCTGTGATATGAGTTAATCTGAGAGACAGTGGAGCACAAAGGCTCCGGAGAAGAAGCCGAGTTAGTGACATCCAGAATGGCCGAGTTAGCAAGATGCAGTAATAGAATACGAGAGAGAGAGAGAGAGAGAGAGAGAGAGAGAGAAGGAGAGAGAGAGAGAGATCTAAACCAGAGCCAGTCAGAGATCTAAACCAGAACCAGTCAGAGATCTAAACCAAAACCAATCCGAGATCTAAAACAGAACCAGGTATAGATCTAAACCAGAGCCAGTCAGAGATCTAAACCAGAACCAGGTAGAGATCTAAACCAGAACCAGATAGAGATCTAAACCAGAACCAGTCAGAGATCTAAAACAAAACCAGTCAGAGATCTAAACCAAAACCAATCCGAGATCTAAAACAGAACCAGGTATAGATCTAAACCAGAGCCAGTCAGAGATCTAAACCAGAACCAGGTAGAGATCTAAACCAGAACCAGACAGAGATCTAAACCAGAACCAGTCAGAGATCTAAAACAAAACCAGTCAGAGATCTAAACCAAAACCAATCCGAGATCTAAACCAGAACCAGGTATAGATCTAAACCAGAGCCAGTCAGAGATCTAAACCAGAACCAGGTAGAGATCTAAACCAGAACCAGATAGAGATCTAAACCAGAACCAGTCAGAGATCTAAAACAAAACCAGTCAGAGATCTAAACCAAAACCAATCCGAGATCTAAACCAGAACCAGGTATAGATCTAAACCAGAGCCAGTCAGAGATCTAAACCAGAACCAGGTAGAGATCTAAACCAGAACCAGGTATAGATCTAAACCAGAGCCAGTCAGAGATCTAAACCAGAACCAGGTAGAGATCTAAACCAGAACCAGGTATAGATCTAAACCAGAGCCAGTCAGAGATCTAAACCAGAACCAGGTAGAGATCTAAACCCTAACCAGATAGAGATCTAAACCAGAACCAAGTATAGATCTAAACCAGAGCCAGTCAGAGATCTAAACCAGAACCAGTCAGAGATCTAAACCAAAACCAATCCGAGATCTAAACCAGAACCAGGTATAGATCTAAACCAGAGCCAGTCAGAGATCTAAACCAGAACCAGGTAGAGATCTAAACCAAAACCGATCCGACATCTAAACCAGAACCAGGTATAGATCTAAACCAGAGCCAGTCAGAGATCTAAACCAGAACCAGTCAGAGATCTAAACCAAAACCAATCCGAGATCTAAACCAGAACCAGGTATAGATCTAAACCAGAGCCAGTCAGAGATCTAAACCAGAACCAGGTAGAGATCTAAACCAGAACCAGTCAGAGATCTAAACCAAAACCAGTCAGAGATCTAAACCAAAACCAATCCAAGATCTAAACCAGAACCAGGTATAGATCTAAACCAGAGCCAGTCAGAGATCTAAACCAGAACCAGGTAGAGATCTAAACCAGAACCAGATAGAGATCTAAACCCTAACCAGATAGAGGTCTAAACCAGAACCAAGTATAGATCTAAACCAGAACCAGGTATAGATCTAAACCAGAGCCAGTCAGAGATCTAAACCAGAACCAGGTAGAGATCTAAACCCTAACCAGATAGAGTTCTAAACCAGAACCAAGTATAGATCTAAACCAGAGCCAGTCAGAGATCTAAATCAGAACCAGGTAGAGATCTAAACCAGAACCAGGTAGAGATCTAAACCCTAACCAGATAGAGGTCTAAACCAGAACCAAGTATAGATCTAAACCAGAGCCAGTCAGAGATCTAAACCAGAACCAGGCAGAGATCTAAACCAGAACCAGTCAGAGATCTAAACCAGAACCAGGCAGAGATCTAAACCAGAACCAGTCAGAGATCTAAACCAAAACCAGTCAGAGGTCTAAACCAGAACCAGTCAGAGGTCTAAACCAGAGCCAGTCAGAGGTCTAAACCAGAACCAGTTGGAGGTCTCAGCCAGGGGAAAGGATGACAGAAGTGTATGAAGGTCCCTGATTGGTTCAGACTGAGGATGTTGTGGTCTCTGTCCTTTGATTCTCATCAGGCGGTCCAGCGAGTGGGAAGGGAAGTCAGGCGGCGAGGCTTGCTCATTACTTCCGCTTCAGAGTCGTCTCATTGGATGAGCTGCTCAGGAGGCAGTTACTAAGCCCCGCCTCACCCAGCAAGAAGTGGGAGGTTCTTTCAGAGATGATGGGTCACAGGGAGCTCGGACCTCAGGTCAGAACTAACCAGGAGGAGACAGTCTCTGAGCTGAGCCATCACCTGATTGGTCAGAAGGAGGTCAGAGGCGTCATTGTGGATGGGTTCCCTCAGGACGTCCACCAGGCACTCAGCTTCCAGGAGCAGGTACTGACCAATTACAGAGCTTGTTGCAATTCTGACTCTGTTCCACCTGTACTGACTCTGCTCCACCTGTACTAACTCTGCTCCACCTGTACTGACTCTGCTCCTCCTGTACGAACTCTGTTCCTCCTGTACTGACTCTGTTCCTCCTGTACTGAGTCTGCTCCACCTGTACTGACTCTGCTCCTCCTGTATTAACTCTGTTCCTCCTGTACTGACTCTGCTCCACCTGTACTGACTCTGCTCCACCTTTACTGACTCTGCTTCACCTGTCCTGCTCACCTGTATAGACTCTGCTCCACCTGTACTGACTCTGCTCCACCTGTCCTGCTCACCTGTACTGAGTCTGCTCCACCTGTACTGACTCTGCTCCACCTTTACTGACTCTGCTTCACCTGTCCTGCTCACCTGTATTGACTCTGCTCCACCTGTACTGACTCTGCTCCACCTGTCCTGCTCACCTGTACTGAGTCTGCTCCACCTGTACCTACTCTGCTTCACCTGTCCTGCTCCACCTGTACTAACTCTGCTCCATCTGTACTGACTCTGCTTCACCTGTACTAACTCTACTCCACCTGTACTGAGTCTGCCCCACCTGTACTGACTCTGCTCCACCTGTACTGAGTCTGCTCCACTTGTACTGACTCTGCTTCACCTGTACTAACTCTGCCCCACCTGTACTGAGTCTGCTCCACCTTTACTGACTCTGCCCCACCTGTACTGAGTCTGCTCCACCTTTACTGACTCTGCCCCACCTGTAGTGAGTCTGCTCCACCTTTACTGACTCTGCTTCACCTGTCCTGCTCACCTGTATTGACTCTGCTCCACCTTTTACTGACTCTGCTCCACCTGTCCTGCTCACCTGTACTGACTCTGCTCCACCTGTACTAACTCTGCTTCACCTGTCCAGCTCACCTGTACTGACTCTACTCCACCTGTACTAACTCTGCTCCACCTGTACTAACTCTGGTCCACCTTTACTGACTCTGCTTCACCTGTCCTGCTCACCTGTATTGACTCTGCTCCACCTGTACTGAGTCTGCTCCACCTGTCCTGCTCACCTGTACTGAGTCTGCTCCACCTGTACTGACTCTGCTCCACCTGTACTAACTCTGCTCCACCTTTACTGACTCTCCTTCACCTGTCCAGCTCACCTGTAATGAGTCTGCTCCACCTGCACTGGGTCTGCTCCTCCTGTACTGACTGTGCTCCACCTGTACTGAGTCTGCTCCACCTTTACTGACTCTGCTTCACCTGTCCAGCTCACCTGTACTAACTCTGCTCCAACTGTACTGAGTCTGCTCCACCTTTACTAACTCTGCTCCACCTGTACTGACTCTGCTCCACCTGTACTGACTCTGCTTCACCTGTCCTGCTCCACCTGTACTAACTCTGCTCCATCTGTACTGACTCTGCTTCACCTGTACTAACTCTACTCCACCTGTACTGACTCTGCCCCACCTGCACTGACTCTGCTCCACCTGTACTGAGTCTGCTCCACTTGTACTGACTCTGCTTCACCTGTACTAACTCTGCCCCACCTGTACTGAGTCTGCTCCACCTTTACTGACTCTGCCCCACCTGTACTGAGTCTGCTCCACCTTTACTGACTCTGCCCCACCTGTAGTGAGTCTGCTCCACCTTTACTGACTCTGCTTCACCTGTCCTGCTCACCTGTATTGACTCTGCTCCACCTTTTACTGACTCTGCTCCACCTGTCCTGCTCACCTGTACTGACTCTGCTCCACCTGTACTAACTCTGCTTCACCTGTCCAGCTCACCTGTACTGACTCTACTCCACCTGTACTAACTCTGCTCCACCTGTACTAACTCTGGTCCACCTTTACTGACTCTGCTTCACCTGTCCTGCTCACCTGTATTGACTCTGCTCCACCTGTACTGAGTCTGCTCCACCGGTCCTGCTCACCTGTACTGAGTCTGCTCCACCTGTACTGACTCTGCTCCACCTGTACTAACTCTGCTCCACCTTTACTGACTCTGCTTCACCTGTCCAGCTCACCTGTAATGAGTCTGCTCCACCTGCACTGGGTCTGCTCCTCCTGTACTGACTGTGCTCCACCTGTACTGAGTCTGCTCCACCTTTACTGACTCTGCTTCACCTGTCCAGCTCACCTGTACTAACTCTGCTCCAACTGTACTGAGTCTGCTCCACCTTTACTAACTCTGCTCCACCTGTACTGAGTCTGCTCCACCTGTACTGACTCTGCTTCACCTGTCCTGCTCCACCTGTACTAACTCTGCTCCATCTGTACTGACTCTGCTTCACCTGTACTAACTCTACTCCACCTGTACTGACTCTGCCCCACCTGCACTGACTCTGCTCCACCTGTACTGAGTCTGCTCCACTTGTACTGACTCTGCTTCACCTGTACTAACTCTGCCCCACCTGTACTGAGTCTGCTCCACCTTTACTGACTCTGCCCCACCTGTACTGAGTCTGCTCCACCTTTACTGACTCTGCCCCACCTGTAGTGAGTCTGATCCACCTATACTGACTCTGCTCCACCTTTACTGACTCTGCTTCACCTGTCCTGCTCACCTGTATTGACTCTGCTCCACCTTTTACTGACTCTGCTTCACCTGTCCTGCTCACCTGTACTGACTCTACTCCACCTGTACTAACTCTGCTCCACCTGTACTAACTCTGCTCCACCTTTACTGACTCTGCTTCACCTGTCCTGCTCACCTGTATTGACTCTGCTCCACCTGTACTGAGTCTGCTCCACCTGTCCTGCTCACCTGTACTGAGTCTGCTCCACCTGTACTGACTCTGCTCCACCTGTACTAACTCTGCTCCACCTTTACTGACTCTGCTTCACCTGTCCAGCTCACCTGTAATGAGTCTGCTCCACCTGCACTGGGTCTGCTCCTCCTGTACTGACTGTGCTCCACCTGTACTGAGTCTGCTCCACCTTTACTGACTCTGCTTCACCTGTCCAGCTCACCTGTACTAACTCTGCTCCAACTGTACTGAGTCTGCTCCACCTTTACTAACTCTGCTCCACCTGTACTGACTCTACTTCACCTGTACTAACTCTGCTCCACCTGTACTGACTCTGCTCCACCTGTACTGAGTCTGGTCCACTTGTACTGACTCTGCTTCACCTGTACTGACTCTGCTCCACCTGTACTGACTCTGCTTCACCTGTACTAACTCTACTCCACCTGTGCTGAGTCTACCCCACCTGTACTGACTCTGCTCCACCTGTACTGAGTCTGGTCCACTTGTACTAACTCTGCTCCACCTTACTGACTCTGCTTCACCTTTACTAACTCTGCCCCACCTGTACTGAGTCTGCTCCACCTGTACTGACTCTGCCCCACATGTACTGAGTCTGCTTCACCTGTAGTAACTCTGCCCCACCTGTACTAAGTCTGCCCAACCTGTACTGAGTCTGCTCCACCTGTACTAACTCTGCCCCACCTGTACTAACTCTGCTCCACCTGTACTGACTCTGCTACACCTTTACTAACTCTGCTCCACCTGTAGTGAGTCTGCTCCACCTGTACTGACTCTGCTCCACCTTTACTGACTCTGCTTCACCTGTCCTGCTCACCTGTATTGACTCTGCTCCACCTTTACTGACTCTGCTCCACCTGTCCTGCTCACCTGTACTGAGTCTGCTCCACCTGTACTGACTCTGCTTCACCTGTCCAGCTCACCTGTACTGACTCTACTCCACCTGTACTAACTCTGCTCCACCTGTACTAACTCTGCTCCACCTGTACTGACTCTGCTCCACCTGTCCTGCTCACCTGTACTGAGTCTGCTCCACCTGTACTGACTCTGCTCCACCTGTACTGACTCTGCTTCACCTGTCCTGCTCCACCTGTACTAACTCTGCTCCACCTGTACTGACTCTACTCCACCTGTACTAACTCTGCTCCATCTTTATTGACTCTGCTCCACCTGTACTGAGTCTGCTCCACTTGTACTGAGTCTGCTCCACCTGTACTGACTCTGCTTCACCTGTACTGAGTCTGCTTCACCTGTACTAACTCTGCTCCATCTGTATTGACTCTGCTTCACCTGTACTAACTCTGCCCCACCTGTACTGAGTCTGCTTCACCTGTACTTACTCTGCCCCACCTGTACTAAGTCTGCTCCACCTGTACTGAGTCTGCTCCAATTGTACTGACTCTGCTTCACCTGTACTAACTCTGCCCCACCTGTACTAACTCTGCTCCACCTGTACTTACTCTGCTCCACCTTTACGAACTCTTCTCCACCTGTAGTGAGTCTGCTCCACCTGTACTGACTCTGCTCCACCTTTACTGACTCTGCATCACCTGTCCTGCTCACCTGTATTAACTCTTCTCCACCTGTACTGACTCTGCTCCACCTGTACTGACTCTGCTTCACCTGTCCTGCTCCACCTGTACTAACTCTGCTCCACCTGTACTGACTCTGCTCCACCTGTACTAACTCTGCTCCAACTGTTTTGACTCTGCTCCACCTGTACTGACTCTGCTTCACCTGTACTGAGTCTGCTTCACCTGTACTAACTCTGCCCCACCTGTACTGAGTCTGCTCCACCTGTACTGACTCTGCTTCACCTGTACTGAGTCTGCTTCACCTGTACTAACTCTGCCCCACCTGTACTAAGTCTGCTCCACTTGTACTGACTCTGCTTCACCTGTACTAACTCTGCCCCACCTGTACTGTCTGCTCCACCTGTACTCTGCCCCACTCTGCTCCACCTGTACTTACTCTGCTCCACCTTTACTAACTCTTCTCCACCTGTAGTGAGTCTGCTCCACCTGTACTGACTCTGCTTCACCTGTACTAACTCTGCCCCACCTGTACTGAGTCTGCTCCACCTTTACTGACTCTGCCCCACCTGTACTGAGTCTGCTCCACCTTTACTGACTCTGCCCCACCTGTAGTGAGTCTGCTCCACCTGTACTGACTCTGCTCCCTGTACTGACTCTGCTCACCTGTATTGACTCTGCTCCACCTGTTACTGACTCTGCTCCACCTGTCCTAACTCACCTGTACTGACTCTGCTCCACCTGTACTAACTCTGCTTCACCTGTACTAACTCTGCTCCACCTTTACTGACTCTGCTTCCACCTGTACCTGTCCTGACTGAGTCTGCTCCACCTGTACTGACTCTGCTCCACCTGTACTGACTCTGCTCCACCTGTCCACTCACCTGTAGTCTGCTCCACCTTTACTGACTCTGCTGTACTGACTCTGCTCCACCTTTACTGATGCTCACCTGTACTGACTCTGCTCCACCTGTACTGACTCTGCTCCACCTGTACTGACTCTGCTCCACCTGTACTGACTCTGCTCCACCTGTACTGACTCTGCTCCACCTGTACTGACTCTGCTCCACCTGTACTAACTCTGCTCCACCTGTACTGACTCTGCTCCACCTGTACTGACTCTGCTCCACCTGTCCTGCTCCACCTGTACTGACTCTGCTCCACCTGTACTGACTCTGCTTCACCTGTACTAACTCTACTCCACCTGTACTGACTCTGCTCCCACCTGTACTGACTCTGCTCCACCTGTACTGAGTCTGCTCCACCTGTACTGACTCTGCTTCACCTGTACTAACTCTGCCCCACCTGTACTGAGTCTGCTCCACCTTTACTGACTCTGCCCCACCTGTACTGAGTCTTTTACTGACTCTGCTCCACCTGTCCTGCTCACCTGTACTGACTCTGCTCCACCTGTACTAACTCTGCTTCACCTGTCCAGCTCACCTGTACTGACTCTACTCCACCTGTACTAACTCTGCTCCACCTGTACTAACTCTGGTCCACCTTTACTGACTCTGCTTCACCTGTCCTGCTCACCTGTATTGACTCTGCTCCACCTGTACTGAGTCTGCTCCACCGGTCCTGCTCACCTGTACTGAGTCTGCTCCACCTGTACTGACTCTGCTCCACCTGTACTAACTCTGCTCCACCTTTACTGACTCTGCTTCACCTGTCCAGCTCACCTGTAATGAGTCTGCTCCACCTGCACTGGGTCTGCTCCTCCTGTACTGACTGTGCTCCACCTGTACTGAGTCTGCTCCACCTTTACTGACTCTGCTTCACCTGTCCAGCTCACCTGTACTAACTCTGCTCCAACTGTACTGAGTCTGCTCCACCTTTACTAACTCTGCTCCACCTGTACTGAGTCTGCTCCACCTGTACTGACTCTGCTTCACCTGTCCTGCTCCACCTGTACTAACTCTGCTCCATCTGTACTGACTCTGCTTCACCTGTACTAACTCTACTCCACCTGTACTGACTCTGCCCCACCTGCACTGACTCTGCTCCACCTGTACTGAGTCTGCTCCACTTGTACTGACTCTGCTTCACCTGTACTAACTCTGCCCCACCTGTACTGAGTCTGCTCCACCTTTACTGACTCTGCCCCACCTGTACTGAGTCTGCTCCACCTTTACTGACTCTGCCCCACCTGTAGTGAGTCTGATCCACCTATACTGACTCTGCTCCACCTTTACTGACTCTGCTTCACCTGTCCTGCTCACCTGTATTGACTCTGCTCCACCTTTTACTGACTCTGCTTCACCTGTCCTGCTCACCTGTACTGACTCTACTCCACCTGTACTAACTCTGCTCCACCTGTACTAACTCTGCTCCACCTTTACTGACTCTGCTTCACCTGTCCTGCTCACCTGTATTGACTCTGCTCCACCTGTACTGAGTCTGCTCCACCTGTCCTGCTCACCTGTACTGAGTCTGCTCCACCTGTACTGACTCTGCTCCACCTGTACTAACTCTGCTCCACCTTTACTGACTCTGCTTCACCTGTCCAGCTCACCTGTAATGAGTCTGCTCCACCTGCACTGGGTCTGCTCCTCCTGTACTGACTGTGCTCCACCTGTACTGAGTCTGCTCCACCTTTACTGACTCTGCTTCACCTGTCCAGCTCACCTGTACTAACTCTGCTCCAACTGTACTGAGTCTGCTCCACCTTTACTAACTCTGCTCCACCTGTACTGACTCTACTTCACCTGTACTAACTCTGCTCCACCTGTACTGACTCTGCTCCACCTGTACTGAGTCTGGTCCACTTGTACTGACTCTGCTTCACCTGTACTGACTCTGCTCCACCTGTACTGACTCTGCTTCACCTGTACTAACTCTACTCCACCTGTGCTGAGTCTACCCCACCTGTACTGACTCTGCTCCACCTGTACTGAGTCTGGTCCACTTGTACTAACTCTGCTCCACCTTACTGACTCTGCTTCACCTTTACTAACTCTGCCCCACCTGTACTGAGTCTGCTCCACCTGTACTGACTCTGCCCCACATGTACTGAGTCTGCTTCACCTGTAGTAACTCTGCCCCACCTGTACTAAGTCTGCCCAACCTGTACTGAGTCTGCTCCACCTGTACTAACTCTGCCCCACCTGTACTAACTCTGCTCCACCTGTACTGACTCTGCTACACCTTTACTAACTCTGCTCCACCTGTAGTGAGTCTGCTCCACCTGTACTGACTCTGCTCCACCTTTACTGACTCTGCTTCACCTGTCCTGCTCACCTGTATTGACTCTGCTCCACCTTTACTGACTCTGCTCCACCTGTCCTGCTCACCTGTACTGAGTCTGCTCCACCTGTACTGACTCTGCTTCACCTGTCCAGCTCACCTGTACTGACTCTACTCCACCTGTACTAACTCTGCTCCACCTGTACTAACTCTGCTCCACCTGTACTGACTCTGCTCCACCTGTCCTGCTCACCTGTACTGAGTCTGCTCCACCTGTACTGACTCTGCTCCACCTGTACTGACTCTGCTTCACCTGTCCTGCTCCACCTGTACTAACTCTGCTCCACCTGTACTGACTCTACTCCACCTGTACTAACTCTGCTCCATCTTTATTGACTCTGCTCCACCTGTACTGAGTCTGCTCCACTTGTACTGAGTCTGCTCCACCTGTACTGACTCTGCTTCACCTGTACTGAGTCTGCTTCACCTGTACTAACTCTGCTCCATCTGTATTGACTCTGCTTCACCTGTACTAACTCTGCCCCACCTGTACTGAGTCTGCTTCACCTGTACTTACTCTGCCCCACCTGTACTAAGTCTGCTCCACCTGTACTGAGTCTGCTCCAATTGTACTGACTCTGCTTCACCTGTACTAACTCTGCCCCACCTGTACTAACTCTGCTCCACCTGTACTTACTCTGCTCCACCTTTACGAACTCTTCTCCACCTGTAGTGAGTCTGCTCCACCTGTACTGACTCTGCTCCACCTTTACTGACTCTGCATCACCTGTCCTGCTCACCTGTATTAACTCTTCTCCACCTGTACTGACTCTGCTCCACCTGTACTGACTCTGCTTCACCTGTCCTGCTCCACCTGTACTAACTCTGCTCCACCTGTACTGACTCTGCTCCACCTGTACTAACTCTGCTCCAACTGTTTTGACTCTGCTCCACCTGTACTGACTCTGCTTCACCTGTACTGAGTCTGCTTCACCTGTACTAACTCTGCCCCACCTGTACTGAGTCTGCTCCACCTGTACTAACTCTGCTCCATCTGTATTGACTCTGCTTCACCTGTACTAACTCTGCCCCACCTGTACTGAGTCTGCTCCACCTGTACTGACTCTGCTTCACCTGTACTGAGTCTGCTTCACCTGTACTAACTCTGCCCCACCTGTACTAAGTCTGCTCCACTTGTACTGACTCTGCTTCACCTGTACTAACTCTGCCCCACCTGTACTAAGTCTGCTCCACCTGTACTGACTCTGCCCCACCTGTACTAACTCTGCTCCACCTGTACTTACTCTGCTCCACCTTTACTAACTCTTCTCCACCTGTAGTGAGTCTGCTCCACCTGTACTGACTCTGCTTCACCTGTACTAACTCTGCCCCACCTGTACTGAGTCTGCTCCACCTTTACTGACTCTGCCCCACCTGTACTGAGTCTGCTCCACCTTTACTGACTCTGCCCCACCTGTAGTGAGTCTGATCCACCTGTACTGACTCTGCTCCACCTTTACTGACTCTGCTTCACCTGTCCTGCTCACCTGTATTGACTCTGCTCCACCTTTTACTGACTCTGCTTCACCTGTCCAGCTCACCTGTACTGACTCTACTCCACCTGTACTAACTCTGCTCCACCTGTACTAACTCTGCTCCACCTTTACTGACTCTGCTTCACCTGTCCTGCTCACCTGTATTGACTCTGCTCCACCTGTACTGAGTCTGCTCCACCGGTCCTGCTCACCTGTACTGAGTCTGCTCCACCTGTACTGACTCTGCTCCACCTGTACTAACTCTGCTCCACCTTTACTGACTCTGCTTCACCTGTCCAGCTCACCTGTAATGAGTCTGCTCCACCTGCACTGGGTCTGCTCCTCCTGTACTGACTGTGCTCCACCTGTACTGAGTCTGCTCCACCTTTACTGACTCTGCTTCACCTGTACTGACTCTACTTCACCTGTACTAACTCTGCTCCACCTGTACTGACTCTGCTCCACCTGTACTGACTCTACTTCACCTGTACTAACTCTGCTCCACCTGTACTGAGTCTGCTCCACCTTTACTAACTCTGCTCCACCTGTACTGACTCTACTTCACCTGTACTAACTCTGCTCCACCTGTACTGACTCTGCTCCACCTGTACTGAGTCTGGTCCACTTGTACTGACTCTGCTTCACCTGTACTGACTCTGCTCCACCTGTACTGACTCTACTTCACCTGTACTAACTCTGCTCCACCTGTACTGACTCTGCTCCACCTGTACTGAGTCTGGTCCACTTGTACTGACTCTGCTTCACCTGTACTGACTCTGCTCCACCTGTACTGACTCTGCTTCACCTGTACTAACTCTACTCCACCTGTGCTGAGTCTGCCCCACCTGTACTGACTCTGCTCCACCTGTACTGAGTCTGGTCCACTTGTACTAACTCTGCTCCACCTTACTGACTCTGCTTCACCTTTACTAACTCTGCCCCACCTGTACTGAGTCTGCTCCACCTGTACTGACTCTGCCCCACATGTACTGAGTCTGCTTCACCTGTAGTAACTCTGCCCCACCTGTACTAACTCTGCCCCACCTGTACTAACTCTGCTCCACCTGTACTGACTCTGCTACACCTTTACTAACTCTGCTCCACCTGTAGTGAGTCTGCTCCACCTGTACTGACTCTGCTCCACCTTTACTGACTCTGCTTCACCTGTCCTGCTCACCTGTATTGACTCTGCTCCACCTTTACTGACTCTGCTCCACCTGTCCTGCTCACCTGTACTGAGTCTGCTCCACCTGTACTGACTCTGCTTCACCTGTCCAGCTCACCTGTACTGACTCTACTCCACCTGTACTAACTCTGCTCCACCTGTACTAACTCTGCTCCACCTGTACTGACTCTGCTCCACCTGTCCTGCTCACCTGTACTGAGTCTGCTCCACCTGTACTGACTCTGCTCCACCTGTACTGACTCTGCTTCACCTGTCCTGCTCCACCTGTACTAACTCTGCTCCACCTGTACTGACTCTACTCCACCTGTACTAACTCTGCTCCATCTTTATTGACTCTGCTCCACCTGTACTGAGTCTGCTCCACTTGTACTGAGTCTGCTCCACCTGTACTGACTCTGCTTCACCTGTACTGAGTCTGCTTCACCTGTACTAACTCTGCTCCATCTGTATTGACTCTGCTTCACCTGTACTAACTCTGCCCCACCTGTACTGAGTCTGCTCCACCTGTACTGACTCTGCTTCACCTGTACTGAGTCTGCTTCACCTGTACTTACTCTGCCCCACCTGTACTAAGTCTGCTCCACCTGTACTGAGTCTGCTCCACTTGTACTGACTCTGCTTCACCTGTACTAACTCTGCCCCACCTGTACTAAGTCTGCTCCACCTGTACTGACTCTGCCCCACCTGTACTAACTCTGCTCCACCTGTACTTACTCTGCTCCACCTTTACGAACTCTTCTCCACCTGTAGTGAGTCTGCTCCACCTGTACTGACTCTGCTCCACCTTTACTGACTCTGCATCACCTGTCCTGCTCACCTTTATTGACTCTTCTCCACCTGTACTGACTCTGCTCCACCTGTCCTGCTCACCTGTACTGACTCTGCTCCACCTGTACTGACTCTGCTTCACCTGTCCTGCTCCACCTGTACTAACTCTGCTCCACCTGTACTGACTCTGCTCCACCTGTACTAACTCTGCTCCAACTGTATTGACTCTGCTCCACCTGTACTGACTCTGCTTCACCTGTACTGAGTCTGCTTCACCTGTACTAACTCTGCCCCACCTGTACCGAGTCTGCTCCACCTGTACTAACTCTGCTCCATCTGTATTGACTCTGCTTCACCTGTACTAACTCTGCCCCACCTGTACTGAGTCTGCTCCACCTGTACTGACTCTGCTTCACCTGTACTGAGTCTGCTTCACCTGTACTAACTCTGCCCCACCTGTACTAAGTCTGCTCCACTTGTACTGACTCTGCTTCACCTGTACTAACTCTGCCCCACCTGTACTAAGTCTGCTCCACCTGTACTGACTCTGCCCCACCTGTACTAACTCTGCTCCACCTGTACTTACTCTGCTCCACCTTTACTAACTCTTCTCCACCTGTAGTGAGTCTGCTCCACCTGTACTGACTCTGCTCCACGTTTACTGACTCTGCATCACCTGTCCTGCTCACCTGTATTGACTCTTCTCCACCTGTACTGACTCTGCTCCACCTGTCCTGCTCACCTGTACTGAGTCTGCTCCACCTGTACTGAGTCTGCTTCACCTGTCCAGCTCACCTGTACTGACTCTACTCCACCTGTACTAACTCTGCTCCACCTTTACTGACTCTGCTTCACCTGTCCTGCTCACCTGTATTGACTCTGCTCCACCTGTACTGACTCTGCTCCACCTGTCCTGCTCACCTGTACTGAGTCTGCTCCACCTGTACTGACTCTGCTCCACCTGTACTGACTCTGCTCCACCTGTCCTGCTCACCTGTACTGAGTCTGCTCCACCTGTATTGACTCTGCTCCACCTGTCCTGCTCACCTGTACTGAGTCTGCTCCACCTGTACTAACTCTGCCCCACCTGTACTGACTCTGCTCCACCTGTACTGACTCTGCCCCACATGTACTGAGTCTGCTTCACCTGTACTGAGTCTGCTTCACCTATACTAACTCTGCCCCACATGTACTGAGTCTGCTCCACCTGTACTGAGTCTGCTCACCTGTACTGACTCTGCTCCACCTTTACTAACTCTGCTCCACCTGTAGTGAGTCTGCTCCACCTGTAGTGACTCTGCTCCACCTGTACTGACTCTGCTCCACCTGTCCTGCTCACCTGTACTGAGTCTGCTCCACCTGTATTGACTCTGCTCCACCTGTACTGACTCTGCTCCACCTTTCCTGCTCACCTGTACTGAGTCTGCTCCACCTGTATTGACTCTGCTCCACCTGTACTGACTCTGCTCCACCTGTCCTGCTCACCTGTACTGAGTCTGCTCCACCTGTACTAACTCTGCTCCACCTGTACTGACTCTGCTCCACCTGTACTAACTCTGCTCCATCTGTACTGACTCTGCTTCACCTGTACTAACTCTACTTCACCTGTACTGAGTCTGCTCCACTTGTACTGACTCTGCTTCACCTGTACTAACTCTGCCCCACCTGTACTGAGTCTGCTCCACTTATACTGACTCTGCCCCACATGTACTGAGTCTGCTCCACCTGTACTGAGTCTGCTTCACCTGTAGTAACTCTGCCCCACATGTACTGAGTCTGCTCCACCTTTACTGACGCTGCCGCACCTGTACTAACTCTGCTCCACCTGTACTGACTCTGCTCCACCTTTACTAACTCTGCTCCACCTGTAGTGAGTCTGCCCCACCTGTACTGACTCTGCTCCACCTTTACTGACTCTGCTTCACCTGTCCTGCTCACCTGTATTGACTCTGCTCCACCTGCACTGACTCTGCTCCACCTGTCCTGCTCACCTGTACTGAGTCTGCTCCACCTGTACTGACTCTGCTTCACCTGTCCAGCTCACCTGTACTGACTCTACTCCACCTGTACTAACTCTGCTCCACCTGTACTAACTCTGCTCCACCTTTACTGACTCTGCTTCACCTGTCCTGCTCACCTGTATTGACTCTGCTCCACCTGTACTGACTCTGCTCCACCTGTCCTGCTCACCTGTACTGAGTCTGCTCCACCTGTACTGACTCTGCTTCACCTGTCCTGCTCCACCTGTACTAACTCTGCTCCACCTGTACTGACTCTGCTTCACCTGTACTGATTCTTCTCCACCTGTACTGACTCTGCTCCACCTGTACTAACTCTGCTCCACCTGTACTGACTCTGCTTCACCTGTACTGATTCTTCTCCACCTGTACTGACTCTGCTCCACCTGTCCTGTCTGTGTTGAGATTGGATCTCCTGATCTAGTGGTGTTGCTGCTCTGCTCCAACCAGACGCTCCGTTGTCGTCTGCAGAAACGAACCGCTCTGCTCGGTCTCCTTGGAGACAACAGCTCTGCCCTCAGGAGACGCCTGGAGATGTTTCAGAGGGACATCGTCTCCATCAGCAGATACTACAGACAGCTACACCTTCTGATACAGGTACACCTGACACAGCTACACCTGCTGACACAACTACACTTTATGACACAACTACACTTTCTGACATAACTGCACCTGCTGACACAACTACACCCTCTGGCACAACTACACCTGCTGACACAACTACACTTTCTGACACAACTACACCCTCTGGCACAACTCTACCTGCTGACACAACTACACCTGCTGACGCAACTGCACCTGTTGACACAGCTACACCTGGTGACACAATTACACCCTCTGACACAACTACACCCTCTGACACAACTACACCTGCTGACACAACTACACTTTCTGACACAACTACACTTTCTGACACAACTACACCCTCTGGCACAACTACACCTGCTGACACAACTACACTTTCTGACACAATTACACCCTCTGACACAACTACACCTGCTGACACAGCTACACCTTCTGACACAACTATACCCTCTGACACAGCTACACCTTCTGACACAACTACACCCTCTGACACAGCTACACCTGCTGACATAACTGCACCTGCTGACACAGCTCCACCTGCTGACACAACTACACCTGCTGACACAGCTACACCTTCTGACACAACTACACCCTCTGACACAGCTACACCTTCTGACACAACTACACCCTCTGACACAGCTACACACTCTGACACAACTACACCCTCTGACACAACTACACCTGCTGACACAACTACACACTCTGACACAACTACACCCTCTGACACCGCTACACCTGCTGACACAGCTACACCCTCTGACACAACTACACCCTCTGACACAGCTACACCTGCTGACACAGCTACACCCTCTGACACAACTACACCCTCTGACACAGCTACACCTGCTGACACAGCTACACCCTCTGACACAACTACACCCTCTGACACAGCTACACCGTCTGACACAACTACACCCTCTGACACAGCTACACCCTCTGACACAACTACACCTTCTGACACAACTACACCTTCTGACACAACTACACCTTCTGACACAACTACACCTGCTGACACAACTGCACCTGCTTACACAACTACACCTTCTGACACAACTACACCTGCTGACACAACTGCACCTGCTTACACAGCTACACCTTCTTACACAGCTACACCTTCTGACACAACTGCACCTGCTGACACAACTGCACCTGCTGACACAACTGCACCTGCTGACACAACTACACCTTCTGACACAACTGCACCTGCTGACACAACTACACCTTCTGACACAACTACACCCTCTGACACAGCTACACACTCTGACACAACTACACCCTCTGACACAGCTACACCTGCTGACACAGCTACACACTCTGACACAACTACACCCTCTGACACAGCTACACCTGCTGACACAGCTACACCCTCTGACACAACTACACCCTCTGACACAACTACACCCTCTGACACAGCTACACCCGCTGACACAACTACACACTCTGACACAACTACACCCTCTGACACAGCTACACCTGCTGACACAGCTACACCCTCTGACACAACTACACCCTCTGACACAGCTACACCTGCTGACACAGCTACACCCTCTGACACAACTACACCCTCTGACACAGCTACACCTGCTGACACAGCTACACCCTCTGACACAACTACACCCTCTGACACAGCTACACCGTCTGACACAACTACACCCTCTGACACAGCTACACCCTCTGACACAACTACACCTTCTGACACAACTGCACCTACTGACACAACTACACCTGCTGACACAACTGCACCTGCTGACACAGCTGCACCCTCTGACACAACTACACCTTCTGACACAACTACACCTTCTGACACAACTACACCTGCTGACACAACTGCACCTGCTTACACAGCTACACCTTCTGACACAGCTGCACCTGCTGACACAACTGCACCTGCTGACACAACTACACCTTCTGACACAACTACACCTTCTGACACAACTACACCTTCTGACACAACTGCACCTGCTGACACAACTGCACCTGCTGACACAACTACACCTGCTGACCCAACTACACCTGCTGACACAGCTGCACCTTCTGACACAACTGCACCTGCTGACACAGCTACACCCTCTGACACAACTACACCTTCTGACACAACTGCACCTGCTGACACAACTACACCTGCTGACACAACTACACCCTCTGACACAACTACACCTTCTGACACAACTACACCTTCTGACACAACTACACCTGCTGACACAACTACACCTGCTGACTGTCACAACTGAAACTGAATCTGAACCCAAATGCACAACTCAGAGACGGATCAAAGTGCAAATAAACAATCTTTAATATCAAAGTAACAAAGGAAAATCTCTCATACAGAGGAAAATCTAAAACCAAATCAGAATAACAAAAAATCACTCTTGCGAGGAAAATAACTAGGATCGAGGAAAAGGCTAGATAAAGTATCAAATTAACATAAAACTAGACAATGGCAAAAGCTGAACAAAGTATCAAAAGAATACATAACCTGATAAACCATAAATGGGACATGGAGGACCTCAGACTTGACAAGACAAGACGAACTGGCACAGGACAAAGGGAAACACAGACTATATGTACCCACACACACGCACAAGGTAATGGGAAACAGGTGGAAACAATCAGGGCAGGGCAGACAATCAGACCGGTGGGAACACACGAGAGGAAGGGGCAAGTTACCTGAAACGAGAGGAGAGTTGGATGTCAAAATAAAACAGGAAGCCACGAGACAACATAGACACAAGACAGAACTAAAAATAACTAACTTAACTTCTTGGACATGACACTGACACAGCTACACCCTCTGACACAACTACACCTGCTGACACAACTGCACCTTCTGACACAACTACACCTGCTGACACAGCTACATCTTATAACACAGCTGCACCTGCTGACACAGCTACACCTTCTGACACAACTACATCTGCTGACACAGCTACATCTTATGACACAGCTGCACCTGCTGACACAACTACACCTTCTGACACAACTACACCTACTGACACAACTGCACCTTCTGACACAACTACACCTGCTGACACAACTACACCTGCTGACACAGCTACACCTTCTGACACAGCTGCACCTGCTGACACAGCTACACCTTCTGACACAACTACACCTGCTGACACAACTGCACCTTCTGACACAACTACACCTGCTGACACAGCTACATCTTATGACACAGCTGCACCTGCTGACACAGCTACACCTTCTGACACAACTACATCTGCTGACAGAGCTACATCTTATGACACAGCTGCACCTGCTGACACAACTACATCTGCTGACACAGCTACATCTTATGACACAGCTGCACCTGCTGACACAGCTACACCTTCTGACACAACTACACCTACTGACACAACTGCACCTTCTGACACAACTACACCTGCTGACACAACTACACCTGCTGACACAGCTACACCTTCTGACACAACTACATCTGCTGACACAACTACACCTACTGACACAACTGCACCTTCTGACACAACTACACCTGCTGACACAACTACACCTGCTGACACAGCTACACCTTCTGACACAGCTGCACCTGCTGACACAGCTACACCTTCTGACACAACTACACCTGCTGACACAACTGCACCTTCTGACACAACTACACCTGCTGACACAGCTACATCTTATGACACAGCTGCACCTGCTGACACAGCTACACCTTCTGACACAACTACATCTGCTGACACAGCTACATCTTATGACACAGCTGCACCTGCTGACACAACTACATCTGCTGACACAGCTACATCTTATGACACAGCTGCACCTGCTGACACAGCTACACCTTCTGACACAACTACACCTACTGACACAACTGCACCTTCTGACACAACTACACCTGCTGACACAACTACACCTGCTGACACAGCTACACCTTCTGACACAGCTGCACCTGCTGACACAGCTACACCTTCTGACACAACTACACCTGCTGACAAAACTGCACCTTCTGACACAACTACATCTGCTGACACAACTACACCTTCTGACACAACTACACCTGCTGACACAACTACACCTGCTGACACAGCTACACCTTCTGACACAACGACACCTGCTGACACAGCTGCACCTGGTGACACAACTACACCTTCTGATACAGATACATGTGACACAACTACACCTGCTGACACAGCTGCACCTGGTGACACAACTACACCTTCTGATACAGATACACGTGACACAACTGCACCTGGTGACACAACTGCACCTGCTGACACAACTACACCTGCTGACACAGCTACACCTTCTGACACAACCGCACCTGCTGACACAGCTACACCTGCTGACACGGCTACACCTTCTGACACTACTCTACCTGCTGACACAACTACACCTGCTGACGCAACTGCACCTGTTGACACAGCTACACCTGGTGACACAAATGCACCTGCTGACACAGCTACACCTTCTGACACAACTACAACTGCTGACACAACTACACCTTCTGATACAGATACACGTGACACAACTACACCTGCTGACACAGCTGCACCTGGTGACACAACTACACCTTCTGACACAACTACACCTGCTGACACAGCTACACCTTCTGACACAGCTGCACCTGCTGACACAGCTACACCTTCTGACACAACCGCACCTGCTGACACGGCTACACCTTCTGACACTACTATACCTGCTGACACAACTGCACCTGCTGACGCAACTGCACCTGTTGACACAGCTACACCTTCTGACACTACTATACCTGCTGACACAACTACACCTGCTGACGCAACTGCACCTGTTGACACAGCTACACCTGGTGACACAAATGCTCCTGCTGACACAGCTACACCTTCTGACACAACTACAACTGCTGACACAACTACACCTTCTGATACAGATACACGTGACACAACTACACCTGCTGACACAGCTGCACCTGGTGACACAACTACACCTTCTGACACAACTACACCTGCTGACACAGCTACACCTTCTGACACAACCTCACCTGTTGACACAGCTACACCTGCTGACACAACTACACCACCTCCATCTCCGTCTCTGTGTCTGTAGGTGGATGCAGATCGGGAGGAGGACGTGGTTTTAGCTGATCTGTGTTCAGCCATCAGAGGCAAACTGTGTCTCCAGGATGTCTCAGGTATTGACTGATTATTGATCTGTAACTGATCTGTGATGTCATCCTCTCCACACCCACTTTCTGTTGAGGAGTTGAGAGGTATCAGATGTCCTGCTGAGGACAATATTGAGACATTATTCTGATAATAACTGTCTCTGTCTCCAGATCCAGCTGATGACCCAGAATGCAGCAGTTCTGTCCCCGTCACACCCAAAACACCTGTGTAACTCTGTGAACCAATCAGTGATCAGTATTTTTACCTATTAATACTCCATGTGATGTCACACTGTTTAAGACTGTGATCACCTGTCAAACCTCTAGTTACCATGGTTACACAGCAGACGTGTCTTGTCCTGATTAGAAAATCAAAAGTTGTAGATTTTGTGAGTGAAGTCAAAATGTGACGGTGAAGGTTTGATTTCAACCGGATCAGAGGGCAGAGGTCAGAGGTACAGACTGTAGGTGTTTAATGTTTCACAGTCACAGATTGATTAGATTAAATTAACAAATTAAATCTAATTTTACACCGTAAAACATCTTCTAATTGAAACCTGTAACTTCACATCATCACATTCATCTGACAGGTCATGTGACAGCTGCTGTAACACTACTGTGATGTCATAATCATGTTAATTATATATGTGACAAACTGATGTGATGTCAATGTTATTGATACTGTGATAGAGTTACATTAATAATATCAATATTGTAATTAAGGGTTGTAAAACCCATGTTAACAATACTGTGATGGTGTTAATATTATTAATGTTATTAATGTTGTAATAAAGTGTAGTAATATGTATTTAAAGGGCCAGTGTGTAAAATGGGTTGAAAACAGTGACATCAGTGGTCAAATTCTAGATTGCAGGGCTCACTCACTCACCCCTCCCGTCGGGTAAATGACGGTGGCCTCGTAGGAACAAAAAGCCTTGCGCACGAGTTTTTCAGGAGTAGGTCTATCTAACGACGAGGTGAATGTTTATTTAGAAATCTAAACCTTGTTACGATATTGTAATGAATCCCTCACGAACAGGAGACCAGAGGAGCGTTCGGGAAAAAGGCCTGTTTATTTGAGCACTCCAGAAACTCCAGTAACACTCCACTCCGTCCCAAACTCTGACTCTTCTAGCATAACAGACGCACTTCATAACTTTACACACATACTCGTTTACCATACTGAGTGGGGACCCCCTCCCCCCTCTGCTCCACCAATCTCCAGCCCGCACACTGACTGACAGCGTAGCCTGTAAACAGAGCTCAGCTGTTTATTTAGCCTAGCAATATCTCCGGACTATAGTAGCTTCAATGGATGACTTTGAATGCGATTTTGAAGAGTTTCTTGTAGCGGACACAGACCCAGAGCCATACCTGTTTGAGCCAGAGCATACAGATGAGGAACTCCATGTGTTTGATGCTGAGCGGGTGAGAAGAGAGGCTGAATGCACAGAATGGGATTCGGTGCTACTGCTACCATTGTTGGGGAGATATATCATCAGGAGGAAAAGCGCTGCAGAGAGTGCATCACAAGGAGTGAAGTTACGTCTTCTTTCTGTTCCAGAAAGAACAAGGTGGGTGAGAAAGAAAAGAACAAGCGCAATAACATTGTCATCCCCTATGTGTCTGGGGTATCTGAAAAACTCAGGAGGATTTTCAGCAAACACCACATCCCTGTGTATTTCAAACCCAGTAACACACTCAGACAAAGACTGGTACACCCAAAAGAACGTACACCACACACTCAGAAGAGCAACCTAGTGTACGCTGTCCAATGCAGTGAGGAATGCCCAGACTTGTACATTGGTAATGTAGTGTAAGATTTAATCACTAATCAGGTAAATGTTTCATTTTGCATAAGTTGATTAAGGTTGGAGTTCATGTAACCATGTTTTATGTACCCATGTATGGCAAAGCACTTTTACACAAGTTTGCGTATTCATATATTGAAAACACACACATACCATACCATGTATTGCCTGAAGTGTAATAGTAGACAGTAGTAGTAGGCCGGGAGAAAAAAGATTACACCATTAGGACATGTCTGGGCATGTCTAGGCATGTCCAGACGTGTCTGAACAAAGGCAAAAAGGCCTGCCACTAGAGGGGGAAGGACTAAAAAAGTGCTGAGTCAGCAGAAATGTGACACCGATATGGTGGGAAGGACTAAAACTCAGCAGAAATGTGACACCTTTATGATCAGCGCCCAGTGGAAAAGTTTGGGGAAAAGAGATGACTCAGCAGAAATTCTACAATAAAAGAGCGAGCGCAAACAAAGAAATTTCAGTCCTGCTCCGGAGCTTGATTCATTTGGGTTGTGATGTGTTTGTTGCCTGCGAGCACATTAAACTCAGTTGCATCTGATTCTACGTGTCTCCAGTGATTTTTTTTTTACCTCTGAGTACTTGGGTTTTTGATATCTAATGGAAGACAAAGAAAGTCCGTTTGAGAGGAGAAGAGCGAGGTCGCAAGCCTTCTGGCACGGCTCGGGACCTTTACTTTTTTGTTTCTACAGTGAAACAAAACAACCACTAAGCAAACGCATGGCCCAACATAGAAGGGCTAACTCGTCAGGGCAAGACTCAGCTGTCTATTTACACCTCAAGGAGAAAGTACACTCCTTCGAAGACAGCAATGTGCACATTTTGGACAGGGAAGACCAATGGTGTAAAAGAAGCCATCTATGTGAAATTGGAAAAGCCATCTCTCAATAGAGGAGGAGGTCTGCGACAAAACCAAGTCCAGTTGCGTTCGATTCAGTTGCCTTGAGATAACTATGACCTGGATGAAAAAGAATATCCACAGGCATGCTCTTTTCCTGGCAGATGACGGTTCGGGTTCATTCTCTCCTGTTGCGTGGTAAGTGTGGTCCATTCGCAAACTTTATAACTAAAAAAACTTTTCACTTCTCTCTATCAACGAACTACTAACACTCTCTGCTGTTTCCTCCTCCTTCTTCCTTCCTTCCGCTGTCTTCGTTGGTTTATTTATACACGCGAAATGCATTTTCTGGCTGGCTGGATTGTCTGCTCGGTCTGCCGTACATACATGGCGGTGCAAGATGGTGACCTCTCTAAAGCAAGGCCCTTGCTATATATGCTATATAATTATGCTCTTATATATACATATATATATATATATATATATATATATGTATATATATAAAAGCATAATTATAAGGCTACGAAAACCAAACGAATTTTATTTTATAGCGATCATACATTTGGGTAGAATGGGTAGAATATTCAGATTCAGATTCAGATTGACAATAAACCCTGCCAAATATTACAAACTGGCCCTTTAATAGTGGTAGTGTTTTAATATAAATATTAACTTGTAATAAAGTTTATTAAAATAATATTATTAATATTGTGATAAAATGATGTAATATTAATATTGTTAATATTGTAATAAAGTGATGTAATAATACCATTAATATGTTGATAAAGTCGTGTCAAAATGTTTGATCTTTGTCCTTTGAAATATTTCCTTGTTGTTGTTCTACAGTTCTGATCCTGCAGTTTATTCTGAATTATGTTATTTATTAATTATTAATTAATTAATTAATTTTTTTATTTATACCTATATTCAATAGTGACATTGCAGTGTAATGCTGTTCCAGTACAGAGCATGAAACTGACATGTTACAGAGTTTAAAGCTGCTGATCATTTTCAGCAGTTTGTCTCTGCTGTATGGAATCAAATTTGTTTCATATGTATTGTAACCATGTGGAAATGTTTTGTATGAATGCATTCAAATCTGTGAATGTGTAAAAACATATCCGAACAAATACATTGATCTGAGGAACCACCTTCAGATCAACACGGGGAAAACCAAAGAGCTGGTGGTGGATTTCCACAGGCGCAGACTCCTCCCCCCAACACCGGTGAACATCCAGGGAAAGGACATTGAGATGGTGACATCTTATAAGTACCTGGGTGTTCATCTTAACAATAAACTGGACTGGACTGATCACATAACAGCACTGTACAGGAAAGGCCAAAGCAGACTACCTGCTGAGGCAGCTCAGGTCTTTTGGAGTGCAGGGGGCACTATCGCAGGTCCTTCCTGCCTGCTGCTGTCAGGCTACATAACCAGCACTGCTCACAGTAAACTGCACCATGGACACTTTAGGGACACTATGGACACTTTATAAACACCACTATTAGCATTGCTGTCCCCCATGTTGTTGTTTATTTGCACATATAATTTTCACTTTGCACTAAATATGCTGACTTTAATCCATTGCTCACGTTTTTTATCCACTGCTCATTATTATTATTATTGTTATTTATTATTGTTATCATTATTATTATTATTGTTATCATTTATTGCTGTTTCTTATATTTTTTGTACTTTTTCTGCATGCCTAGTTTTTTAAGTTTTAAAATATTGAAGTCTTTAATCTGACTCTTTCCCCTTGACTGCTGTAACACTGGAATTTCTCATTCGTGGGATCAGTAAAGGTGTATTGCTTTCTCTCTCTCTCTCTCTCTCTCTCTCTCTCTCTCTCTCTCTCTCTCTCCCTCTCTCTCTCTAACTTTTGAGTCTGTACAGATCAGATCTGCAAATACGAGTCGGTACAAGTAGTTTCGACTGTCATTTCACACATTTGAATGACTATGGCTTTACTATCCAATCACAGACCCAGGGGGCAGGCCGATAGATAGATAGATAGATAGATAGATAGATAGATAGATAGATAGATAGATAGATAGATAGATAGATAGAAAGATAGATAGATAGATAGATCAACGAACCGCAAATTGATGTCACTAAAAGTTTTGCATTTCAGCAATCAACAATATGTTTGTAATATAATTATCTAATGAAGAAGTTGAGAATAAGTTGATGTTGTTGTGGTTTCATCTCAATCTGATCTCATTTTGCACATTTGCAGAATAAGACTGCAAGTTGAGAATAAGTTGATGTTGTTGTGGTTAAATGGTCAAATCGCTGGTGTTCTCTGGTGATGTCTTCACTGCGTCAGCAGGCTCATTTAGCAAAGTAACAAGAGTTAACATTACATTGGTTTTGCTAAAAGAAATAAAAGTATGTGATATAATGACACATCAGTCATGCTAACCAAGCTATACATATGTACAGTAGTTAGAGTGTAGACTAATTGTGCAGTATGTGCAAAGTGTTGTTGTGTTTATTCTAACAGTTGATGTTCTAATGAGTGAGCAGTGCAGTGTCCAAGTAGATAGTCCAGCTGTGTGTTCTTCACCTTGACAGCAGGAAAATTGAGAAAGTCACATTAAGAGGAGACACATTGCTGATCCTCAAATGTCATGCAGAGCTACGGATCTCTGTACGGATTCAGAAAAAAAAGGAATTTGTTCTCGTATTCTCAGCCTGATCTCAGTCTGATCTCAATCTGATCTCAGTTTTGATCTCAGTCTGATCTCAGCTTCATCTCAATCTGATCTCGCTTTTATCTCAATCTGATCTCAATCTGATCTCAGTTTGATCTCAGTCTGATCTAAATTTGATCTCAGCTTCATCTCAATCTGATCTAGCTTTTATCTCAATCTGATCTCAATCTGATCTCAGTTTGATCTCAGTTTCATCTCAATCTGATCTAGCTTTTATCTCAATCTGATCTCAATCTGATCTCAGTTTGATCTCAGTCTGATCTCAGTTTCATCTCAATCTGACCTCGCTTTGATCTCAATCTGATCTCAGTTTGATCTCAGTCTGATCTCAGTCTGATCTTGCTTTGATCTCAGTCTGATCTCGTTTTAATCTCAGTCTGATCTCAATCTGATCTCAGATCTCAGTTTGATCTCAGTCTAATCTGTTTCATCTCAATCTGATCTCACTTTGATCTCAGTCTGATCTCAATCTGATCTCAGATCTCAGTCTGATCTCAGTTTCATCTCAATCTGATCTCACTTTGATGTCAGTCTGATCTCGCTTTGATCTCAATTTCATCTCAATCTGATCTCAGTCTGATCTCGCTTTGATCTCAGTACGATGTCAGTATGATCTTGCTTTGATCTCAGTCTGATCTCAGTTTGATCTCAATCTGATCTCAGGTTGGTCTCAGTTTGATCTCAGTCTGATCTCAATCTGATCTCTCTTTGATCTCAGTCTGATCTCAATCTTATCTCAGTTTCATCTCAGTTTCATCTCAATCTGATCTCGCTTTGATCTCAGTTTCATCTCAATCTGATCTCATTTTGCACATTTGCAGAATAAGATTGCACGTCTGTCCGTCCTGGAAGAGGGATCCCTCCTCAGTTGCTCTTCCTGAGTTTCCTGCCATTTTTTTCCCTGTTAAAGGTTTTTTTGGGGAGTTTTTCCTGATCAGCTGTGAGTGTCCTAAGGACAGAGGGATGTCTTATGCTGTAAAGCCCTGTGAGGCAAATTGTGATTTGTGATATTGGGTTTTATAAATAAAATTGATTGATTGATTGATTGATGTTTGTTTTTGTTTGTTTGTTTTTTATTTCCAAGTGTCATACACCAAAGGTGCACAGCCCTCATGGGCTTACAAGACACTTAAATCGACATGAAGGAGCCGTACAACATAACCAAAAGGAAACCACAGGAAATGATGCTTTCATATATGCATCCACCCACCTACACACATATACATATATATACACACATACATACATATATACCCATGGACATTTCTCACCTACATACATATTAATGTTAGGTAGTAATAGTGTTTCACACATATAGTGTACTCCTACGCTGCTCGTATGCATTTTGGATGAACTTAGCTAATAGGAATACCTTTTCTGAAAATAAATAGTGGAGTCTGCCTTCATCAGACATTGAAAACAAATCCGGTCCATCTTCAGATAAAATTTTACAGAAAAGCCTTTGCCTATGATCGTGATACAAAGGACAGTAAAACAAAAAATGAAATTCATTTTCAATCTCTCCCAGATCACACAACAACACTTTCAGCCTTCCTCAGGGATCAAATGGAAACGTCCAGTTTCTAGAGCCAGAGGCAGAATACCACACCTCAGCTGGGCACAAACTGACCTCTGAGCTCTGGATAGGTTGAGGGTGACATAGTACTCTGGGCCATAATTATATCTGATCAGACGATATGTTCTCAGTTTTGGTTTACACTGAACTTCTTCTGACCTTTTTTGTTCATAATTTTATATTTAATAATACTCTTTTAATTTGACTGACAGAACAAGATAATTTATTTCTATATACATATTGAAGACCAGCCATACCAAATCATTTTTCAAGCTGCTTGGCCCAAGAATAATTGTTTAAGAGATCCCATAAAAAAATTTGTTTAGTAAGTCTATTATCAGGCATATTGATCAACCTGTTCCACAATCGCACCATGTCACCCCCATGCCTCACCTCACATGGCTCCCAACCCATGTCACTGCATAATGCAAATATTGGGGCCAATTTATTCACACCCAGAAAACAATGCATGACTCTGTTCTGTACCACTTCACACTTTATACTTTTACCATAACCCCAAACTCCTGCAACATAATCTAAAACAGGACAAACACAAGATTTAAACAGCTGAGTGTAGGTTTTATAGCCAAGATCCCTGCAAAACTTAACCTTATTAAGGACAGCTCCCAGGGCCCTACCCGCAGAGTCCGACAGAACGTTTATCCCCTCTTCAAATGTGAGATGATCCTCTAATGTAAGCCCCAGATAATTACACAACCTAGTGTAGGATAAAGGTGCTGACCCACAAGAAAAAGTGAAATCAGACTGCATCTGTCCCTTCTTCCTGAAATGCACAACCTGTGTTTTTTCTTCGTTTATCCTCAACTGCCATCTCCCACACCAGTTGTACACAACATCTAATAACATTTGGAGTTCATTTTCAGACTCTGCAAGGAGGACTAAATCATCAGCATACAGAAGAGAGCCAACCGTAAGGTCACCCAATCTGACCCCTATGGCTGTGTGCTTGATTTCTAGTACAAGATCATTGATATGAATGGCAAACAAGATGGGAGAGAGTACATCCCCTATACACATACACACACACACATATACACACACACACACACACACACACACACACACACACACACACACACACACACATATACACACATACATATACAGCTATACACATACACACACATACATATACACACATACATATACAGCTATACACATACACACACATACATATACAGCTATACACATACACACATACATATACACACATACATATACAGTTATACACATACACACACATACATATACACACATACATATACAGCTATACACATACACACACATGTACACACATACAGTTACAGTTTTTCTCAATTGTTTACACGCAATTTTGAAAACAGGGCTCCTTTTTTCAAAATATTCACACAATTATCCAAACACTACACTCAGTTTGCGTAACTCCTAGATTGTTTGCAAAATGACACACTTCAGTCAAAACATTTACACATATTCATAAAAATGCTGTTTTGTTTTTATCTCACTAACACAGTCTTCAGATGATCAGACACTATTGCAGTCAGTTACACACTGCTATTTTAGGAAATAGCTGGTCTAGACTTTTTGCCAAAATAGTAGTTTTTCTTACTACTGTAAAGTGTAGACAAATAAAAATCTGTAGACAAATAAAAATTACTGCATGAAGTACCTACACTTACAGCAACTCTGAAGAAAAACCAAAGCAACAACAACAAGAACAACAATACTGTAACTAATCATTATCTCTCCGTCTGGCTGGATCAGGCCATAGGTTTTCATCCACACCACAGGCTATGTCTTCATTGGCAAGGTACTGTTGGAGGAATCGCCTTGTGTGACGAATCCACCCCTGCACAGAAGCTGTAGGGCCGAAGGTCGTATACCTTCCACCGCCATGCAGAAAAAAACTCCTCTATTGGATTTAGGAAGGGGGAGTATGGTGGAAGGTATAAGACTGCAAATTCAGGGTGCTCATGGAACCAATTGTGGACCAGAGCAGATCGATGGAAAGATACATTGTCCCAAACGACAATGTGCTGCATGTGGTCCACTTGGTTTAATGCTGTGATGATGTTGTGTAATCTGTCAAGAAATGCAAGTATTAGATTGGTGTTATAGGGTCCCAGATTCACATGGCGGTGGAGGACCCCATTTTGGGTAATGGCAGCGCAAAGGATGATGTTACCCCCTTGCTGCCCTGGCACATTGGTAATTGCCCTGTGTCCAATTACATTTCTCCCTCTTCTTCTAGTTTTCGCAAGGTTAAATCCAGCCTCATCAACATACATAAATTCATGTTGGATTTCTCCATTTGCAAGACTCTCTGAAACACAGTAAAAGACAATAGGACACCGTTCAATATCTAGCACAGTAATTTTTCATGCAAAAAGGTTGTGTGCAGTGCACAATACCACACCATAGTAAGGTGAACAATACATACCTCCACATACTTATTACGCAGACGTTTCACTCTCTGAATTTCTGTCAAATGGTACTCAATACAGTTGCTTCATGTGTACTTGATTTATTTTGAGGATTCGACCCAATGTTGACAGAGAGACTTCATGGATGTTATTGAAAATATTGTAATCATTGATGACATTGGCTTGGATTTCTCTCAGCCTGATACAATTGTTGGCCAAAACCATGTTTACAATGGCTGTCTCTTGTGCCCGAGTGAACATGGGGCGCCTTCCACCTTGGTGTCCTCGACCCTCAGTCCTATGTAGACAAAAAACTCATGTCACAGGAAAGGATATCAAAAGTGATGACAAGTACAGTAAGCTGCAGTTTCAATTTATTGTGCGGTTAGTTTACCTGTTTTCTCAACGAAATGTTTGAATTACTGTCACTACAGTATTTCTGCTGAGATTTGGTTGGACTCTTAGTCCAGCTTCTCTCAGTGTCAGTCCATGGTTGATAATATGGTCAGTAAGTGTTGCCCGGATTTCTTGAGTCAAATTTGGTCCTCGTCTTCTTTGTTCAGGTTATATAACTTCTTCAGGTCCCTCTCTACCTCTTCCTCTACCTCCTTCTCCTCTTTGAGCTCCATCTCTCATTCTCACTCCTCTTCTTCTTCTGACTCTTTCCATTTTTGTTGAAGACAGGTGAACTCACCTGCTGCCTTTTATAGCACCTACCTGAGTGCTGCATTTTCAATTAAGCACCTGTGTGCTTCCACACCAGGTGGATGTGATTATCCAATTCATTCATTAGTGTGGTCATTGGCAAGCTGGGGCTTTGTAATGAGAAGGAAGTAACCTCACAATCCTTATCTGTGTCTAAGGTGTGATAATGCGTGTAGAGTTTTGCAAATCACGAGGTTCGTTCGAGATGAGCCAGGCCTGTACAGATTTGATCACCGGCGATCGGTGCACAATGCATGCTGGTTAGTTTTGTGTCCGACTTCATCCCGACTTGCTCTGACGTATTACAAAAGTGGACGGCGATAAAACCGCGAGAGCGAGGCGGCTGCAGTTTTTAGAGCCAGGTGCTGCAGTTGCTCTGCACCGACTGCACCGCCTGGCTCTCACCTGATCTAGCAGCTGATTGGTTCAGATGTCAACTCAACAAGATGACGTTTTAGATAAACTACTCATTTTTGTTGAATTCTAGAGATTAAGATTGTATTTGTCTGATCTGAAGGTTTATTCTGTGAACAGAAAACATGTGTGACTGATGGTGAAAACAAGCTGATATATGGGTCTGATCACTTTTTTAATGAACTGACATCATTCCAGACAGGATGTTAGTGTGTCTGTGACTTCCTGTACGGACTGAAGGCTGCTGGAAACTGTCGGGAAACTGTTCGACTTCACCGCAGCTTTTTGTCGTCTCCCGCTGTGGCCGCCTGCCCTCGTCTACTTTTCAGGCGAGGCACAGTTCATCTCGAACGAGCCTATTGTGTGTAATGTTTTGCAAAAAGTGTGAAGCTGAGTCTGTGCTTATTGTTGTGCAACTATGGACAGCTGTTTTGCTTCTTGAGTGTAAAGAGCTGTTAATTGTGTGAATACTTTCATTTTAGTACGTAAACAACTGTAAAAAAAACGTAAGTTACCCATTTCGTGTTCATGTTTTGTGTCTTGTCCTGTACTTCCTGTTTTATTTTGAAGATTCACCTGTCTCGCCTTGTCTCCGTAGGTTTTACTTCCTGTCTGGCGCTGTCACACCTGTTTCCTGATTGTTCCTCCCCAGCTGTGTCTCATCACCCCCTATCACCTCATGTATTTAATCCTCATGTCTTCCCCTGTCTTGTTGCCAGTTCGTCGTACGTCACAGTCTTCGTCCCAGCACTCTTTCTTGTCTCGTCTTGCCGGTAATCAGTTTTGTCATTGATCTAGCTTTTGCCTCATGATTTGGATACCTTTGCCTGTCTTGTTTGATTCTCTGTGTACTGAACCCTGCCTGTCTTTTGTAATAAACCTTGCTTTTGTCAAACCGGGGAAGAATTGAGCCTTTGTGTCCCTTCCGTACCACGTTTATGATATAAACACAAATATACACACATACACACACTTCTACACACATACACACATATATACACTTATACACATACACACACACACATACACACACACAAACACACACATATACAAACACATACACATACATACACATATACACACATATACACATATGAAAACATAAACACATATACACACATATACACATACACACGTATATACACATATAAACACACGTATACACACACATACACACACACACGTACGAACACACATACGTAGACATATATCAAGTTTGTGTAAAGGCTTGAAGCTCTGAGTCTGTGAGGGTTTTAAAGAACTGACTGATAAAAGACGTCCCAGTTCAGTGTCTGTCTGTCCGTCTGTCCATCTGCAGGTCTGGACTCCATCATCAGTGTTATTTAAAGACTGAAGGACACTCAGAGCATTCTGGGTAATCTGTGTCCTTATCACAGCAGGAATGTTAATGCCACATTCCATGCCTGAAAACACCTCAGGGGATAAAGACACTGGACATACATGGTCTGAAGAGACACACACACACACAGAGGGACATGGAGACAGCAACAGAGACAGACAGAGAGAGGGAGAGAGAGCGAGAGAGAGAGACAGAGAGGGACAGAGACAGAAAGACAGACAGAGACAGAGAGAGGGACAGAGACACACAGAGACAGGGAGAGACAGACAGAGAGAGACAGAGAGAGGGACAGAGACACACAGAGACAGAGACAGAGAAAGGGACAGAGACACACAGAGACAGAGAGAAACAGGGAGAGAGAGAGAGAAAGAGACAGAGAGACAGAGACAGAGAGAGAGAGGGACAGAGACACAAAGAGACAGGGAGAGAGAGAGAGAGAGACAGAGACAGAGAGAGACAGAGACAGAGAGAGGGACAGAGAGGGACAGAGACACACAGAGATAGAGACAGACAGGGATAGAGAGAAAGACAGAGACAGAAACAGAGACAGGGAGACAGAGAGAGAGAGAGAGAGAGAGAGAGAGAGAGACAGACAGACAGACAGACAGACAGACAGACAGACAGACAGGTCACCTCCTCACAGATCTCTCTGACTTTTTATTTTCTCATGTTTTTTTCTTCTTTAAAATTTCTGTCTGTGATTTTGTGATAAAACATGTTGTTAATAGTTTGTGATTCTGAGACTGTGACTGTGCTGACGACATGTTAATGAAGTTTATTAACATCCGAGACTGTGCTGACGACATGTTAATAAAGTTTATTAACATCTCTGACTGTGCTGACGACATGTTAATAAAGTTTTTAACATCCAAGACTGTGCTGACGACGTGTTAATAAAGTTTTTAACATCTCTGACTGTGCTGACGACGTGTTAATAAAGTTTATTAACATCTCTGACTGTGCTGACGATGTGTTAATAAAGTTTATTAACATCTCTGACTGTGCTGACGACATGTTAATAAAGTTTTTAACATCCGAGACTGTGCTGACGACGTGTTAATAAAGTTTTTAACATCCGAGACTGTGCTGACGACATGTTAATAAAGTTTATTAACATCTCTGACTGTGCTGACGACATGTTAATAAAGTTTTTAACATCCGAGACTGTGCTGACGACGTGTTAATAAAGTTTTTAACATCCGAGACTGTGCTGACGACGTGTTAATAAAGTTTTTAACATCCGAGACTGTGCTGACGACATGTTAATAAAGTTTATTAACATCTCTGACTGTGCTGACGACATGTTGATAAAGTTTATTAACATCTCTGACTGTGCTGACGACGTGTTAATAAAGTTTATTAACATCTCTGACTGTGCTGACGACGTGTTAATAAAGTTTATTAACATCTCTGACTGTGCTGACGACATGTTAATAAAGTTTTTAACATCCGAGACTGTGCTGACGACATGTTAATAAAGTTTTTAACATCCGAGACTGTGCTGACGACATGTTAATAAAGTTTATTAACATCTCTGACTGTGCTGACGACATGTTAATAAAGTTTTTAACATCCAAGACTGTGCTGACGACATGTTAATAAAGTTTATTAACATGTCTGACTGTGCTGACGACATGTTAATGAAGTTTATTAACATCTCTGACTGTGCTGACGACGTGTTAATAAAGTTTATTAAAATCTCTGACTGTGCTGACGACATGTTAATAAAGTTTTTAACATCCGAGACTGTGCTGACGACGTGTTAATAAAGTTTTTAACATCCGAGACTGTACTGACGACTTGTTAATGAAGTTTATTAACATCTGAGACTGTGCTGACGACATGACAATAAAGTTTATTGAACTGAACTGAGAGATTCAACAATTGAATTAATCAGATGTGTTTTTGTCAACATCGACTGTTACACAGTGTGACTGATGGACTTGTGTCATGGTAACAGCCAGCAGCAACTGTCTGATTCATTCTTTCACTCATGTTTTTGTACTTTCTGAAATTTCAGTTAAAATTTTCAAATTGTTTATGGTGGTTCCTGTAGGTCTGTCTTTGCCCTTTGAGAATGAAGTGGTTCAGACCAGTTGAGTTCTGGTGGTGTGTCTCTTATCTCCTGTCTGAGTGTTTCTATTCCTGGGTTCCTCCATGTTTGGTCGGCTTCTGTCTCTCTGTCCTGTCTCCTTGGCTCCGCCTCCGGCCGTTATAAAACACATCCGCCAGCATCTGTCTCAGTCCGTCTCTGTCCGTACTCTCAGCACCATGGCTCCAAAGAAAGTGGAACCAAAGAAGACGGAGTTGAAGAAGGTGGAGCCCAAGAAGGAAGAGCCTCCTCCTCCTCCCAAACCTGCAGAGCTGGAGCCCAAACCTCCGGAGGTCGACCTGAAGAGCATCGTGGTCGAGTTCTCTGCCGACCAGACCGAAGAGTTCAGAGATGCCTTCACACTGTTCGACGAGACGCCTGCTGGTGAGATGAAGATTACCTTCGCTCAGTGCGGAGACGTCATGCGAGCACTTGGTCACAACCCGACCAACGACGATGTGCTGAAGCTGCTGGGGAGGCCGAAGGCGGAGGAGATGAACAGGAAGCTGCTGGACTTCGACAGCTTCCTGCCCATGCTGCAGCACGTGGCGCGCTCCAAGGAGCAGGGGACCTTCGAGGACTTTGTGGAGGGTCTGAGGGTCTTTGACAAGGAGGGCAATGGCACCGTGATGGGGGCGGAGCTCCGCCACGTTCTCTCCACGTTGGGAGAGAAGATGACAGAGAACGAGGTTGACCGGCTGATGGTGGGACAGGAGGACGCCAATGGACACATCAACTACACCGAGTTTGTCAAACACATCCTGGCTGGGTAGAACCTACACCTGGGTCCTTCTGATGGACTGAGGTTCTGTCCCTGATGGACTGAGGTTCTGTCTCTGATGGACTGAGGTTCTGTCCCTGATGGACTGAGGTTCTGTCTGTTGTCTCTGCTGTGTTCAGTGTTCTCTCTATGTCTGAAATAAAACCTCTTCAGTCTGTCTCAGTTGTGAACTTTTTCAAGAGTTGAGGATGAATGATGTCATGAATGCGTCTGATGGACGTGCAGATTTCCTGCAGGTTGTGTTCATCATTAGTTTTCCTGTGAGCAGCAGCAGCAGGTCTGTGCAGGTGTATTTGAGGTAGGTGGAGGAGACATTGTCACAGAGTTGATGGAGGTTAATGTGAGAACAGTAAACAGGATAATTTAAAATAATAATAAGTAAATAAATAAATTAAAAATTATTTAATAGAACTGATTTTAATAAACAAACAAAGCTGTCAGTCTTTAAGTAATGATCAGATCTGATGACGGAGACATTAATGAATAAATGAGACATAAAACTTCAAACTGCAGCTCTGCTCTGTGAAGTCTGTGTTCAGCTGTGTTTACCTCCAGATCAACACCACCTCCACCAGACTGTGTCTGTATGAATGAATGAAGTAAATCAAATCAAAAGCACTGCCCAGATTTCACTGTGACAGACGAGTCTGTAAAATCTCCTGCTGCTGGGCACTGAGAGACGTCTATCTGAGAAGCCTCCAACAGAGGGCACTGTGAGCCCACAGCCCACAGCTGCCCTGACATCTCCACAGTAACAGCAGTCACATCTACTGTAAATTAGAACATCAGCACAGGTATCACATGAACCCTGATAAACAACACCTGTGACATCATCAGGAAACACTCAAGTCTCATAAACTTCAATAACAGATCAGTGAGAAGCCCAGGGGCGTCTCCACCCCCTCTGGCGGCTCAGAAAGGCAGGTCTTCCCACTCCTCACCTCATCACCTTCTACAGGGGCACCATCGAAAGCATTCTTACATACAGCTTCACTTCCTGGTTCGGGAGCTGCAGGGCTTACGAACAGTAGCTCAAAAAGATAGTGAAAACAGCCAGCAGAATCACTGGTGCCCCTCTGCCCTTCCTGATGCAGATCTACAAGCAGCGCTGCATCCACAGAGCCACCACCATCATCAAGGACCCTCATCATCCCTCTCACAGACTAACCCTACCCACACACTCATTACCCCCCCCACCCCCCCCCCCCCCCCCCACACACACACACACACACACACACACACACTCCCATTAGGTATTTTTGTGGAAAAGCACTTTACTATGGACACTTACGCACTTTTACTCAATCCAAACTGCTGCTAAATGTCTGTCTGAATGCTGTGAAAAGAATGATTGTTCTTTTAATTATTTTGTTACTTGTTCATTTTATTATTACTCATCATTAACTTAGTTTTTACTTATTATTATTATCCTTTAATGCACTGTAAGGAGCTGGTGAGAAATGACTTTTCGTTTCAGCCTGTGTATGCAAATACATGTGTGTGGAATGACAATGAACAAATCTTGGAATCTTCTTGGATAATCTGTTATCAACGATAACGACGATTGTCTCGACGTCTCACAGGAAGAAGGAAAAATAAATGTGTCTCATCTGTGACGTCATCACACCTGCTGGGTTCAACTTCCTGTTGGAGGACAGAAATAAAACTAAAGACGAAGAAAGTTTAACAACATCATTTATTGTCAGACTGTTTCATTATATCGTCTCTTCATCAGTGACAGACCTCAGGAGGTCAATTCCTGTTACATCAGTTTAAATCTACTCTGCTAATAACACAGCTATGTCACTTATCGTCACTAACGTCACTTAACATCACTAACGTCAGTTATCACTAACGTCACTAACGTCACTTAATATCACTAACGTCACTTAACGTCACTTAACGTCATTAGTGTCACTTAACGTCACTAATATCACTTATCATTAATGTCACTTAACGTCACTAATGTCACTTAACGTCATTAATGTCACTTAACATCACTAACGTGATTGAACGTCAGGTAAGTCACACTAAAAGAGTCAAATAAAAAAAGGAATCAATAAAAAAGTGATTAATCCTCGTGATGTTCAGACGTGACGTCTGTGGGTCGTCTCATGTTTTAATGTTAACATTTAACATCTGAAGGAAACAGGGCGTGTTGTCAGACTGAAGAGTCTGCAGCTGCTCGTCTGTCCATTACTTAATGGGGGGGTGATGACATCATTTAAAAACTAAAATCAGACACAGTTTGAACCCAAACAAATATCTGATGACAAGTTTTTATAAAGTCAAAGGTACTAAAGTTATTAATATGTTTTTAAAAATACTTAGCGTAGTCATAGAATGTTGTTGTGGTTGTTGTAATGTTAAAAACGGAGTAGTCCACAGCAGCAACAGAGGAGGAGACGTCCTGACCTTTAGTCTGTCAACAGTGGATCCTATATTTCCCAGAATGCACCTGGACAGTTTGTTCTCATTAGTCGGCTCTTGTCTGAATAGATGACAGGAGCTGCTGACAGCCAATCCGATGACGGTCAGCCTCTGTCTCCTCCCTCCTTATGATTGGCCGACAGACGCAGACCCAGCTCTGCTCTGATTGGACGACTCAGAAGCTGTCTGTGCACCCTGATTGGCCAGCTGGGCATAGAGGCGGGACCTGAGGAATCGTGGGTAACTGTCGGTCTCCATCAGGCTAAAGATCTGATCCTGGGCCAACTGGAAGGAGGCAGGGCTGACACCAAGGCGAAGGCTCTGATTGGTCGATTCTCTCACAGATGAGTCCATGTTGACCTGGAGACAGAGACAGCCAGGTCACATGACCAATCAATGGACCAATCAGAGGACAGATGCACAGACACAGACAGACAGACAGACAGACAGAGAGACACACAAACAGACAGACGGGTACCTGTCTCGCTGCATTGGTAGAGATGAACTCGTCATAGATTTTCGCAGCTCTGGCGGCCATCTTGCTGAGGGGGTGTGTCCTCTTAAATCTCTCCACAGCCAACCAGAAGTCGAGGTTTTCCTCGCTGAATTCCAACCTCAGGAAGTGACGGAACACGGCCAGACCATCTGACCAATAAAAAGAGAGCAGGGAGACTGTTCAGCCACAGAGACTGATGGTGTAGGCTCCTCCCACAGAGACAACAAGAAGTGATGTGTCTTACACTGATTGGTCAGCAGAGCCTCCAGACTCTCCGCCCACCTGAGCACCTCTCCCCCAGATGGTCTGAAACACAAAACAAATACACTTGAGTGAACCCGGCAGGAACCGGCAGGAACCAGTCAGCACAAACGCTGGAGGTTCTACCTGTTGTTCCTCAGTGCTTTCTCCAAACTGTTGCCACGCTTACAGGCACCGACCCTCCGTCGCCGTAGAAACAGCAGGCGGCTCCGAACATCAGCGGCTCTGAGGAAGTAACGTGACGATTCAGAGAGACAGGAAGTAAAGAACAACAATACAAAACAGGAAACAGTCACTGACTGATGACTGTAACAGTTCTCTGGTGTCATGGTGTCATCATCAGCTGACTGATCTACTGCACATGCTCGGTGTGTGATCTACTGCACATGTTCGGTGTGTGATCTACTGCACATGCTCGGTGTGGGATCTACTGCACATGCTCGGTGTGGGATCTACTGCACATGCTCGGTGTGGGATCTACTGCACATGCTCAGTGTGTACGTACAGACTCTTCGTCTTCTTCCTCAGATGAAGGTTTCTGAACTCACTGTCCTGAACAAACAAAACAACAACTGTCAGACTCTGCTGGTCCCTGGTGGACTTTTCTGGTGTTTATCTTTCCTGGATGCTCTAATACTCTACTGGTCTGTCCTGCTCTCTGCTGGTCTATCCTGGTCTTTACTAGTCTCTGCTGCACTCTGCTGGTCTCAACGGGTCTGTCCTGGTCTATACTAGTCTGTATTGGTCTATAATGGTCTGTACTGCTCAGAGCTGGTCTATACTGGTCTTTGCTGCTCTCTGCTGGTCTGTCCTGCCCACTTCTGGCCTGTCCTGGTCCCTTCTGGTCTGTCGTGGTCTCTGCTGGTCTGTCCTGATCCTTTTTGGTCTGTCTTGGTCTCAGCTAATCTGTTCCGGTCTGTCCTGATCTATACTAGTCTATGCTGGTCTATAATGGTCTGTACTGCTCAATGCTGGTCTATACTGGCCTCTGCTGGTCTATGCTGGTCTTTGCTGCTCTCTGCTGGTCTGTCCTAGTCTCTGTCCTGGTCCCTTCTGGTCTGTCTTATTCTCAGCTGCTCTGTCCTGGTCTAAACCAGTCTCTGCCTGTCTAAACCGGTCTCTGCTGGTCTGTCCTGGTCTAAATTGCTCTCTGCTGGTCTAAATTGGTCTGTCCTGGTCCCTTTTGGTCTCCACCTTGGTGCCATTGAGGAGCAGCAGCATGTGGTGTAGGGACCCCCCTTCTCTGGTGAGCTGTTTCTTTAGGGTGTGGATGGAGGGGGGTTGGAGGGTGGGGCCTGTGCCGAGCTCAAGATCAAAGGTCACCGGGCGGATGAGTCGATGGATGGTGCTGTCAGACAGGAAGCGGGGAGACCGAGGTTCCTGCAGCAGAGAACCCTCAGAGAGAGAGCGACGCAGAACTGAATGACAAACGAAGAAAAAAAAGATGGAATTTTTCGTTACTGACACTTCAGCTGCTTCCAGCTCCGATTAGCTGACAGTTTGTTTTCATCTTTAACCACTTCAACTGATTTCACTTCAACTGACACCTCACAGCCTTTAAGGTGACAACACTGTCCTTCAGTTAAAACTTCAGCTTCACTCAGCGCTCATCACTTCATTCACAGATTAACTCACATCACCACTTCACTCTCACATTAACTCACATCACCACTTCACTCACATGTTAACTCACATCATCACTTCACTCACACATTAACTCACATCCCCACTTCACTCTCACATTAACTCACATCCCCACTTCATTCACACGTTAACTCACATCCCCACTTCATTCACATGTTAACTCACATCCCCACTTCACTCTCATGTTAACTCACATCCCCACTTCACTCTCACGTTAACTCACATCCCCACTTCACTCTCACGTTAACTCACGTCCCCACTTCACTCACATGTTAACTCACATCCCCACTTCACTCTCATATTAATTCACATCCCCACTTCACTCACATGTTAACTCACATCCCCACTTCACTCTCACGTTAACTCACATCCCCACTTCACTCTCACGTTAACTCACATCCCCACTTCACTCTCACGTTAACTCACATCCCCACTTCACTCTCACATTAACTCACATCCCCACTTCACTCACATGTTAACTCACATCCCCACTTCACTCTCACATTAACTCACATCCCCACTTCACTCACATGTTAACTCACATCCCCACTTCACTCTCACATTAACTCACATCCCCACTTCACTCTCACATTAACTCACATCCCCGCTTCACTCTCATGTTAACTCACATCCCCACTTCACTCACATGTTAACTCACATCCCCACGTCACTCACATTAACTCACATCCCCACTTCACTCTCACATTAACTCACATCCCCACTTCACTCACATGTTAACTCACATCCCCACTTCACTCTCACATTAACTCACATCCCCACTTCACTCACATGTTAACTCACATCCCCACTTCACTCTCATGTTAACTCACATCCCCACTTCACTCACATGTTAACTCACATCCCCACTTCACTCACATGTTAACTCACATCCCCACTTCACTCTCATGTTAACTCACATCCCCACGTCACTCACATTAACTCACATCCCCACTTCACTCTCACATTAACTCACATCCCCACTTCACTCACATGTTAACTCACATCCCCACTTCACTCTCACATTAACTCACATCCCCACTTCACTCACATGTTAACTCACATCCCCACTTCACTCTCATGTTAACTCACATCCCCACTTCACTCTCATGTTAACTCACATCCCCACTTCACTCACATGTTAACTCACATCCCCACTTCACTCACATGTTAACTCACATCCCCACTTCACTCTCATGTTAACTCACATCCCCACGTCACTCACATTAACTCACATCCCCACTTCACTCTCACATTAACTCACATCCCCACTTCACTCACATGTTAACTCACATCCCCACTTCACTCTCACATTAACTCACATCCCCACTTCACTCACATGTTAACTCACATCCCCACTTCACTCTCATGTTAACTCACATCCCCACTTCACTCACATGTTAACTCACATCCCCACTTCACTCACATGTTAACTTACATCCCCACTTCACTCTCACATTAACTCACATCACCACTTCACTCTCACATTAACTCACATCCTCACTTCACTCACACATTAACTCACATCCCCACTTCACTCAGGTTCGTTGTTCAGGGTTTTAACTCTTCCGCTCCTTTCAGTCAGACTGACCTGCAGGTCTGAAGGTGGAGGGGAACTCCTCAGCACCTCCCCCCTCCTCCTCTTCATCTTCATCACTCTCCTCCTCCTTCATGTAGAGGTGGTGGGGGCTGAGCAGGAGGCTCCGCCCTCCAACACCTCCCACTGTCTCTGATGTCTCTGAGGCACTCTCTCCCTCCCCCTGCTGCCTCTCCTCCACCTCCTCACACCTCCTCTTCCTCCTGTCTTCCTCCTGCTCTTCTGCTCCTCCCCTCTCCTTCCAGATTGGACTCCTGTGAGTGGAGGAGAAGGGGGGAGGTGGGGGGAGGTGCTGAGGTAGAGTGGTAAAGTTCCTGGAAGGAGGTGAGGAGGAGGTGTACGGAGACAGGGAGGAGAAGAGAGGAGGAGGGGGAGGGGTGGAGGAGGAGAAGGCAGAGCTGGGGGAGTAAGGAGAGGGGGAGGGAGGTCTGACGGGGTCACAGAGGGAGGAGTAAGGAGAGGAGGAGCTGAGGAGGGGAGGAGGAGAGGAGGAGTAAGGAGAGGAGGGACGATAGAGGATGTCAGACTGACTCAGAGAGAGGAGGCCGAAGTCTGAGGGGAGGTCTGAGGGCTGAGGAGGAGGAGGAGGAGGAGAAGAGGAAGAGGAGGAGGAGAAGAGGACGAGGAGGAGGAGAAGAAGAAGAGGAGAGGATGGGGAGCAGGAGGAGGAGGAGGAGGAGTTAAACAGTGTTAATGATGTAGTGTCTCTGCTGGATGTTAACATGTTAAAGAACATCAGAGTTGGCAACTTGCGCGAGACTCGAGAACTAGCACCACTGCTAGTCATCAGCTAGTCTTGCACAAGTTGCCATGTAAACACAGCAGCCAAGTGTATCTTTTATTCCAGCTAGCTGTTATTCTGCGATACCCCGAACGAGTTTTGTGGATTAAAAAACAACATTGGACTGTTTGTCGGCATGAGGGTCAGTAAGTACTGTCTGTATCTTCATTCTAAAGTGGCCATTTCGTTTAAGTCCTAACTTTAAGTCTTAACTTTTAATCTTAACTTTAAGTCCTAACTTTAAGGCCTAACTTTTAGTCTTAACTTTAAGTCCTAACTTTAAGTCTTAACTTTTAGTCTTAACTTTAAGTCTTAACTTAAAGGCCTAACTTTGAGTCTTAACTCTAAGTCATAAATGTAAGTCTTAACTTTAAGTCCTAATTTTGAGTCTTAACTTTAAGTTCTACTTCAAGGCCTAACTTTTAGTCTTAACTTTAAGTCTTAACTCTAAGTCATAAATGTAAGTCTTAACTTTAAGTCCTAATTTTAAGTCTCAACTTTAGGTCCTACTTTAAGGCCTAACTTAAAGTCTGAACTCTAAGTCATAACTTTAAGGAGAAATTCTGGGAGTTTTCTCAGACTTTCGTCACTGTGAACTCTGAGTACGAAGAACCTTTGTGAAAACATCTGCTGGTTAACCAGCTGCAGACGGAGCTGTTTTATGGCCTCAGCTGATTGACAGGTGATTTAAGAGTGTAGAGTTCAGGTGTTCTGCTGTACCTGGTGACTGTGTTCAGTCTCCGTGGTGACCAGCTGTAGCTGGATGTTGTCATGGAGACAGAGACTGACTCTGATCTTCTGCTCCATGCTGAAAGCCTCCAGGCTGAAGAGACGCTGCCAACAACCCTGAGAGCTCTGTACGAAGTAGATCAGGAGGGGCTCCGCCGCCACTGAACACAACAACAACAACACGCACTACATAGAGTGGAACAAACAAGAAAACAGGCTGGTATCTGTGTGTGTGTGTGTGTGTGTGTGTGTTACCCTCTCTCAGCTGCAGTGTGTTCAGGTACAGTGGACTCTGTAGGACGTTACAGCGTCCGGCTTCATCCTCTCTGGTGAACAGCAGCAGGTCACTGTAGATCAACACTGTCACCTGACACATACGCACACGCACACGCGCACACACACACACACACACACACACACACACAGGTCATATAATAATAATAATATAATAATAATAATGATGATGTAAGTACATGTGATGTGTTGGATCTCAGCTCTGAGTCCTTCTAATCTTTGATCAACGCAGCAGGTCAGTCAGAGTGGCGGCCATCTTTATATGAGATGTCTGTGTCTGTCTAACTTGAACATAATATTTCCCACTGTCCTGTCGTCTCTCTCTGACACTGATCCAGGATCATCTGAGAACTGAGTTGATGTTCTTCTGAGAAGGACCTGGTTCGAAAATGATGTCAGTGTGACCTCTGTCTCATCTTTGTCCTGAGCTCATCATCATCTTCACTTTTACTGAAAACAGGGAACTCTGTGTGTGTGTGTGTGTGTGTGTGTGTGTGTGTGTGTGTGTGTGTAACTGATCCTGGTTCAGATCTCAGAGGTCATGGTGTCCTTCAGGATCAGGTACACTCTGCAGATCCTCAGGAGATCAGTGATCAATACTCTAATGTACAAACAATCAATAATCATCCTGCAGTGATGTTACTGATGTTACACACACAAACAGCAGAGTGTGTCTGTATTTATTTTACCTGTGGTTCAGCGACATGATCAAACTGGCCAAACTGGTCAAACTGATCAAACTGGTCAAACTGGTCTTGTTCCGTCAGAATATTAAATCTTCATCGTTACACGTCAGATTTGTTACTTTGGAAAATTATTCAAACAATCAAATATTTAAATATTCATACATTTACTTTCAGTCAGTCAGCTGATTGGTCCACTGATTCACCTCTGACCTGCTTTGTGTCACTTCCTGTAGTTATTAGGCAGTGATCAGTCTGTAGTACTCAGTCAGTGGTGTCTGTAGTGATCTAGTGTCTGCATGATCTAGTGCCTGTAGTGATCTGTCAGTAGTGTCTGTAGTGATCTAGTGTCTGTAGTGATCTACTGTCTGTGGTGATCTAGTGCCTGTAGTGATCTGTCAGTAGTGTCTGTAGTGATCTGTCAGTAGTGTCTGTAGTGATCTAGTGTCTGTAGTGATCTAGTGCCTGTAGTGATCTGTCAGTAGTGTCTGTAGTGATCTAGTGTCTGTAGTGATCTACTGTCTGTGGTGATCTAGTGCCTGTAGTGATCTGTCAGTAGTCTCTGTAGTGATCTACTGTCTGTGGTGATCTAGTGCCTGTAGTGATCTGTCAGTAGTGTCTGTAGTGATCTGTCAGTAGTGTCTGTAGTGATCTAGTGTCTGTGGTGATCTAGTGCCTGTAGTGATCTGTCAGTAGTGTCTGTAGTGATCTAGTGTCTGTAGTGATCTACTGTCTGTGGTGATCTAGTGTCTGTGGTGATCTGTCAGTAGTGTCTGTGGTGATCTAGTGTCTGTAGTGATCTGTCAGTAGTCTCTGTAGTGATCTAGTGTCTGTAGTGATCTGTCAGTAGTGTCTGTAGTGATCTACTGTCTGTGGTGATCTGTCAGTAGTCTCTATAGTGATCTACTGTCTGTAGTGATCTACTGTCTGTGGTGATCTGTCAGTAGTGTCTGTGGTGATCTAGTGTCTGTAGTGATCTGTCAGTAGTCTCTGTCGTGATCTAGTGTCTGTAGTGATCTACTGTCTGTGGTGATCTGTCAGTAGTGTCTGTGGTGATCTAGTGTCTGTGGTGATCTGTCAGTAGTGTCTGTAGTGATCTACTGTCTGTGGTGATCTAGTGCCTGTAGTGATCTGTCAGTAGTCTCTGTAGTGATCTACTGTCTGTGGTGATCTAGTGCCTGTAGTGATCTGTCAGTAGTGTCTGTAGTGATCTGTCAGTAGTTTCTGTGGTGATCTAGTGTCTGTAGTGATCTGTCAGTAGTGTCTGTAGTGATCTACTGTCTGTGGTGATCTGTCAGTAGTGTCTGTGGTGATCTAGTGTCTGTAGTGATCTGTCAGTAGTCTCTGTAGTGATCTACTGTCTGTAGTGATCTACTGTCTGTGGTGATCTGTCAGTAGTGCCTGTGGTGATCTAGTGTCTGTAGTGATCTGTCAGTAGTCTCTGTAGTGATCTACTGTCTGTAGTGATCTACTGTCTGTGGTGATCTGTCAGTAGTGTCTGTGGTGATCTAGTGTCTGTGGTGATCTGTCAGTAGTGTCTGTAGTGATCTACTGTCTGTGGTGATCTAGTGCCTGTAGTGATCTGTCAGTAGTCTCTGTAGTGATCTACTGTCTGTAGCGATCTGTCAGTAGTCTCTGTAGTGATCTACTGTCTGTAGTGATCTACTGTCTGTGGTGATCTGTCAGTAGTGTCTGTGGTGATCTAGTGTCTGTGGTGATCTGTCAGTAGTCTCTGTAGTGATCTGCTGTCTGTAGTGATCTACTGTCTGTGGTGATCTGTCAGTAGTGTCTGTGGTGATCTAGTGCCTGTAGTGATCTGTCAGTAGTCTCTGTAGTGATCTACTGTCTGTGGTGATCTAGTGCCTGTAGTGATCTGTCAGTAGTCTCTGTAGTGATCTACTGTCTGTGGTGATCTAGTGCCTGTAGTGATCTGTCAGTAGTGTCTGTAGTGATCTGTCAGTAGTTTCTGTGGTGATCTAGTGTCTGTAGTGATCTTTCAGTAGTCTCTGTAGTGATCTACTGTCTGTGGTGATCTACTGTCTGTGGTGATCTGTCAGTAGTGTCTGTGGTGATCTAGTGTCTGTAGTGATCTGTCAGTAGTCTCTGTAGTGATCTACTGTCTGTAGTGATCTACTGTCTGTGGTGATCTGTCAGTAGTGTCTGTGGTGATCTAGTGTCTGTGGTGATCTGTCAGTAGTGTCTGTAGTGATCTACTGTCTGTGGTGATCTAGTGCCTGTAGTGATCTGTCAGTAGTCTCTGTAGTGATCTACTGTCTGTGGAGATCTAGTGTCTGTAGTGATCTGTCAGTAGTGTCTGTAGTGATCTACTGTCTGTGGTGATCTGTCAGTAGTCTCTGTAGTGATCTACTGTCTGTAGTGATCTACTGTCTGTGGTGATCTGTCAGTAGTGTCTGTGGTGATCTACTGTCTGTAGTGATCTACTGTCTGTAGTGGTCTGTCAGTAGTGTCTGTGGTGATCTAGTATCTGTAGTGATCTAGTGCCTGTAGTGATCTGTCAGTAGTGTCTGTAGTGATCTAGTGCCTGTGGTGATCTGTCAGTAGTGTCTGTGGTGATCTGTCAGTAGTGTCTGTAGTGATCTGTCAGTAGTGTCTGTGGTGATCTGTCAGTAGTGTCTGTAGTGATCTAGTGTCTGTGGTGATCTGTCAGTAGTGTCTGTGGTGATCTAGTGTCTGTAGTGATCTTTCAGTAGTGTCTGTGGTGATCTGTCAGTAGTGTTTGTAGTGATCTAGTGTCTGTGGTGATCTTTCAGTAGTGTTTGTAGTGATCTAGTGTCTGTGGTGATCTGTCAGTAGTGTCTGTGGTGATCTAGTGTCTGTGGTGATCTGTCAGTAGTGTCTGTAGTGATCTAGTATCTGTGGTGATCTGTCAGTAGTGTTTGTAGTGATCTAGTGTCTGTGGTGATCTGTCAGTAGTGTCTGTGGTGATCTCGTGACTGTAGTGATCTGTCAGTAGTGTCTGTGGTGATCTAGTGTCTGTAGTGATCTGTCAGTAGTGTCTGTGGTGATCTTGTGACTGTAGTGATCTGTCAGTGGTGTCTGTGGTGATTTGTCAGTAGTGTCTGTGGTGATCTAGTGTCTGTAGTGATCTGTCAGTAGTGTCTGTGGTGATCTAGTGTCTGTAGTGATCTGTCAGTAGTGTCTGTGGTGATCTCGTGACTGTAGTGATCTGTCAGTGGTGTCTGTGGTGATTTGTCAGTAGTGTCTGTAGTGATCTAGTGCCTGTAGTGATCTCTCAGTAGTGTCTGTAGTGATCTACTGTCTGTGGTGATCTGTCAGTAGTGTCTGTGGTGATCTGTCATTACTGTTTGTAGTGATCTAGTGTCTGTGGTGATCTGTCAGTAGTGTCTGTGGTGATCTAGTGTCTGTAGTGATCTGTCAGTAGTGTCTGTGGTGATCTAGTGTCTGTAGTGATCTGTCAGTAGTGTCTGTAGTGAGCTAGTGTCTGTGGTGATCTGTCAGTAGTGTCTGTGGTGATCTAGTGTCTGTAGTGATCTGTCAGTAGTCTCTGTAGTGATCTACTGTCTGTAGTGGTCTGTCAGTAGTGTCTGTAGTTATCTACTGTCTGTAGTGGTCTGTCAGTAGTGTCTGTGGTGATCTAGTATCTGTAGTGATCTAGTGCCTGTAGTGATCTACTGTCTGTGGTGATCTAGTGCCTGTAGTGATCTGTCAGTAGTGTCTGTAGTGATCTAGTGCCTGTGGTGATCTGTCAGTAGTGTCTGTGGTGATCTGTCAGTAGTGTCTGTAGTGATCTGTCAGTAGTGTCTGTGGTGATCTGTCAGTAGTGTCTGTAGTGATCTAGTGTCTGTGGTGATCTGTCAGTAGTGTCTGTGGTGATCTAGTGTCTGTAGTGATCTTTCAGTAGTGTCTGTGGTGATCTGTCAGTGGTGTTTGTAGTGATCTAGTGTCTGTGGTGATCTTTCAGTAGTGTTTGTAGTGATCTAGTGTCTGTGGTGATCTGTCAGTAGTGTCTGTAGTGATCTAGTATCTGTGGTGATCTGTCAGTAGTGTTTGTAGTGATCTAGTGTCTGTGGTGATCTGTCAGTAGTGTCTGTGGTGATCTCATGACTGTAGTGATCTGTCAGTGGTGTCTGTGGTGATTTGTCAGTAGTGTCTGGTGATCTAGTGTCTGTAGTGATCTGTCAGTAGTGTCTGTCGTGATCTGTCAGTAGTGTCTGTGGTGATCTAGTGTCTGTGGTGATCTGTCAGTAGTGTCTGTGGTGATCTCGTGACTGTAGTGATCTGTCAGTGGTGTCTGTGGTGATTTGTCAGTAGTGTCTGTGGTGATCTAGTGTCTGTAGTGATCTGTCAGTAGTGTCTGTGGTTATCTGTCAGTAGTGTCTGCAGTGATCTAGTATCTGTGGTGGTCTGTCAGTAGTGTCTGTAGTGATCTAGTGTCTGTAGTGATCTGTCAGTAGTGTCTGTGGTGATCTGTCAGTAGTGTCTGTAGTGATCTGTCACTAGTGTCTGTAGTGATCTACTGTCTGTAGTGATCTGTCAGTAGTGTCTGTAGTGATCTAGTGTCTGTAGTGATCTTGTGTCTGTGGTGATCTAGTGTCTGTAGTGACCTGTCAGTAGTGTCTGTAGTGATCTAGTGTCTGTAGTGATCTGTCACTAGTGTCTGTAGTGATCTAGTGTCTGTAGTGATCTGTCAGTAGTGTCTGTCGTGATCTAGTGTCTGTAGTGATCTTGTGTCTGTGGTGATCTAGTGTCTGTAGTGATCTGTCAGTAGTGTCTGTAGTGATCTAGTGTCTGCGGTGATCTGTCAGTAGTCATTCTCAGTACCTTTGCGGGCAGCAGGTCAGACTGGTGAAGGATCATTTCCTCTGACATTAGCAGGGTTCTGTCAGGGCTGCACAGATCCAGAGGCTGAGAACAACAACATGGACACATGTAAACAACAACAACAAAACAACACTATCAGGACTGAAGAACAAACATGGATCAGCAGTAAACAAGAGGAACATGTTGTTGTGATAAACAAACAGTTCTGTCAGTGATGAAGTTGAAACATTCGACCCTCAGAACATTGACACAGAAACAAACTGCTGTTATTCAGGTTCTCCTGGTTCTCTGACGCCAGTCCCTCGGCAGCAGGTTCCACCTGACTGGACTCACTCAGGAGATCAGAGGTGAAACAGGACGGGTTTGAACGCAGCTGAAGAAGTTCAACCTGCCAAAGACAATGATGGTGCACTTCTACTCTGCCATCACTGAGTCCATCTCCACCTCCTCCATCACCATCTGGTACGCTGCTGCCACTGCCAAGAACAAAAGCTGACTGCAGCGTATCATTCGCTCCGCCGAGAAGGTGATTGGCTGCAATCTGCCCTCCCTCCAGGACCTGTGCGCCTCCAGGACTCTGAGGCATACAGGTCCTGGAGGAGTACAGGAAAGACTGTGGCTTGATGCCTCCCACCCTGGGCACACACTCTTTGAGACTCTCCCCTCTGGCACGAGGCTGCGGTCCATCAGGACCAAAACCTCACGCCACAAAAACAGTTTCTTTCCATCTGCAGCTGGCCTCACCAACAAGACCAGAGACCCCCACCTACTCTGCCCCCCCACCCCCCCGTAACACACAGTCAGACATCTCTTCATCATCTTCATCATCTTGATCATTCACCTGTCACACACTGCATTCTGTTGATTTTGCACAACTGTTATTTGTACACAACCCTGTTCATGTTTACAACATTTTTTGTATTACTATTATTATTGTTCTTTGCACTCAGATTTTATATTTGGTTGTTAATATATTTACTTTTCATACGCATGCTTCTAATTACTCTATATTTTTTATATCCTTTATATTCTTTGTTATGCACCAATACACCAAGCCAGATTCCTTGTATGTGAAAACCTACTTGGCAATAAAACCAATTCCGATTCTGATTCTGTATGAGAACACTATTAGTGCTGCTCATAGTACCATCCTGATCTAAGGTGGTGGGAGGGCCTCGTCCAGAACCTTAACACCCATTCTTAGGTTGCTATAACAACCATTAACTCCATCAGCTCTGTCACCACTGCTGTTCTGAGCTCTTTGAGGGTCTCCAGTTCTGACATGTTCCTTTGGCTACTCTGACAGGTTTAAGGTTCTAAATTATGTTCTAGATCTGGTGAAAGGTTATTGGATCGGCTCTGGATTCTGACCTTTATGAAGATGTCCTAGGTTTGTATAAGAATCTGGGTCAGGTTAAAGGTTTTAGGTTCTGACCTGGACGAAGATGGGGAAGATGAGGGTTTTGGGCGCCAGGGTGACATAGGTTCCATAGGCAGAGCAGGGAAGATGTGATTGGACGATGGTGCAGTTCTGGTAGTTGCCATAGTTACTGGGTGGGGATGATGAAGAGGAGGTGGTGGGGGGCGGGGGCAGGGTGGAGGTACAGCCGGTGAAGGGTCTCCGTAATGACCCAGGTCGAGGGTCATGGAGGAGGTTCTGACCTCTGCTGGGGTGAGTCTGATACAGACGACCTGAAGATCAGTGACATCACAGGTTCTATCAGATCATGATCAATATGTTTATCAATACTCAGAATGGATGATCAATAATCAGTGTGATCGTACCGATCGTTCCGTTTCTGTCATGATAAACCGGCTGCAGCAGCTGAAACAGAAACACAGAGCAGATGGAGAACATGTTGGGTTACAGCAGAACATCGTCAGGATCATTTTTAAAGAGCTGTCAGTAGATGATTTTATATCTGAGTTCTAGTCAAGCTTCAGGGAACATGAACAGGGTAAAGATGTCGCGGTTCTAAGATGTGTTCTCATGCAGGGAAGATTATCAGTGACCTTCCAGATCAGCTAATTGAGCTGGTTCTACACCATGTTCGATGTTTAATGAATGGTTGTATGTTAGGCTCTACATCAGGAGGAACACCATCAGTCATGCTATGGTTCTACTGAAATGTTCTAGATCAGCCAAAAGGCTCCAGATGAGATTCAGGGTCAGGTGCATCCAGACGTGGTTCTGGAGGAGGTTCTGTCTTGTGATAAGGAGACACGCTTTGAGACACCTGTTGACTCCGCCTCCTCAGACTCACCTGTCCTCCTGGACTGACAGGTGACAGGATGATGTAATTGTCTCCATGTGATGATGTCACATGGGTTCCCTTCAGTGTGGTGGCGTGAGATGAGTACTCCGTCACCTCTTCCTCCTCCTCCTCCTCTTCCTCCTCCTCATGGTTCTCCTTCCTGTCCCTCCACAGAGAACCCAGAGCTCCCAGACTGGAGCGGACCACTGACCCCTGACCTTGCCTGCGGCCATGTTTACTGTGGGCAGGGTGAGGCAGCAGCTTCCTACCTGTTGTCTAGGAGACAGGGGAGGAGACGTGTCACTTCTTGTTGTGACCAGCAGGTGTCAGAGGATTAGTTTAAACACTCACCTTATTGTGTGTTGGTGGGCGGAGCAAAGCGTCACTTCCTGTCCTGAGCTCAGGTGGACCTCGCCACACCACCAACATGATCTGAGACGAACAACTCCTGAACACAGATGGACAGACGGACGTTTTAATGATGACAGCGAAACTAAACTAACTAAAATTCTAAAACAGGAAGTCAGACTCTCACGGGCTCACCTGATAGCGTGAGCGACGTCGACACACTTCCAGGTTTCTACAGGAAGTCCGTTGAGCTGCAGGATGGAGTCTCCCTGACGGAGCCCAGCCTGATGAGCCGGACCTCCTTCACACACACACACACACACACACACACACACACACACACACACAGGTTGTTATTACACACTCTGCAGACACTGACGGCCTCATCCAATCAGATGACAGAAAAGATCGTAAGAGCACTAAACTCGTCCCCCTCTGAGCTTCAGTCCACAAAACATCTGATGTTCAGACTTCATGAAATCAGCCTAATAACCTGATCGTCCTACAGCGTCCACTCAGATCATCAACAAAATGCACAACAATCCATTATTTTATGTAGTGTGTCGACAACTGGTGCCACGTCTGAGATGCCTCGTGACGTCCTGACACAAGCACTCATCGGTAGTCCAGTGTTTTCACAGTGAAAAAAAGTGATAAAGTTACACTAAAATTATATATTACTTTCATACAGCTCTGCACACACATTACTCTTGGATGGATTACTCACGAATGCAGGCTCGCACCGAAATGCCACACATATCACATGAAAGCCCAGGAGCAGAGCTTTCCAGTGATGCCACACACATCACTGTGCTGTCATCCCATCACGCTATAAATACAGATCAACTGTCTACAAAATAAAAACCTGACAAATTTCTTTACAATCCATTATACAGATCTTGTTATCAGTCACTTCATATAGTGAGGAATAATATTACTATTTTTCTATGATCTTAGATGTAAATATTGCATGTTTCTTTCAGATAAAACACATTTTTGACTTGTGAATGAGTCAATGGAATTTCTTGCAATAATGAAAAAAATACTGGCAATCATGTCCGCCTGGCACAAACCACATGTTTTAGACAGCTGTGAAGTGACAGAATGTCCCACCATCATGGTTCTTATATTGCCAGATTCCAGAGAGTCTCCCCTCTTCATATATGGCAGAATATGTCAACTTCCAACTTGCTATGGTGAGATACATGTAAAAATGTAAGAATTTAGTCACATGGATTTGTTTTTTTCATTGTTATAAAAATTAATATAAAATACAGGCACATAGAAGGACATGAAATGATGGCAAATCTGGTTAGCCCTGATTGTCCTGAAAAAACAAGATATAGCATGTGTATGTAGCCTTTATAATGACTGTGATATGAGCTTAAAAGTAAAGGCAGGAAAAATACCCCCCAAAAGACCTAGGGCTGTCTCAGTGTAAATGCTCTCACCTGGATCTACAGCCTGAACTCTGACCGGACAGTCGCAGCAGATCGTGAATCCAAAACCATCTTTTCCTCGAACAACACTCACCTAAAGAGAGAACACACAACGTACTGTCAGCTCAGTATGAACATATACCTGCACACAGACGTACCTGTGCTTCTACATGTGTCCAAAGAGCTCTCAGTTAGTTTCAGACACAAACTCTGAATGTTCTTGTTTTTGTTTTGGTTCTGATAAAACATTCGCAGCAGATAAACTGTCTGTATGGTGGGTCAGGTTCCAGCCTGCAGGGGGCGCTGTGAGTCATGTTGACAGAGTCATCAGGTCTGTCTGGGTCCTGGTCTCCGGGCTGCAATAGTGTAAACACCAACAGGCGGAGGAAAGGTCGAGTCGTCCTGAGAGTTTTCTCTCCACAAAGGAAGTTAAATGTCCCTGAGTTCAGACTGACAGGCTGATATTAAAACTCCTGCAGGGAGGACGGAGATGCTGTGTCCACATTGTCTACACTGTCCGCTGACATTTCAACACACACACACACAAGTAAGTGTAAGTGACATCACTGTGACATCAGTAGATGGAGGAGGAGACTGTAATGTTCTCTGTGTCACCTCAGTGCTGTCTGTCAATCATCTTCAAATCTTTAATGGTAAATATTAATATGAATATTAATGACATCAGATTCAGTTATTTGACTCTGGAAAGGCTGACGCCCACTGACTAACCACTTCATTAAAAATACGTGAGGCAGTTCCTTTCAGTCCAACGTTCCACCTCCTCCAAACAATAACTCTGGCTCTTGAACCTGTTCAAGATGTTCAGAACCTCGGTGTTGTGTACAGAACCATCCTGTGGTTCCACCTGTTCTGAACAGAACATCACCTACAGAGGATGTTTCCTCACGCTCACCTGCAGTAAACAGCTGTGACATCACAGTGATCACCTGAAGATTTTGTTCTGTTGTTACACACGTTTTATTTTGCCCCAGGGTGACCAGACGTCCCAGAAAATTCAGGACAGTCCCGAAATCCAAGCAGTTGTCCCAAATCCCAAATCCTGCCCTAATTGTCCCAAAAATGACACTAGAGCAGAGTCTGGAGGAGTTACTGCCTGATAAAACATTACAAACTGATCGTGGTGGTTGAGTCGTCCTGTAGCTCCCGCTGGCTGCACATTCGCTGCAGCAGTTCCTACATGAATTATGGGTGTTGTAGTTTTTAAATTGTGTACAGCAGTGGCAATGAAGTAGATGAAGAGAGCGCAAGTTGCAGCCGTGAGGACAGGGAAAGCACACGAGAAGGAGTGATTTGCATGTTGCAGTGCAGCCTCTTGTTCTAACTGTTCAAAACTGTTCAACAAGTGACAGGCCTGAATGTACCAGGCGTCTTTTATTTTGTTAGCTTCTATTTTTTATTGAGTTTAAAGGACAAGTGCACTTACACTGATCATTTCCGTTAAATAAAACAAGAAATTGGAAAAGATTGAAAAAAATGTTAAAATTAAATTAGGGAGTTGATCACAGATGTGTTGTCTCTGTGTATTTTTACATCTGTTGTTGCTTTAATTTGCAGCTCTGCTTTTAATGAAGCTGACATGTCATGACTGTCAACCCAACCTGTGGAATAAGACATGCCCACTGATGTCATCACTTCAGGTCAAGACACACCTGCTACCTTTGTTTCCAGCTGAGAACAAACACACTTCCACTGTGACCTGGTCACTTGTCCACGTTTGGTTGTGGGTTAGGACCAGGTGGTGCACAGAGCAATGTGTAACTGCTCAGAGGTATTCTCACTAATATAACTGTTAACGTCCCTCATTAACATGGTTACTGTTGCTGAACAACAGGAAGGTTTACAGAAATGTTTGACTGATGTTCATTCACTTTCTTCAGCCATTGATCAGGGCTTAAAACCCACATCAGCCTGAGAGGAGGCCTGCAGGCAAAACTGAGGGTAAAAACACCTCAATGACGAACAACTGAAGAGTTCAAGTCTGTTTGAACAACGAGTGTTTGTGGAAGACAAGGACAAGTTCAAACAACACACACACACACACACACACACACTGTGATACACTGTGATACACACTCTCAAATACACACACATGCACACGTACTTCTGTCTTTGTGAGGATCTTTGTTAAAACATTCCCAAGCCTCTCTCCCTGAACTTCACTATCAGGACTACCTACTGCCTAACCTACTGCCTAACCTCAGCCCCTAACCTGAATCTAAACCTGGTTCTAACCTGAACCATAGACCAGGTTTTTACCCTCAAACAGGTTTTTGAATGAATAAGGGCCAGCCAGAATGTCCTCACTCTTATTAAGATACATCTGGTCCTCACTATGTAGTGTGTACAAGAACACAGTGACACACACTGTGATTCTGTTTCGTGTTAGCTGAAGTTTTCTGTAAAATCATCCAGATTTAATCAGTTTGTGAATTATTGAACACACACGCTCTGTGTCTCTCTCTCTCTCTCTCTCTCTCTCTCTCACACTCACACACACACACACACACACACACACACACACACACACACACACACACACACACACACACACACACAAACACACACACACTCTCCCTCTCTCTCTCTCTCTCACACACACACACACACACACACACGTGTGTGAAGCTGGTTTAAACATGACATATTAAGGTTTTGGTATCTGACCTGCTGGACTACAAACACACACAGGAAACTCTGGAGGTTTAACAGGAAATGACAAACAGCCTGTGGTGACATCCAATTGTGCAGCCAATCAGAGGAGACGTTTGTTTCCACATGAACTGATGTTGGTTAGTGAACATCTGTCAGATCAAACCCCCTCCAGAAAACTGACTATTTAAGAACACAGGACTCCTCAGGTTCTACTGGACCCTGCTGGGTTCTACTGGACTCTGCTGGGTTCTACTGGACTCTGCTGGGTTCTACTGGACAGAGGTCAAACAGAAAAAGTTCTGCAGGTCCAGCAGAGTGAAGCAGTGAGGAGACGACATGTTCTCGTCCTGTTTTAGAAAACGTTCTCACTCTGTATAAACCTGGTTTCACATCTGACATGTAGAACAGGTCAGATTTACTGAAGCAGAAACACAAGCACAACATTTAAAAAAAGTTAAAAGTTAACATGTGTTCTCACACAGAACCCGTCTGATCCATCAGAACCACCTGAAGAACAGCTGATAGATGATTAATGTTATAAAACCTGTTCCTGTAACCAGGGGAACCAGACCTGAGGCAGACTCTGTCCAATGCAGACTCGACACAGACGGTGGATTGTGTGCATGTTGGTTTAGATCCTGCAGCTCCAACCGTCCATCAGATCCTCCAACAGACTCTAACCAAAGCCAGGAGACGGGCTGACCCACAGCCAATCAGGACCAGGAGCCAGGTCTGACCTACGGCTGTCCCAGACCTCTCTAAACCAGTACCAGGTCTGATCCAAGTCCAGGTTTACAGAACCGCAAGAGTCCTAACGTTCCCACAGAAGCTCCAGAAGAAAAGAAGGAAATGAATCAGGGTCCAGACTTCAGAAACAATCCAGAACAAGAGACCCAGGACCAGGTCTGAGTTACGTCCAGCTGCTGAACAAGAGTGTGTGAGAGACTCAACTGATACTGGACCTTAGACAGCGTGTGTGTGTGTGTGTGTGTGTGTGTGTGTGTGTGTGTGTATGTGTGTGTGTTTTCAGGAAGTGTGTGTCTTATCGGCGGGATACATCCAGTGTTTTTGTGAGTCTGAATGTGTGTGTGTTTCCTGCTATTCTTCTGACTGCTGGTTCCCACACACACACACACACACACACACACACACACACCCCGTGTGAACATTTTCATTCAGGAGCTAGGTCTACACTGTAGACCAGGTCCTGGTCCTCCTCACATCCACACAACAACACTTTCCTCTGTAGTATTATTCTTCAGACTCTTACAGCACTGCAGCATCAGCAGAACCTGTGGTCCAAACTGGATTCCGACTGGAGACTCAGGCTGTGTTTACACCTGTCCTGTTTGGTTCAGTTCCAAACGAGCTCTAGTGCGGTTCGTTTGTGCAGGTGTGAACACATTAAAACAACCAGATTGAGACCTTGAAGAGGTGGTCTCAGTCTGGTTCCAAAGGAACTCTGGTGCGGTTGGTTTGTGGTGAGAAGGTGTTCCGACCTGGATGTGAAGCAACTGCAGTCACATGACACATTGTTTGGGTTAAACATGAGCATGTTACAGTCCTGGAGGATTATTAATGTGCACCTCCTCCTGTACTGCCTTAATATGCACATTCAGCACATCCAATGCATCAAAACATCGTTTTCTAGTTGGAGCCGCGCCTCGTTTTCAAACTGTATGGTTTGACTAAAATGAACAATGACAGCAATATAGTCCACGATGAGCAGCGCTAAAATCAACCTGCGTAGTTGTCCCTCCATTGTGACATTAGAAAGTGTCACATTTATCTTGCAAGTGTACTCTTCTTCAACGTTTGCTTTACTTCCTGGATTTTTCCCACATGGAAATTCTGACCAATCAAGAGCAGCTTTCTCACACAAGGCATTTGATCTGGTCCTCTTGTAAATGCTGCCGTGAGAACACCAACCAACTCTAGGCCATTATACAACTTCGGAACAACATGAGTCCCTGATTCAGACCAGAGGAGACCACTCTAGGGCTGACAGCAGCCTGAGACACCTGATGTCAGAAATACACTCAGTGGGTCACATGACCTGGATGCTACCAACGGTTTTGTTGATGCATCAGATGACCAGGCAACATCTTTGGGTCCAGGATCCTGTTTTATAACACATCTATCATCTCTGCTGGGTCATGTGACGAGGAAACACTCTGCATTTCTTTACCCCTGCTATAGTACGCAGTTCGCTCGGTTCAGAGGTTCATTGTTTTCAGGGTTACTTGGGTTTAGGCTCAGCTGGGTTTAGGCTCAGCTGGATTTAGGTTCAGATGGGTAAAGGTTCAGATGGGTTTAGTCTCAGATGGGTTTAGGTTCAGATGGGTTTGGTCTCAGCTGGGTTTAGGTTCAGATGGGTTTAGTCTCAGCTGGGTTTAGGCTCAGCTGGATTTAGGTTCAGATGGGTTTGGTCTCATCTAGGTAAAGGTTCAGCTGGGTGTGGGTTCAGCTGGGTTTAGGTTCAGATGGGTTTAGTCTCAGCTGAGTTTAGTCTCAGCTGGGTTTAGGTTCAGCTGGGTTTAGGCTCAGCTGGATTTAGGTTCAGATGGGTTTGGTCTCAGCTGGGTAAAGGTTCACCTGGGTTTGGGTTCAGCTGGGTTTAGGCTCAGCTGGGTTTAGGTTCAGCTGGGTTTAGTCTTAGCTGGGTTTAGGCTCAGCTGGATTTAGGTTCAGCTGGGTTTAGTCTCAGCTGGGTAAAGGTTAACCTGGGTTTGGGTTCAGATGGGTTTAGGTTCAGATGGGTTTAGTCTCAGCTGGGTTTAGCTTCACCTGGGTTTAGCTTCACCTGGGTTTGGGTTCAGCTGGGTTTAGGCTCAGCTGGAATTAGATTCAGATGGGTTTAGTCTCAGCTGGGTTTAGGTTCACCTGGGTTTGGCTTCACCTGGGTTTGGGTTCAGCTGGGTTTAGGCTCAGCTGGGTTTAGGTTCAGATGGGTTTAGGCTCAGCTGGGTTTAGGTTCAGATGGGTTTGGCTTCAGCTGGGTTCAGGTTCACCTGGGTTCGGGTTCAGCTGGGTTTAGGCTCAGCTGGGTTTAGGTTCAGCTGGGTTTAGGTTCAGATGGGTTTGGCTTCAGCTGGGTTCAGGTTCACCTGGGTTTGGGTTCAGCTGGGTTTAGGCTCAGCTTGATTTAGGTTCAGATGGGTTTGGCTTCAGCTAGATTTAGGTTCAGATGGGTTTGGCTTCAGCTGGGTTTACTCTCAGCTGGTTTTAGGTTCAGCAGGGTTTAGGTTCAGCTGGGTTTAGTCTCAGCTTGGTTTAGGTTCAGATGGGTTTTGTCTCAGCTAGGTTTAGGTTCACCTGGGTTTAGCTTCACCTGGGTGTGGGTTCAGCTGGGTTTAGGCTCAGCTGGGTTTAGGTTCAGCTAGGTTTAGGTTCACCTGGGTTTGGGTTCAGATGGGTTTAGGCTCAGCTGGATTTAGGTTCAGATGGGTTTGGCTTCAGCTGGATTTAGGTTCAGATGGGTTTGGCTTCAGCTGGGTTTAGTCTCAGCTGGGTTTGGCTTCAGCTGGGTTTAGTCTCAGCTGGGTTTAGGTTCAGCTGGGTTTAGTCTCAGCTTGGTTTAGGTTCAGATGGGTTTAGTCTCAGCTGGGTTTAGGTTCACCTGGGTTTAGCTTCACCTGGGTTCTGGTTCAGCTGGGTTTAGGCTCAGCTTGGTTTAGGTTCAGATGGGTTTAGGCTCAGCTGGATTTAGGTTCAGCTGGGTTTAGCTTCAGCTGGGTTTGGGTTCAGCTGGGTTTAGGCTCAGCTGGGTTTAGGTTCAGCTGGGTTTAGGTTCACCTGGGTTTGGGTTCAGATGGGTTTAGGCTCAGCTGGATTTAGGTTCAGATGGGTTTGGCTTCAGCTGGGTTCAGGTTCACCTGGGTTCGGGTTCAGCTGGGTTTAGGCTCAGCTGGGTTTAGGTTCAGCTGGGTTTAGGTTCAGATGGGTTTGGCTTCAGCTGGGTTCAGGTTCACCTGGGTTTGGGTTCAGCTGGGTTTAGGCTCAGCTTGATTTAGGTTCAGATGGGTTTGGCTTCAGCTAGATTTAGGTTCAGATGGGTTTGGCTTCAGCTGGGTTTACTCTCAGCTGGTTTTAGGTTCAGCAGGGTTTAGGTTCAGCTGGGTTTAGTCTCAGCTTGGTTTAGGTTCAGATGGGTTTTGTCTCAGCTAGGTTTAGGTTCACCTGGGTTTAGCTTCACCTGGGTGTGGGTTCAGCTGGGTTTAGGCTCAGCTGGGTTTAGGTTCAGCTAGGTTTAGGTTCACCTGGGTTTGGGTTCAGATGGGTTTAGGCTCAGCTGGATTTAGGTTCAGATGGGTTTGGCTTCAGCTGGATTTAGGTTCAGATGGGTTTGGCTTCAGCTGGGTTTAGGTTCAGATGGGTTTGGCTTCAGCTGGGTTTAGTCTCAGCTGGGTTTGGCTTCAGCTGGGTTTAGTCTCAGCTGGGTTTAGGTTCAGCTGGGTTTAGTCTCAGCTTGGTTTAGGTTCAGATGGGTTTAGTCTCAGCTGGGTTTAGGTTCACCTGGGTTTAGCTTCACCTGGGTTCTGGTTCAGCTGGGTTTAGGCTCAGCTTGGTTTAGGTTCAGATGGGTTTAGGCTCAGCTGGATTTAGGTTCAGCTGGGTTTAGCTTCAGCTGGGTTTGGGTTCAGCTGGGTTTAGGCTCAGCTGGGTTTAGGTTCAGCTGGGTTTAGGTTCACCTGGGTTTGGGTTCAGATGGGTTTAGGCTCAGCTGGATTTAGGTTCAGATGGGTTTGGCTTCAGCTGGATTTAGGTTCAGATGGGTTTGGGTTCAGATGGGTTTAGTCTCAGCTGGGTTTGGCTTCAGCTGGGTTTAGTCTCAGCTGGGTTTAGGTTCAGCTGGGTTTAGTCTCAGCTTGGTTTAGGTTCAGATGGGTTTAGTCTCAGCTGGGTTTAGGTTCACCTGGGTTTAGCTTCACCTGGGTTCTGGTTCAGCTGGGTTTAGGCTCAGCTTGGTTTAGGTTCAGATGGGTTTAGGCTCAGCTGGATTTAGGTTCAGCTGGGTTTAGCTTCAGTTGGGTTTGGGTTCAGCTGGGTTTAGGCTCAGCTGGGTTTAGGTTCAGCTGGGTTTAGGTTCACCTGGGTTTGGGTTCAGATGGGTTTAGGCTCAGCTGGATTTAGGTTCTAATGGGTTTGGCTTCAGCTGGATTCATGTTCAGATGGGTTTGGCTTCAGCTGGGTTTAGTCTCAGCTGGGTTTGGGTTCAGCTGGGTTTAGGTTCAGATGGGTTTAGTCTCAGCTTGGTTTAGGTTCAGCTTGGTTTAGTCTCAGCTAGGTTTAGGTTCACCTGGGTTTAGCTTCACCTGGGTTTGGGTTCAGCTGGGTTTAGGCTCAGCTGGGTTTGGGTTCAGATGGGTTTAGGCTCAGCTGGGTTTGGCTTCAGCTGGGTTCAGGTTCACCTGGTTTTATGTTCAGCTGGGTTTGGGTTTAGCTGGGTTTAGGTTCACCTGGTTTTAGGCTCAGCTGGGTTGAGGTTCAGATGGGTTTGGCTTCAGCTGGGTTTAGATTCAGATGGGTTTGGGTTCACCTGGGTTTAGATTCAGCTGGGTTTGGGCTCAGCTGGGTTTGGCTTCAGCTGGGTTCAGGTTCACCTGGTTTTATGTTCAGCTGGGTTTGGGTTTAGCTGGGTTTAGGTTCACCTGGTTTTAGGCTCAGCTGGGTTGAGGTTCAGATGGGTTTGGCTCAGCTGGGTTTAGTTTCAGATGGGTTTGGGTTCACCTGGGTTTAGGTTCACCTGGGTTTAGGTTCACCTGGGTTTAGGTTCAGATTGGTTTGGCTTCAGCTGGGTTTAGTCTCAGCTGGGTTTGGGTTCAGCTGGTTTTAGGTTCAGCTGGGTTTAGGTTCAGATGGGTTTAGTCTCAGCTTGGTTTAGGTTCACCTGGGTTTAGCTTCACCTGGGTTTGGGTTCAGCTGGGTTCAGGCTCAGCTGGGTTTGGGTTCAGATGGGTTTAGGCTCAGCTGGATTTAGGTTCAGCTGGGTTTGGCTTCAGCTGGGTTTGGGTTCAGCTGGGTTTAGGCTCAGCTGGGTTTAGGTTCAGCTGGGTTTAGTTTCACCTGGGTTTGGGTTCAGATGGGTTTAGGCTCAGCTGGATTTAAGTTCAGATGGGTTTGGCTTCAGCTGGATTTAGGTTCAGATGGGTTTGGCTTCAGCTGGATTTAGGTTCTGATGGGTTTGGGTTCAGCTGGTTTTAGGTTCAGCTGGGTTTAGGTTCAGATGGGTTTAGTCTCAGCTAGGTTTAGGTTCACCTGGGTTTAGCTTCACCTGGGTTTGGGTTCAGCTGGGTTTAGGCTCAGGTGGGTTTGGGTTCAGATGGGTTTAGGCTCAGCTGGATTTAGGTTCAGCTGGGTTTGGCTTCAGCTGGGTTCAGGTTCACCTGGGTTTGGGTTCAGCTGGGTTTGGGTTCAGCTGGGTTTAGGCTCAGCTGGGTTGAGGTTCAGATGGGTTTGGCTTCAGCTGGGTTTAGATTCAGCTGGGTTTGGGCTCAGCTGGGTTGAGGTTTCAGATGGGTTTGGCTCAGCTGGGTTTAGCTTCAGATGGGTTTGGGTTCACCTGGGTTTAGGTTCACCTGGGTTTAGGTTCACCTGGGTTTGGGTTCACCTGGGTTTGGGTTCAGCTGGGTTTAGGCTCAGATGGATTTAGGTTCAGATAGGTTTAGTCTCAGCTGGGTATAGGGTTCACATAGGTTTAGGTTCAGCTTGGTTCAGGGTTCAGGTGTACCTCAGTAAGGTTCCTCAGCAGCTTCAGGACCAACATGTCTCTGTTTTATAATCTCAGTGAGCAGCAGCAGAAGATTCACTCAATAATTTATCACATGTGAATCTTTGATGAGTCTCTGAAGGAAAACACACTGAGTCTGTTTCTGATGATGACATCACTGATCTTATCTGATTGGTCTACAGTAACATGAGCATGTTACCTCTTTGATCAATGGGATCCTCCCGGAGCAGATTCACATTGTGGAGGATCAGACTCTAATATTAGCGACACAGACTGAATCTTGACGTCATGTTTTTTCAGCAGGATCATAAAATAAAAATCTCAGACTTTAGCAGACAGTTTCTCTGCAGTCATTAATCTGTGAGGTTATCTCACTGTGTCTGTGTCATGTGACAGTGGGCGGGGACTCACCGTTAGTCGCTGGGTTCTGCTGCTGTCTCTGGTCGCCTGGCACTGGGTGGTGTTAAAGTTCAGGGTGGAGACGGAGCTGCTGTAGGTGGTGGGGTGGAGGCTCTGAGGGCAGCTGGAGGTCAGGCTGTGGTTGGTCAGATCTCTGAGTCCAGAGGTAGAGGTGGAGGTGGAGGTGGAGATAGAGGTAGAGGTGATGGAGGTGGTGACTCGGTTGAGCTTGGTTGTGGTGGAGGTGATGTGGTTCAGGTCAGTATCCGGGGCAGACTCTGGAGTCCTCCGGAGATCTGCAGCAAGCAAATAACCACCATCATCATCATCAGTACCTGCTGCATCATCCCAGGACCAGGCCGTGTTCTTCCAGAACATCCTGACCGTTCTCAGACCAGACCAGGACCAGACTGGACCAGAACAGACCAGACCAGACCAGAATGGACTGGACCAGGACTGAGCAGACCAAGACTGAGCAGACCAGGGCAAACTAGACTGAGACAGACCAGGACAGATCAGATCACGACTGATCCCTGGTCCTGGATCACAGTTGAACCTGCAGCCGACTGAAGTTAAACCTGAAGCATGTATTTTTGTCTGAAACCTCTCCAATAGCAGCATCAGATCTTAAATCTCTGCGTTCACACTTGAGTCTGAGAAGTAAAGAACAGTTATGATGACAGGACTCATTCAGATCCTAAACCAGCAACCTGCAGAACCTAGACCAGAACCAGAACACAGACAGAAGTCTTCGTCCACCCTGATGCTCTGAACTCTGAAGGACTGAAAGACAAACTGAAGGTGTTAAAGTACGACGACCGAATGATGCTCCATCTGCTGATGTCACCACTGACAGGACCTGATGATAGTTCAGTTCAGTTCCTGGGTGGTGGTGATGAAGATGATGAAAATGATGATAATGAAGATGATGAAGATGATGCGTCCTCCAGCTGCAGAAACAAACTGACTCTCTGTCTCTGATGTGTTCGAATGAGAGTGTGTGATCAGAGAAGTGGGGGGAGGGGCTAACACTGAGATACATGCAGTGGGGGGGGTGTGTGTGCAGAGGTATTGTGAGGGTCACATGGTTACCGGGCACTTTCTCATCACCATGGTAACCATGTGGACCCCTGAGGAGAGAGTCAGTTTAATCTATATGTGTGTGTGTGTGTGTGTGTGTGTGTGTGTGTGTGTGTGTGTGTGTGTGTGTGTGTAAACATCTGATCTGTTCCAGTCTCTAAAGATCCTACGCTCTGTCCGACACTTGAACTCATCTCATTTACATGTTCCAGTCATCATGGCATCAGGTGGAGGGTTCATATATCAGACATGTAGAAATTAATCTGTGGATATAATAAACTTTGACATCAAATAAAACTGAACTTTAGAACAACAGCTGATAAACTGAAGGAAACATTTCAGGATGAACGTGAATGAATAAACAGAGAGAATTTAAAACTCCAACAATCACTTTAAAATACAGAAACACAACTGGGCTGTGTTGGACTCGGGGGGCATGTCCAAAGATCCTGGACTGAAGAAGATTCAAAAAGAGGTCACAAATATATTTAATGACTTCATCTGAGGCCCAGATCTGTTCATACTGAATATCACTGAGGAGACAGACGGGGAGCAGCTTCTTGTCACACCTCCACTGACAGAACGAAGTCAAATGTGTCGTACCTGAAATAACTTCAGTTTCAGTGTCAGTAAAGTTTCTGTCTCTGTTTGCTCCATGTGTCCGCAGGTCGACAGGATGCACCTGTCCACAGTAGTTATCAACTCCATATATGGTGTCACTGGATATTCATGGGCGGAGCTGTATGCTAATTGTTGACCGGCGTTAACGCTCTGTCAGATTATGATTGATTGGCGATTATGAACATAAACAACTGCCTACGATCACATCTGAGTTTTCCGCAGCGTTCGTGAATCCGGTGGAGGTTTTTAGTACCGAGGTTTTTAATGTTCAGATCGACTCACAGATTTACTGATGTTTCATGAATGCGACACGATGTGTTTAATGTCCATCCAACATTTTCTCTGTGAGCTCTGAGTTTGGTCTCCACCACCTCCTGAAGGAAACACCTGTTCTCTCAGAGCTGAACGCAGCCAATGACTGAGCTTCGTCAACAAGACTGACTCTGGTGTAAACCAATCAGCTGTGAGCAGGGTCACATGACGGAGCTTTAAAAGCTTTCAGCCAATCACAGTGCAGCATCATCATCAGACGGCTTTAACTCACCGAGTGTTGGAACATTCTCTGGGCTCCTCATTGGTTTGGTCCTCTGCGATGTCACTCTCAGGTGTTTGCTCCGCCCAAGCTCCTCCCCGAGCAGGTAGAACCAACCAGTGACAGTCTACCGACACAGAGGGGGCGGGGCCGACAGGTGGTTGAAGATGTGAATCCATTACGTGTAACCGAGGCCGGAACTTATTTATCTGAGGTATATTGATTATTAATCAGCTGATCTATAAAGTGTCACAGTAATAATAATAATGCTGCGTTCCAGGCAAGTTTCTGAGCCCATAAGTCACCACTTCAAGTCAGGACTCACGACTTCATAGCGTTCCAGGCTAGGGCATTAATAGAAAAGTTGATTTGTCGACGTGTCAACGTCACTGGCACAAGTCGACACCCCCCGGGAGAAGTCAACAAGTTGTGTGTTTTTTCCCCTCTCTCTCTCTCTGTGTGTGCTTGTGTACAGAATTCAATCGCTGCCTCTGATTACGCTGATACTTTCCTTGACGGCGTACTATAAGCGGAGCAGACTCCGCAAGGAATGTCCACAGTCATTCGGGCTTTAATAGTCGAGCGCACTTCCGCGTTGTAGTTTCCTGTAAAAATGTCCGTGAAAAATTCCCGCGATGTGAAAAATACATGCCGAGCAGTCACTGGTGCGCGTAGCAGAGTCTGCGCGGTTGTAAAATCTGAGCTTTGCACGCACAGGGCTTGCAGACGTCCGCTTTGAGTCCGCGTGGACCTCTGCAGAGTCCGTTCCGCATCCGTTCCGCCCGAGTATGTTCAGGCCTTGACAGACACACATCACATGTGTGGAGATACTTCACTTTCCTCCGCCGTGTCAATGTGAAGACGTCATCAAATGACTTGTCGACTTGGCTCGACTTTATTGACAGTTAAGTCAACCTGAAAAAAATCAAAGTCGTTAATGCCCTATTCCAGGCAAGTCACGCCAAACTGTCAAAGCAACATGGCAGACCATGCAGGGTTTATGCTTGTTTATGGTCACTTTTGTCACCAAAGGTGCCGTTTCCTTCCTCATTTGAGCAAAACGGAGGAGGAGAAATGGGGCATAAGGTCACAGATGTTATTATACTTTTTATTTTATGTTATCTGTGAGTTTGTATTGATTTATTCTTGCACTGGAAACTAGCTGTTAGAGTAGCTGCCAATACTGCGTTAACATTAGGGTTGTTTTCTCACCGTGTATCACCTGCATCAACACCGTATCCATAGCGCTGCCACTGTTTTTTAGCGGAGTAATGTCATTGGTTTAGAGGGCTATCTGATGCCAGAAGGTGTAACTGGGAGTACATCGATCTGGTACGAGTTCATGGGTGGTAAGTTACGGGTTTGACTGCCGTTCCAGTGCACTTTCACGGGTTACAGGTTGTAAAAACACAAATGAGAGGTTGCCTGGAGCGCACCATAATTACTGTTGTTACAGTCCACCTTACAGAGGGAGGAGGAGCTTCCTGCAGCCAATCAGAGCGAAGGATCCTCTGCTGATTGGTTTAAACTGACCTTTGACAATGAGATGAGAGAACGGATCCCAAAGCTCATACAGCCAATCAGCTGGTGGCACCTGAGGGGGCGGGGCAACACAATCATGACTGTCAGTAACCATGTGATGTTTATTATTGCTGAGGTCACATCACACAACGTCAGCTTAACACACACAGATCAATAGATTGATTGATATCTATCAGAATCAAGTGATGACATCACTGACCTACTGAACACTGAAACCAACAACCTGCTGAGGACGAGGTCATGGCCGACACACCTGAAACATACACACAAAAAGTTAACAACAGAGGTAGGTGTGTGTGTGTGTGTATGTGTGTGTGTGTGTGTGTGTGTGTGTGTGTGTGGGGGGGGGGGGGTGTCTCACAGTATAAACTGATGGTTGTATTCTGGGTTCTTGTTGTTGAGGACAGTCGGACTCTTCATCCTAATGCTGAGGTCAGAGGTCACTGACAGCTACACACACACACACACACACACACACACACACACACACACACACACACACACACACACACACACACACACACACACACACACACACACATACAGTTTGTGTTATTGATGAGTGATCAGTCAGACTGAGGAACAATCACAGGTCTGTACTGTGAGGCAGGAGGTAAGATTAATGTAAGATTGACCCTCTGACCAATCAGATCACTGCAGACAAAATGTCCTGACATGACGACAGTCTGTGCGTTGTTACAGGTCATCACCATCATCACCATCATAATTACCATCACCATCATCACCATCATCACTACCATCACCATCATCATCATCACCATCATAATTACCATCATCATCATCACCATCACCATCATCACCATCATCATCATCATCATCATCATCATCACCATCATCATCATCACCATCATCATCACCATCATTTAGAATAATCTGACTCTGACCTTAGGAGCACAGTGGTCCTCTCTGGTTCTTACTGGTTTGTGAACGTTAGTAGTTGTCACTATAATTGAAGTGTTACTTCAGGATAAATAAAGTTCTACTGAACTCAGTTCAATAATCTTAGGGCTGATGTCAGGTCTCGGATTGTTTTTGATATTCAGAGACCATTTCTCATGTTTCCTTTTGTGTTGCAGACTCCAGGCTGTCGTTCACTCCGAACATCATACGAATTAAGTTCCAGCAGGCTGCACATTCATACAATGCAGTGCTGCCCTCTACAGGCAGGAGTTCACTGTTCACCCTTTGTTTTAAATAAAGTCCAGGGTCGTATTCACAATCATCCTGAGATCTCTCACAGAGCTGAACACTGTCAGTAAGGAGTCTGAGCTCAGGAGAGATTTAGGAAAGTTCTCAGAGCGACTCAGAGCAAGAAAGGGACAGAAACTGTGACCTCAGTGAGGAGGTGTGGTCGACCCTGTTGTTAGGCGTGATGTGATTGGACACGCCTCTCTGTGAGCCTGTAAGGTGTGAGGACACCCAATGGACATGAGATGAACTGCAGACTGTGACAGTGTTAGTGACATCACTGCTGATGAAGGTTGAGAAAGACTCAACTCATCACTGCTGCTCTGATGTGTTTTTACAGTTTTACAAATATCTTAGTGTTGTATTTTATCTCTGGCGTCATAATGTTAAATGGAAAATGTGTGTGTATCCCAAATGAGATGAACAACAAACATTCTCCCTGCACAATCTCATCTGTAGCATTTCATTGACTCACTTGTCATTTTGTGCTTAGAGACCATTTCTCTGACCTCTTTGTGTTTCCACCATTTTCTCCTCTGATTCAGAAACTCTTCAACTCCTCCTCCTGCTCCCAACAGTTTGTCTCTTCTTATCAGGTCTGAGATGCTCTGTGAATAACTTTTATCTTTACAAGGACCTCGTAGCATGAGGAGGCTCTGTGAATACGGCCCCTCAACTCTTAGCCTGAGGAGGCTTTGTGAATACGACCCCAGAAGTTCTGAGACTTTTCAGGACTGATCCTCCAACAGGCAGAAACTTCAGATGTAAAACTAGATCTGACAGAACCTGAACCACTGTCACCTCTCAGTTCTGAATCTGTTACTGACACAAACCGTCTGAATGTTTCTCTGACTTTAATTATCTGACTGAACCACAGCGTCTCAGTCTCTTGAAAACAACATCATCTCTTCTTCATATTTAATCGTCATCCTGAGGAGAAACAGCTGAGTGTGTGTTTACCTTCACATGGGAGTCACATGACCTGAGGAGTCCTCTGGCCTGGTGGACTGTGGACACACAAACACAGACACACAATGACTGTCAGTAACAGGACTCTGCTGCCCCCTGCTGGCTGCCTGAGAAGCAGCAGCTGGAAGAGCTCCTCTCTTATTGATCACGTTCTTGACCAGATGATTGATCAGGTTATTGATCAGACTCTTCAGACACTTTTGTCTGACTCTTCAGTCATCCTGTCACTTACTATGGATGATGAGTTGTCCCGCCTCTGGGGTGATTGACAGCTGCAGCTGACCTATAAACAGAGAGATGATCAATCGATCTGAGGACATTAAATATCTGATCAATATCTGATCACTGATCAATCATACCTCTGCCTCTGATCACTGATGGGTGGACCCTCCTCCTCCTCCTGGTCCTGGTCCTGATCCCTGGTGTCTCCCTCTGTCTTCTCTCAGACCTGCTGGTCCTAGTCTCTGAGACCAGACCTGCTGTGGACCTGGTACTGGTCTCTGAAGACTGATCTGAGACCAGATCTGCTGTGGACCTGGTACTGGTCTCTGAGGACTGATCTGAGACCAGACCTGCTGTGGACCTGGAGCTGACCTGGACCAGAGCAGACATTTATTTATTTATTTATTTATTTTATTTACCTTTATTTAACCAGGTGAGTCAGTTGAGAACAGTTCCTCATTTACAATGATGACCTGGGCAAGAGACAGATACATTCAATCACAGTGAAACAATCAATCGGACACAGTATATAAAAAACACACACAACACATAAACGTATGAGCTAAAAGTGGTGGCGTTGACATGTCAGGAGGAGGTTCAGGGCCAGGATCAGACTCTCAGAGTGGATCTGTGACTGACCTCACAGGTGGACTCTGTGGTCCTGGTCCATCTGACCCAGGTGGGTGTCCTATGATCAGTCTTGATCCTGGTCTTCCTGATGTGGGCCACTCTGACCTCAGGTCTGCACAACTGGGCTTGACCTGACCTGAGTCCAGACCCAGACCAGACTGAGGTCCTGGTTCTGCTGCAGAGACACATCAGAGTCTGAACCTGCAGTTATTAATCAGTGATCAATAATCAATCAGATCATGTCTCACCATCTGTGTTCCCTCCTCAGGATCTGTGTCCTCCTCTGAACATCATCTCCTGGATCAAGGTTCTCCTGACAGCCTCCTCCTGTCCTCCTCCTCCTCCTCCTCCTCCTCCTCCTCTTCATCTCCTCCTCCTCCACCTCTCTGCACCTCATCTTACCTGCAGGAGGAGGACACTGGGCCTCCTGGTGCAGCTGGAGGACAGCTCCACCACAGGGCCTATCAGAGGACAGGGAGCAGAGCCACATTAACACAAATTGATTTGGACGTTAAATCTTTCATCAGCGTCTGTTTTTAACAACATCAGGTTTAATTTAAAGGCTCTGTACTCGTCACGTTTTATTACCAGCGTTTTATGACTTTTAACAGAGACGTTCATCACTTCCTGTTTCCTCTGACAGTCTGCAGACTGATCTCTATGTGACGGACACAGGACAAAGTTTCCCGTAAGATCTAAAGGATGTGACATCATCAACGCCCTGAGTGTCTTCTCTCTGTCCAGCTAACAGAGACACTAGCTAACGTTAGCTAAGACATGGAGTCTGCTAACAAACAACCGTCACACCGAGTCCAACATGTTGTGTTTCTGTTAGATACATGTTGCAGCAGCATCCTGGCGGAGACAGACCTTCACTTAGCTTCTGTAGCATCTCAGATTTAGACCAAGTATCTGATCTTGAGTCCCTGACAGATCAGTAAATTTCCTGTTACTGCAGTAAAACACAGGTTCGACCCCACGCTGCCGCTGGACACCAGCCACCCTGAACCCCGGGGCCGAGGTTTACACTGAGTGGATCTGAGCTGCTGCAGCAGCTAAAGTCTGAGCTGCCGTCAGCTCTCCTCCCAGGGAAGTGATGTTCTGGTGGTGCGGAGGGTCAGCAGCGGGGCTAACTTGCCATCTCTCGTCTCATTGGTTGTCTAATAAATAATAAATCAAAAATTCAGTGATAAAAACATCTTAACATTGAAGGAACTTTAACACGTGAAATACTTTGTGATATTGTGGTTTTAGCTGGCTAACATTAGCCAACACAAAAGAAAATACAGTCTAATAACGCCGTCTAACTCATCCAGACTCTGAAGCTGATCTGACGCTCAGTATTTGGCTAGTGATAACGTTAGCAAGCAAGTTACGGTTAGCTATCTGGCTGTAAATAAACTGCGCTGTACTAACATGGTGTTGGTTGATTCGGTGTTGTTAACTAATAACCCGTCAGTCCGCTGGCTCACTGAGTTCATTGCTAATGGACGCACTTGGTAAACGGACCTACACCTGATTAGAGTCTTTGTAGTCCTTTAACACTCGAAGCTCGTTAACACCACAGACTCACATTCACACGTTCACACATTGATGGCCGAGGCTTACACACAGGACGCCACCTGCTGCTCCGTTAGACATTCACACACATTCACACACATTCACACAGTGATGGAGCAGCTGTCAGGAACAGTTTCAGCTTCAGGATGTTCCTCAGTGATACTCTGACATGTTGATCTGAGCAGTCGGGGACCGAACCACCGAGCTTTAGAGGACGAGCTGCTGAACCTCCTGAACCACAGCTGCTCCTCTATTAAGAGACCTTAGGGACTGTTCTGCATTTGTCAGAGGAGGGGGCGTGGCTGCAGTGTGACCCCTCCCTCCTCCATAAAAGAGTTTTTAGATTTTGATGTTTTTCACAAGAGTTTATTTTTGGACGAATTTTAAAAGAGACAAAATAAAGTGATTTTAAATTAAATATCTGTTTAAAGATGAGATTTGTTTATGGGGCTGTTTTCTGATGGAATTGTTGTCGGACACGATGTGTTGAGGGACCGTATTTTTACAGTTTCTGGCTGACAGATGGGTCAGCTTGGTGATTTTTAAAGAAAACCTTGTTTAAAAGATTTTTTTTTTTTTTTTAATTGCCAAAATCACCTCACCAAAATTTGCAAAAAAATGAGGAAAGCATTCTTTTCTTTCAAGATCGGCAGTAATATAAATCCAAAATACAACCATTTAAATCTGTCCCTCTGTATTGCTTAAAATAGAATTTGATATACCTTCACCTGTTTGCACACAGGTGACCACAGGTGAACACAGGTGAGACGATGCATTAACCAGCTGCAGGTTTGTTTCAGTTTTGCTTGAACACTGAGGAAGAAACATCTGAAACAGGAAGTGAAGCTGCAGCTCATCACACTGATTGGAGGTAACGAGGAGGATTAACAGATTAACACACACACACACACACACACACAGAAACATGTCCTTCTGAGGACCGTCACTTTAATGAGAGGCAACGTTTAACACTCAGTGTGAAGTTCACTTTGTTCTGTTTAAATCTCAGTCACTCATTAAACTGATTCATTCTTTCATCTCAACTCTTCACCAGAAGCAGAAACAACATGTGAAAACTCTGAAAACACCTTCAGTCACAGTTTATCTGATGTGAATGAGCTCCACTTATTAAAATAACGTTTAAAACTTCTGAAAAGTTTCAACATGTTTAAATCTCCACATGATGAAAGATGAAAACTTTGACTTCAAACGTCTCAAACTTCAGCTGCTGAGTTTCCTTCAAAGTTCTGACTCAACTTCATCTGATAAATCTAAACACTGAAACATTTCAAACTCGTCTTTAGTTTCACATTTTAAAGCTTTTGTAGTGTTTAAAGTAAACTTTCAGTGACTGAATTCTGTGTTTGTGTGTTAAAGATTAAATTTGTTCAGTCCTTACAGGAAGTTTGTTTTTATATCCGAACTCTGTGAAACTCATCAGATCTGTTTAAATGTATTAAAGTTACAGACTCACCTTTTCCTGCTGCAGTGGAGCACCTCCATCACAATCTGTAACTAACAGTCTAACTGACCCACAGTCTGATTCTTTAACACCCTCCAACAGTCTAACTGACCTACAGCCTGATTAAGCAACAGTCTAACTGACCTACAGTCTGATTCTTTAACACTCTCCAACAGTCTAACAGTCGTCTCTATGTTCGTCTCTCTGCTATTTGTGTTTCTTGAATTTTCCCTCTGAAGTAAAGAAAAAAAAATTCAAACCAGCAGCAGCTCTTCCCCTGTCAAGTTCAAACTAACACACATCATCACTTCCTGTCTGCTCCTTCAAAATAAAAGCTTCTTTTTTTCTTGTTAAATATCACAAACATTTTAAAAATCACTGAGAAACAGTCTAATCCTGTGCTCCTGATGGACTCAGTGTCTCTTCTGGAGCTGTTGATCAGATCACATGATCTTCATCTTTGTATCACATGATCTTCATCTTCATCAGAGAAGCTGAACTTCTCCCCTCTTCAATCCTGAAAACTTATTTTTATTTGTAAAGAGAGACTGAATCATGTGACCTTATTATAGCTCCAAAAGATGATGAGAAGATGAGGATGAACATGAACATGAGGATGAAGATGACAGGTACACCGTGTCAGATACAGTGAGACACACACAGTGGGACAGATACAGTGAGACAGACACAGAGGGACAGATACAGTGAGACACATACAATGTGACAGATACAGTGAGACAGATACAGTGAGACAGATACAGTGAAATAGACACAGTATGACAGATACAGTGAGACAGATACAGTGAGACAGACACAGTGAGACAGACACAGAGGGACAGATACAGTGTGACAGATACAATGAGACAGACACAGTGAGACAGATACAGTGAGACACATACAGTGAGACACATACAATGTGACAGATACAGTGAGACAGATACAATGAGACAGACACAGTGAGACAGATACAGTGAAATAGACACAGTATGACAGATACAGTGAGACAGATACAGTGAAATAGACACAGTATGACAGATACAGTGAGACAGATACAATGAGACACATACAGTGAGACAGATACAGTGTGACAGATACAGTGAGACAGATACAGTGAAATAGACACAGTATGACAGATACAGTGAGACAGATACAATGAGACACATACAGTGAGACAGATACAATGAGACAGATACAGTGAGACAGATACAATGAGACACATACAGTGAGACAGATACAGTGAGACACATACAGTGAGACACATACAGTGAGACACATACAATGTGACAGATACAGTGAGACAGATACAATGAGACAGACACAGTGAGACAGATACAGTGAAATAGACACAGTATGACAGATACAGTGAGACAGATACAATGAGACACATACAGTGAGACAGATACAGTGTGACAGATACAGTGAGACACATACAGTGAGACAGATACAATGAGACAGATACAGTGAGACAGATACAATGAGACAGTGAGACAGATACAGTGTGACAGATACAATGTGACAGATACAGTGAGACAGATACAGTGAGACAGATACAATGAGACAGACACAGTGAGACAGATACAGTGAAATAGACACAGTATGACAGATACAGTTAGACAGATACAATGAGACACATACAGTGAGACAGATACAGTGAGACACATACAGTGAGACAGATACAGTGTGACAGATACAGTGAGACACATACAGTGAGACAGATACAGTGAGACACATACAGTGAGACAGACACAGTGAGACACATACAGTGAGACAGATACAGTGAGACAGATACAGTGAGACACATACAGTGAGACAGATACAATGAGACAGATACAGTGAGACAGATACAATGAGACAGATACAGTGAGACAGATACAGTGAGACAGATACAGTGTGTCAGATACAGTGAGACAGATACAGTGTGTCAGACACAGTGAGACAGACACAGTGTGATCGATACTGTGAGACAGGTACAGTGAGACAGATACAGTGTGTCAGACACAGTGAGACAGACACAGTGTGATCGATACTGTGAGACAGGTACAGTGAGACAGATACAGTGTGATCGATACTGTGAGACAGGTACAGTGAGACAGGTACAGTGAGACAGATACAGTGTGTCAGACACAGTGTGACAGAAACAGTGTGATCGATACTGTGAGACAGGTACAGTGAGACAGATACAGTGTGATCGATACTGTGAGACAGGTACAGTGAGACAGATACAGTGTGTCAGACACAGTGTGACAGATACAGTGTGATCGATACTGTGAGACAGGTACAGTGAGACAGACACAGTGTGTCAGATACAGTGATGTCATCAACACCAGGATGTTCCTCTACATCAGGTCTGACTCTGTAATTCAGCATCATTTACTGTCTGTTCTGACCCACAATCCTCTGCAGCTGATGATACAGCACATCAGATGAAAACAACAGTCACACAGTAAAAACAGCAGAGCTCTGAGGGTGGATCTGTGTCTCTGGAGGACTCAGTGGATGGTGTTTTGTTGTATCTCCATGGTAACAGATATAAAAGCCAGAGGGTCAAAGGTCAGGGTGTGATGTCAGGAGACAGTAGTGTAGCTGCAGCACACAGTGAAAGTAAAAAGGTGACTGACATACAGGAAAATGTTCTGGATAAACACACTCGGCCCAAAAACGGTCAGCTGATGTTTTTATAAATAAAATTAAATTGAATAATTAATAATAATCAGTTTAATATCTGGAATCATCTCCAGAGTTTTACTGTGAAAACCCATCCTCAACTTCCTGTAGTGTTGGTGTCAGTGTGTCCAACTGAGGTCACTTCCTGTTGTTGCAACACACACACACACACACACACACACACACACACACACACAGAGGGTCCACATGTGTTTGTCATTAACAGAAGGGGGGGATAGGGGTGGGGGGTGGTGGGGGGTTCCACGGCGACAGACCAAACTCCATATTTAAGGAGGAGGAGGCACTTCCTGTTCTTCAGACTGTCACACAGAGTCAGACTGACAGTTACAATGTTTTATTGATGTTTTCAATGTTTCATTATATTACACTATATTGTATTATATTATATTATATTGGTTAGGGGTTGTAATGTAATGTACATTACATTAAATTATAGCTCAGTGGCCTAGTGGTAGAGTGTCTGCCCTGAGACTGGGAGAATAAAAAATGGTACTCATTGCCTCCCTGCTTGGCACTCAGCATTAGGGGTTGGAATTGGGGGGTTAGATCACCACATGATTCCCGAGCGCGGCACCGCTGCTGCTCACCGCTCCCTCAGGGGATGGGTCAAATGCGGAGAACAAATTTCACACACTCAGGTGTGTGACAATCAGTGGAACTTTACTTTACTTTACTTTATATTATATTACATAACATTACATAATATTATATTATTTTTTATTACATTACATTACATAATATTACATTATATTACATTACATTACATAATATTATCTTATATTATATTTCTCGTCTCGTCTCGTCGTCCTCTGCTTATCCGGGTCTGGGTCGCGGGGGCAGCATCCTCAGCAAAGAAGCCCAGACAGTCCTCTCCCCACCCACCTCCGTCAGCTCTTCCGCGGGAACCCCGAGGCGTTCCCAGGCCAGCCGGGCGATGTAATCCCTCCAGCGTGTCCTGGGGTGGCCCCGAGGTCTCCTCCCGGTTGGATATGCCCGGAATACCTCCCAAGGGAGGCGTCCGGGAGGCATCCTTACCAGATGCCTGAACCACCTCAACTGGCTCCGGCAGCGGCTCTACTCCAAGTCCCTCCCGGATTTCCACGCTCTTCACCCTATCTCTAAGGCTGAGCCCAGCCACCCTACGGAGGAAACTCATTTCAGCCGATCTCATTCTTTCGGTCACTACCCAGAGCTCGTGACCATAGGTGAGGGTTGGAACGTAGATCGACCAGTAAATTGAGAGTTTCGCTTTCTGGCTAAGCTCCCTCTTCACCACAACAGACTGGTTAAGCATCCACTTCACTGTTGACGCCACCCCAATCCGCCTGTCAATCTCCCGCTCCATCCTACCCTCACTCGTGAACAAGACCCCGAGATACTTAAACTCCTCCACCTGAGGCAGGACCTACCCCCCCGACCTGGAGTGGCCAATACACCCTTTTCCGGCTGAGGACCATGGCCTCAGACTTGGAGGTGCTGATCATCCCAGCCGCTTCACACTCGGCTGCAAACCGTCCCAGCAAGAGCTGGAGGTCACTGTTCGATGGAGCTAGGAGGACCACGTCATCCGCAAACAGCAGGGACGAGATCCTCCCGTCACCGAACCTGACACCCTCCACCCCTCGGCTGCGCCTAGAAATTCTGTCAATGAAAGTTATGAACAGAACCGGTGACAAAGGGCAGCCCTGGCAAAGTCCAACCCTCACCGGGAACAGGTCCGACTTACTGCCGGCCACGCGAACCAGACTCATGCTCCTTTGGTATAGGGACTGGATGGCCCTTAGCAAGGGGCCACCAACCCCATACTCCCGGAGCACCCCCCACAGGATGCCCCTGGGGACACGGTCGTAAGCCTTCTCCAAATCCACAAAACACATGTAAACTGGTTGGGCAAACTCCCATGCCCCCTCCAGCACCCTGGCGAGGGTAAAGATCTGGTCCACGGTTCCACGTCCGGGACGAAAACCACATTGCTCCTCCTCAATCCGAGGTTCAACTATTGAACAGACCCTCTTCTCCAGCACCCTGGTGTAGACCTTACCGTGTAGGCTGAGGAGTGTGATCCCCCTGTATTTGGAACACACCCTCTGGTCCCCCTCCTTGAAGATGGGGACCACCACCCCGGTCTGCCACTCCAGAGGCACTGCCCCCAATATTACCTTACATTATATGATATTACATTGCATTACATAATATTATATTATATTTTATTATATTACATTACATTACATTACATTACATTATATTATATTATATTATATTATATTACATTACATTACATAATATATTATATTGCATTACATTCATTACATTATATTATATTATATTTTATTACATTACATTGTATTATATTACATTACATCACATTATCGCCCAGTCTCTCTCTCCACCTGCATATAGAACACTCTCTCCGCCCTCACCCTCCCTGTAAATCCAGCCCCCATCGACCTTGTCAACATCTACAACAACACGTTTTCGACTTCCCTTAACCAACTGGCCCCCCTAAAAACCAAAACTGTCACTTTTACTCACTCGGCCCCCTGGTTCACCCCGGAATTCCACAAACTCAAAAAGCAAATAAGACAACTAGAACAACTACGCAAGAAAACTGGTCTCACAGTACATGCCCTTGCCTACAAAGACCACATGCACCTCTACAAATCATCACTCAATGAAGCTCGCTCTATCTACTATTCTGGCATCATTCACTCTGGATCCTCCAACCCACGCACTCTGTTTTCCACCATAAACTCCTCAAACCCCAGGACAACATATCATCCTCATTTACCCTGGAAAAATGCAACAACTTCCTGTCTTTTTTCCACTCCAAGATAGAAAGCATCCACAACCAGCTTGCCACCTCCTCTGCCACCACCCCCGACCCGGAATCCCCACCTCCTTCATCCCCTAACCACTGGCTTTCCCTCTTCTCACCCATAGCCACAGCGGACATCTCCAAAATACTCTCCACCATGAAATCATCCACCTCCCCACTGGACCCCATACCCTCTGACCTCGTCAAAGCCTGGTTCACCTTTCTCGCCCCACTTATCACAGACACCATCAACTCCTCCCTTACCTCTGGCATCGTTCCCCCACCTCTGAAGCTCGCTGCCATCACCCCCCTCCTTAAAAAACCTGGCCTTGACCCCGACGACCCCAACAACTTTAGACCCATTTCCAACCGCCCATTCCACTCAAAGCTACTGGAAAGAGCCGTGGTGACACAACTCAAGCAATACCTCCTCTCCAATAGCCTGTATGAAACATTCCAATTCGGCTTCTGAACCCACCACAGCGCTGAAACAGCACTACTCAAAGTTACAAACAACCTTTTACTCTCCTCTGACTCCGGCTCCCTCACCATTCTCCTCCTCCTCGACCTCAGTGCTGCCTTCGACACCGTCAATCACTCCATCCTCCTCAGCTGTCTGCAATCCATTGGCATCATTGACTCCGCCCTCTCCTGGTTCAACTCCTACCTGTCTGAAAGACAACCACAAATCCCACATCATCCCTGTCTCACACGGAGTCCCTCAAGGCTCAGTGCTTGGCCCGATCCTCTTCATTCTCTACATGCTCCCACTAGGTCACATCATCCGGCACCGTGGTCTTCACTTTCACTGTTATGCCAATGATACCCAGCTTTCACCACAGCCATTACTCCCGCCATTCTCTCTACCCTCACCGACTGTCTCACCGACATCAAAACCTGAATGACCCACAACTTCTTAAAACTCAACAGCAATAAAACGGAAATTATCATCTTTGGCCCAAAATCCATCCTGCCCACCTCCCAGGATTTCTCACTCTGCATCGATGGTCACTCTGTCACTCCCTCCCCCTGGTCAGAAACCTTGGCATCATCATGGACCCCACACTCTTCTTCAAGTCACACATCAGCCATGTCACCAAAACATCTTTCTTCCACCTTCGCAACATTGTTCGCCTTCACCCCACTCTCTCCTCCTCTGCCGCCAAAACACTCATTCACGCCTTCATCACCTCCAGACTCGACCATTGCAATTGCATCCTGTATGGCCTCCTCACTGCTGTTCTTCAAAAACTGCAATATGTTCAAAACTCGGCTGCCCAATTGCTCACTCACTCCCCCTCCAGAGAACACATCACTCCCATCCTCCGTCAACTTCGCTGGCTTCCCATAAAACAACGCATCAATTTCAAGATCCTCCTCATCACCTACAAAGCCCTAAACAACCTTGCACCCTCATACCTGACCGATCTCCTTCATCACCATTCCCCCACTCGCCGCCTTCCGCTCCGCCGATGCCAACCTTCTCACCCCCATCACCAAGACCAAGTACCGCACCCTGGGGGACAGAGCATTCGCCATCGCCGCTCCTACCCTCCGGAACTCCCTGCCCCTGGCCATCTGGAACTCTGACACACTCCCCTCATTCAAAAGTCAGCTTAAATCCCATCTCTTCAGGATCACCTACATCATCTGAAAATCCTCCCCCATCATCCTTCACCCACTCTTTTTCTTAACATGTGGTCCCTTGGTAGTGTAGTGTATAGTGTTGTTTATTTTCCTTTTGTTTGAGTGTTTTGTTTGAGTGCCTGTTTCTGTGCATATTCTTTTGTAAAGCATTTTTGAGTACCTAGAAAAGCGCTATATAAAATCGATTTATTATTATTATTATTATTATTATTATTACCTTACATTACATTACATAACATTATATTATATTGCATTATATTATATTATATTATATGGGTTAGGGGTTGTAATGTAATGTACATTACATTATATTGTATTATATTATATTATATAAACATTATTACTAATATATTTTAGTCTTGAACATTATTGAAGGTAAAAGTTTTTGAATCTGGTCCCATTTTATAGTTTCACGTTCATTTTCTGTCTGTGTTTTTTAATTAATTCAATAATTGATTAGTGGAGTTATTGATTTTATTGTTACTTAAATAAAAAAACAGTTTATTAATTACTTTGATAAATTCAGTGACTAGTTTATCATCTAATGAATTAAATAATGGACTAATAGATTAATGGATTAATTCATTAACTAAGTATTTGATTAATTGACTGATAAGTTCATTGTCAACATGAATCCACTAATGCACTAACAGTTTGAGTTGAACTTGTTTATAAAACTGTTTTATTCTGTAAACTAACAGAAGCTGTAAGAGACATGATGAAGGTACTGCTGTCACACCCTCAGAATATATTCAGTGGTACAGTGTCACCGTGTGTGACGGTGGCCGCTAGTTTCGCAGACCAGGTGAGGTAGAGGCGCAGCGCACCTGCGCTTTGCCAACTGGGTGTGGCCAGGCGGATTTTGCAAGTTTGGCACACCGTGTGCGCTGGCGCAGCTACTCCTTTCCCACCTCCGTCCCTCTGTCCTGCGCAAGTCGGAAAGAGGGAGGAGAGAAGGCGTGGAGTGGGTTTTACACAGCCGATTCACATCACGACAATCAAATGAGCCCCTCTCCTCGCCCTTAAATGTGCCACGCGAAGGCGTAATGAGAGTTTACTCAATTCACCATGGCAGAAGAGAGCAGCAGCGTTAGACGGCCAAACTTCTCCCAGGAGGTCCAGGAGGTCCAAGCTCGCTGTGTCCGAATATACAGAACTGATGCAAAGGTAGCCTGTGTGATGGTGTGTTCAGTGTCACAGTGTGTGATGGTGTGTTCAGTGTCACAGTGTGTGAGATGTGTGTTCAGTGTCACAGTGTGTGACGTGTGTTCAGTGTCACAGTGTGTGATGGTGTGTTCAGTGTCACTGTGTGACGTGTGTTCAGTGTCACAGTGTGTGAGACGTGTGTTCAGTGTCACTGTGTGACATGTGTTCAGTGTCACAGTGTGTGAGGCGTGTGTTCAGTGTCACAGTGTGTGAGACGGTCTGTTCAGTGTCACAGTGTGTGAGGCGTGTGTTCAGTGTCACAGTGTGTGAGACGGTCTGTTCAGTGTCACAGTGTGTGAGACGTGTGTTCAGTGTCACAGTGTGTGAGACGTGTGTTCAGTGTCACAGTGTGTGAGACGTGTGTTCAGTGTCAGTGTGTGAGATGTGTGTTCAGTGTCAGTGTGAGACGTGTGTTCAGTGTCACAGTGTGTGAGACGTGTGTTCAGTGTCAGTGTGTGAGACGTGTGTTCAGTGTCACAGTGTGTGTGAGACGGTCTGTTCAGTGTCACAGTGTGTGAGACGGTCTGTTCAGTGTCACAGTGTGTGACGTGTGTTCAGTGTCAGTGTGTGATGGTGTGTTCAGTGTCACAGTGTGTCAACGGATCGTCAGTAAACCGATCAGATTATCACAGGGTCACGCCTCTCTCTCTCTCTCTCTCTGTCTCTGTGTGTCAGTGTCTCTCGCCCTGCTGACAGCAGATGGTCACCGTCTCTCTGACCGTCTGTCTCTGTTTCCATGATGATGTGAAGACAACATGTCTCTGTAAACAGGACCAATAAAGTTTGTTTCGTAATTGTCTGCTGGACCCCGAACACACCACCAGGTAACTTTATTAATTTATTAATTTTTATCAGTGAAGAACAAGCTGATCAATCAGTGATGGATTGGCAAGGACTGTGTGATCTGTAACCAGGAACAGGAAACTGAAATCACTGACAGGATTTTATCTTTATTGATTTAACTTTATTACCAAACAGCTCTGAATAATCAAACTGTTTTTATGTGTTTTCATATTTTAACACTTGTTTGAAACTTTTTTTGAAAGTTTCTTATTTTATAGTCGTTCTTCTAAAGAATGAAAAACTATAAACAAAAAATTAAAGTTAATTAATCCTCTGATTTCAGTTCAGTGTTTAGAGCGTGTGACGAATCACAGATTAAAGTTTCACAGCTTCTGATGCTTGTTTGGATTTAATCATTTTAACCTTTATATTTATAACTCATCATCCTCATTCATGATGAAGAATACGAGTCAGATTATTCTACTGACCTGAGCCTCTGACCCAGAACAAACATCTTCATCATGGTCTTCATCATCATGGTCTTCATCAGCTGTGAGTTAATTGCAGAAAACAAATAGTTTGAATCACAGAAAGACAAAGAAAAAACTTCAGTGTTTATAGAGTCAGCGATATACACAGTGAGCCTGCAGCAGGATAAATATATCTGACAGAAATGATTCCTCCATGTTGGATCAATACAGAGCTCAATTTCACATTGATTGGTTTCAGATTGATAATTTCACATTGATTGGTTCCAGATTGATTGATTTCAGACTGATTGGTTTCAGATTGATTGATTTCAGATTGATTGATTTCAGATTGATTGGTTTCAGATTGATTGGTGTCAGATTGATTGGTTTCAGATTGACTGATTTCAGATGAACTTCCTGTTGATGGATTAAAGTGTGAAAGTTTAATCAGATTATCAGAAGAGTGTTTCAACATGTCTCTGAGGTCAGAGGGTTAAACTTCATCATCTTCATCATCATTATCAGACTCTAATGTGTAATAACTTAGTGTATGTTTGTCCTGTGAGGCATTTAAAGACACTCCAACAGATCAGTCACACTGAAGTGAATCTGACAGAGACAGACGCTCACAGCAGCTGCTGCTGGCTGGCTTTACTGCTGACTGCAATGAGTCTTTAACAAGTCATTAACAAGTCTTTAATAATAAGTCTTTAACACGTCTTTAACAAGTCACACTTAAGTGAATCTGACAGAGACAGATGCTCACAGCTGCTGCTGCTGTGCAGCTCAACTGCTGCCTTCAACAAGTCATTTACAAGTCTTTAACAAGTCATTACTCCTGACTTCAACAACTCTTTAGTTTCTCATTAAGAAGGTTCTAGAGTTCCTTAAGAAAGTTGTAGGGGTCCTGGAGAAGGTTACAGAGGTCATTAGAAAGGTTCTAGATGTCCCACATGAGGTTCTAGGAGTCCTTGACAAGGCCTTGGGGGTGTCTGGGTTGGTTTAAAGGTACTTGATGAACTTCTGGAGGTTCCTCTCAAAGTTCTTGGTGTCATTAAGACATTTTGGGTTTAGGTTTAGAGGTACTTTATAAGGTCCTAGAAATTGTTAAGTAAGTTTGATACATTCCCTGCCCTGAGAGCATCCTACCTATGTGAGTCACTAAAGATGCTGTCTTAAAGGTTATCAATGATTTGAACACCAATGATATATAATTTAGATACAGTATTCTTTATCATCTTGTTAATGTCTCCATCAAAACTGGGCAATTCACAGACAGATGGAAAAATGCCTTGGTAATGCCTATTTTAAAATCTGGGAATGTTGAAGACATGAGTAACTATAGACCTACCAGTCTCCTTCCAGTCCTGTCTGAAGTGCTGGGGAGGGTGGTCTCAGAAGAGTTGCTACATTATCTGGAGATGAATCTTTATCTGCACCCTTTACAATTTGGTTTTAGACAAAATCATTCCACCAAGTAAGCTACTTGTGTACTATTAGAAAACAAAACGACCCATCGATAAAGGAAATGTAGTAGGTGCAGTGTTCCTGGATCTGAAAAAGGCATATGATACTGTAAACTACAACATTTTAATTTCTAAACTGTCAGTGTTTAATTTTTCAAAACAGTCATTGTCTTGCTTTGATTCATATTTAAAGAGGTGTGAACAATGTCAATCAATCAATCAATTTTATTTATAAAGCCCAATATCACAATTTGCCTCACAGGGCTTTACAGCATACGACATCCCTCTGTCCTTTGGACCCTCACAGCTGATCAGGAAAAACTCCCCAAAAAAACCTTTAACGGGGAAAAAAAAAATGGTAGAAACCTCAGGAAGAGCAACTGAGGAGGGATCCCTCTTCCAGGACGGACAGACGTGCAATAGTTGTCGTACAGAACAGATCAACATGATAAATTAACAGTAATCCATATGACACAATGAGAGAGAGAGAGAGAGAGAGAGAGAGACAGAGAGAGAGAAGGAGAGAGAGAGAGAGAGAGAGAGAGAGAGAGAGAGAGAGAGAGAGAGAGAGAGAGAACTATAAGCTTTATCAAAGAGGAAAGTCTTAAGTCTAGTCTTAAATGTGGAGACGGTGTCTGCCTCCCGGACCGTAACAGGAAGATGATTCCACAGGAGAGGAGCCTGATAGCTGAAGGCTCTGGCTCCTGATCTACTTTTGGAGACTTTAGGGACCACGAGTAACCCTGCGTTCTCAGAGCGCAGTGTTCTGGTGGGATAATATGGCACTATGAGCTCTCTAAGATATGATGGAGCTTGACCATTTAGAGCTTTATAAGTTAACAGTAGGATTTTAAATTCAATTCTGGATTTTACAGGGAGCCAGTGCAGAGAAGCTAAAACAGGAGAAATATGATCTTGTTTCTTAGTTCCTGTTAGTACACGTGCTGCTGCATTCTGAATTAGCTGGAGAGTTTTTAAGGACTTACTAGAGCTACCTGATAATAGAGAGTTACAGTAATCCAGCCTAGAAGTAACAAAAGCGTGGACCAATTTTTCTGCATCTTTTCGGGTCAGGATAGGCCTAATTTTCGCAATATTCCGCAGATGAAAAAATGCAGTCCGTGAGGTTTGTTTTAAATGAGAATTAAAAGACAAATCTTGATCAAATATTACTCCAAGGTTTCTTACGGTAGTGCTAGAGGCCAGAGCAATGCCATCAAGAGAAACTATGTCATCAGATAAAGAGTCTCTGAGTTGTTTTGGGCCAAGAACAATAACTTCAGTTTTGTCTGAATTTAACATCAGGAAATTGGTGCTCATCCAAGCTTTTATGTCTAAGGCAGTTATGGAGTTTAGTTAATTGATTACTTTCTTCTGGCTTCATCGATAAATACAACTGAGTATCATCCACATAACAATGGAAATTTATAGAGTGATTTCTAATGATGTTACCTAAAGGAAGCATATATAGAGTAAATAGGATTGGTCCGAGCACAGAACCTTGCGGAACTCCAAAACAAACTTTGGTACGTAAGGATGATTCATTATGAACGTCAACAAACTGAAAACGATCAGATAAATAAGATTTAAACCAGCTCAGTGCAGAACCTTTTAGGCCAATTAAGTGATCCAGTCTCTGCAGTAGAATTTGATGGTCAATTGTGTCAAACGCCGCACTAAGATCTAATAAAACAAGTACAGAGACAAGTCCCCTGTCTGAAGCAATCAGAAGGTCATTTGTAATTTTAACTAGTGCTGTCTCAGTGCTATGATGCACTCTAAATCCTGACTGAAATTCCTCAAATAAATTATTATCATGGAGAAAATCACACAGCTGGTCTGCGACTACTTTCTCAAGGATCTTTGACATAAAGGGAAGATTAGATATTGGTCTATAGTTGGCTAACACCTCTGGATCCAGGGTGGGCTTTTTTAGTAAAGGTTTAATTACAGCTACCTTAAAAGACTGTGGTACATAGCCTGTTAATAAGGATATATTGATCATATCTAATATGTGAGTGTTAACTAAAGGAAAGACCTCCTTAAGTAGCCTAGTTGGGATGGGGTCTAAGAGACACGTTGATGATTTAGAAGAAGAAATCACTGCTGTCAATTCTTGAAGAGAAATTGGGGAGAAGCAATCTAAATATACATTAGGTTCTACAGCTGTGTTTGAGGTTAGATAGGTACTATCTGAAGACAGGAGGTCATGAATTTTGCCTCTAATAGTTAGAATTTTGTCATTAAAAAAGCTCATAAAATCATTACTGCTAAGGGCTGAAGGAATATTTGGCTCGATAGAGCTTTGACTCTCAGTCAGCCTGGCTACAGTGCTGAAAAGAAACCTGGGGTTGTTCTTATTGTCTTCTATTAATGCTGAGTAATAGTTTGTTCTGGCATTGTGGAGGCCCCTCTTATAATTTTTGAGACTGTCTGTCCAGATTAAACGAGATTCTTCCTGTTTGGTCAATCGCCAATTCCTTTCAAATTTTCGCGATATTTGTTTTAACTTACGGGTTTGAGAGTTATACCAAGGAGCGAACTTTCTTTGCTTTTTTAACTTCTTTTTAAGAGGAGCTACAGAGTCGAGTGTTGTTCGCAGTGAGCCTACGGCGCTATCGACAAAATGATCAAAGTCGCTACAGGAAACCTCTGTTACTGAGGGACTTGGTATTGAATTTAATGATGGAGTAATCTTTTCCTTAAATTTTGCGACAGCACTATCTGATAAACATCTAGTATAGTAACTGTTGCTGAGTGGCGTGTAATCAAGTACAAAGAAATCAAAAGTAATCAGATAATGATCCGTAATGATAATGTAAGGTCTGTTACTCCTAAACTTGACACAGGAATCCCCCAAGGAACTATCTTAGGTCCTGTCCTTTTCAATCTGTATATTTATGATCTTCCAGAAGTATGCCCTGATATTGCTCTCCAGATGTACGTTGATGACACAATCGTCAGCCTGTGATGCTGTTGCAGACAAGCGAACCAAAAACTTAGAAGAAGTATCAGCCTGGCTTGATGTCTCTTATTTGACACAAAAAAACACAATCTGTCTGTTTTTCCATTAAAAAGCTACCTGAATGTAATGATTCAAGGTGAGCTCATTGTACAAGAAACAGAGGTGAAGTGTTTAGGGATCATTTTAGATTTGAAAAAGATCTGTAAAATGGTCAAGGCTAACCTTAGCTGTTTTAAAATGTTAAGAAACTGCTTGACATGTGACTGTGCCTTGTTAGTTCTAAACTCAATGATATTGTCACATCTGTCCTATGGTTTAACTGTCTGGTCTCAACCAGTCTGTAGCTAAATCCATAGAGGGCCTTTACAATCGGGCCTTGAAAATCTTGGATAGAAAACAAAGAAGGTACCATCACTGTCACATTTTAAGTAAATACAATATCCTCTGTAAATACATCCAGAGACTACAGAGCTGCAGCAGGTCCACCAGAGCAGCTTCAAGTGGAAATTGTAAAGTTCTCGTATTCGTACTCATATTCGAACCTCGAGTACGAGGCGTTCCTAGGCCAGCCAGGTGATGTAATCCCTCCAGCGTGTCCTGGGGCGGCCCCGAGGTCTCCTCCCAGTTGGACACACCCGAAACACCTCCCAGGGGAGGGGTCCGGAAGGCATCCTTACCAGATGCCCGAACCACCTCAACTGACTCCTTTCGATGTGGAGGAGCAGCGGCTCTACTCCGAGTCCCTCCCGGATGTCCGAGCTCCTCACCCTATCTCTAAGGCTGAGCCCAGCCACCCTGCGGAGGAAACTCATTTCGGCCGCTTGTACTCGCAATCAACATTCTTTCGGTCACCACCCAGACCTGTTGACCATAGGTGAGGGTTGGAACGTAGATTGACCGGTAAATCGAGAGCTTAGCTTTTCGGCTAAGCTCCCTCTTCACCACAACAGACCGGTTAAGCGTCCCCATCACTGCTGACGCCGCCCCAATCCGCCTGTCAATCTCCCGCTCCATCCTACCCTCACTCGTGAACAAGATCCCGAGATACTTAAACTCCTCCACCTGAGGCAGGACCTCCCCCCTGACCTGGAGTGGGCAATCCACCCTTTTCCGGCTGAGGACCATGGCCTCAGACTTGGAGGTGCTGATTCTCATCCCAGCCGCTTCACACTCGGCTGCAAACCGTCCCAGCAAGAGTCCAACCCTCACTGGGAACAGGTCCGACTTACTGCCGGCCACGCAAACCAGACTCATGCTCTTTTGGTAAAGGGACTGGATGGCCCTTAGCAAGGGGCCACCAACCCTATACTCCCAGAGCAACCCCCACAGGATGCCCCTGGGGACATGGTCGTAAGTCTTCTCCAAATCCACAAAACACATGTAAACTGGTTGGGCAAACTCCCATGCCCCCTCCAGCACCCTGGCGAGGGTAAAGAGCTGGTCCACGGTTCCGCGTCCGGGACGAAAACCACATTGCTCCTCCTCAATCTGGGGTTCAACTATCGACCGGACCCTCTTCTCCAGCACCCTGGAGTAGACCTTACCGGTAGGCTGAGGAGCATGATCCCCCTGTAGTTGGAACACACCCTCTGATCCCCCTTCTTGAAAATGGGGACCACCACCTCGGTCTGCCACTCCAGAGGCACTGCCCCCGATGTCCACGCAATGTTGCAGAGGCATGTCAGCCAGGACAGCCCTACAACATCCAGAGCTTTGAGATATCCAGGATGAATCTCATCCACCCCCGGGGCTCCGCCACCTCGAACTTGTTTCACTACCTCGGCAACTTCTGCCCCAGAAATTGGACGACTCGCCCCCGAGACCCCCGTCTCTGTTTCCTCACTGGAATATGTGTTGGTGGGATTGAGGAGCTCCTCAAAGTATTCCTTCCCCCGCTCAACAATGTCCCCAGTTAACGTCAGCAGTTCCCCGCTCCCACTGTAAACAGTGTGAGAAAGTTGCCGCCTTCCCCCCCTGAGGTGCCGGACAGTTTGCCAGAACCTCTTTGGAGCCGATCGATAGTCTTCCTCCATGGCCTCACCGAACTCCTCCCACGCCTGAGTGTTTGCCTCCATGACTGCCGCCGCCGTGCTCTGCTTGGCCTGCCAGTACCTGTCAGCTGCTTCCGGAGACAGCTCCCCTCACCTCTGGTGACCACCAGCTGGCCGCTGGCCCCAGCAGCCTTGTGGCCACAGCTCGCAACCGCCGCCTCGACAATGGCAGAGCGGAACAAGGCAACATTCGGACTCAATGTCCCCCTCTGCCCTCGGGATGCGGTTGAAGCTCCCAAGGGCAGATCATCTAGACAGGTTCTTCCACCAGGCGTTTCCAGCAGACCCTCACTGTTCGTTTGGACCTGCCAGGTCCGCACGGCGTCTTCCCCCACCATCTGATCCAACTCACCACCAGGTGGTGATCAGTTGACAGCTCTGCTCCTCTCTTCACCCGAGTGCCTAGAACATATGGCCGCAGGTCAAATGATACGACTATTGTCGATCATTGACCTGTGCCCTAGGCTGTCCTGGTGCCACGTGCACCGATGGACATCCTTATGTTTGAACATGGTGTTAGTTATGGCCAAACTGCGACCCGCACAGAAGTCCAATAACTGAATACCACTCGGGTTCAGATCGGGCAGGCCGTTCCTCCCAGTCACGCCCCTCCAGGTCCCGCTGTCATTGCCCACGTGAGCATTGAAGTCCCCCAGCAGAACAATGGAGTCCCCGGTCGGGGCACTGTCCAGCACCCTTTCCAGGGACTCCAAAAAGGGCAGGTACTCTGAACCTTTGTTCGGCGCATAAGCACAGACAACAGTCAGGACCCGTTCCCCGACCTGAAGGCGCAGGGAAGCAACCCTTTCGTCTACCGGGATAAACCCCAACATACAGGCAGAGAGTCTGGGGGCTATCAGAAAGCCCACCCCGGCCCTCTGCCTCTCACCCGGAGCAACTCCAGTGAAGGAGAGAGTCCAACCCCTCTCAAGGACTTGCGTTCCAGAGCCGGAGCTATGTGTTGAGGTGAGGCCGACTATATCTAGCCGGTAGCACTCAACCTTTTCCACAAGCTCCAGCTCCTTCCCCGCCAGAGAAATGACATTCCATGTCCCAAGAGCCAACTTCTGTAGCCGAGGATCGGACCACCAAGGCCCCCGCCTTGGTCTGCTGCCCAATCCACATAGCACTGAACCCTTCTGGATCTCTCTGCGGGTGGTGGGCCTGCAGGGGGACGAGCCCATGTAGCCGGTTCGGGCTGGGCCCGGCCGGACCCCATGGGCAAAGGCCTGGCCACCAGGCGCTCACCCACGGGCCCCAACCCCAGGCCTGGCTCCAGGACGGGCCCTGGTAACCCTCCGGGCCGGGTACACGAATCCTTGTTTTTATCCATCATGAAGGGTCTTTTGAACCGTTCTTCGTCTGACCTTTGCCCAGAACCAATCTGCCATGGGAAACCCTACCAGGGGCAAAATGCTCCCGACAGCGTAGCTCCTAGGGTCACTGGGGCACTCAAACTCCTCCACCACGATAAGGTGATGGTTCTCAGCGGAGAAATTGTAAAGTTCCACTCAGTAAAACATAATTTTCAGTGAAAGGAGCAAAGTCTTGGAACTTGCTACCTGATCACTTGAAATCTGCTGCAAACTTTACCATCTTTAAGAGAGCTACCAACTCCTGTCTGATTCAGCAACAGGCATGTTTAGTTTTTAAAATGCATTGTTTTTAAATGTGTTTCTTATTGTACTTTGTTATACAGAGTTTATCTCTACTGAACCTCTTTATTATCTCTACTGAAACTATTTATTATCTCTACTGCACCTCTTTATTATCTCTTTATTATCTCTACTGAAACTATTATCTCTACTGCACCTCTTTATGATGTTTTTATTATCTCTACTGAACGTCTTTATTATCTCTACTACACCTCTTTATTTCTCTGATCTATTGTATTGTTTTCTAGGGACAGATGTTGCGAGTTAGCATTTGTTATAAACATTGTGATATATGCTGCACTGGATGGCTGCCTGCGGTTTATCTATGTGCATTGTATCCGTCCCTACAAAATTAAACCTGTTCTAGGGTTCTACAAGCAGATTTGTGATATCTGTAACATTTAGTGGTTTCTAGAGGTCACAGGGGACGTTCTAGAGATCCTCATGATGTTCAAAAGGTAGTGTAGAAAGTTCCAGAGACCATATTAGGTGGTTCTACAGGTCACTGTAGTTTTATGGTCTGTTCTCACAGGGAGGGCTCTGCAGGTCTGTTCTAACAGGGAGGGTTCTACAGGTCTGTTCTCACCAGAGTTGGGTATAACGCGTTACAAAGTAATGCGTTAGAGTACTTTGATTACTGTTTGCAGTAACGAGTAACCTAACGCATTAGTTTGCTGTAAGAGTAATTAAATACTTAAGTACATTTTCAAACAAGACATCAGTTACTTCCGTTACTTTTAGAACGCTGGTCCTTCAGCTCCGAAACAGCAACGGCTGTCATTTTGTTCTAATAACGGAGATAACGTTAAATCTATCAGTCGAAAAGAAGCCACGGAGCTTGTGGCTCGCTACGTGGTCGGAGAAATGCTGCTGTTCTCTACGGTGGAGTCTAAATAAGTGGAGTAGGACTCACTCACAGACATATTTCAGACTCAGGACTTGCATTATGCTTGGTACACGCTACACGCTGGTACTCACCAATTATCCCCGGTCATCTTTCATGCCGTGTGTGATGTCATCGGGTTATTCTTGTCCTATTTTTATTACTTTGACTATTATTTGAGTCACTGTGTGTGTTCATGTGCCAGCCGACATGTTGTTGTTGTCACCTAAAAGCGTCAGCAGATGGCAGGAACTACATTTGAAGTACTGTATGTAAATTATCAAGCTACTGTATCCTCCACAGGAAGTTCTGATAAATGTTTCAGAATAAAAGCCTATTTAGAAAATGGAGGGATTCTCTAGCCGAGGTTATAAGGGGCTTTTAATTTGAAACAAGTGTTGAGTTTGAAATGATGGTGATGGATATGTTAACTTTACAAAGACAATGGAGCAGATAAAAAGTAAATATATAAACACACAGACGGATTAATAAATAAAGGAGCGTCTATAATGTAGTTTGTTTCAAATGAAGCTGGGAGCCTCTGCAGTTGTGGTGAGTAAAAGCCCCGCCGCTATTTGTTAATGTTATTACTTTATGTCCGACTGTGAGGATGTACCATTGTTTGCTAGCTTGATGCTAATGACAGTAACATTAACTCAGCAGGTTGACAAAGTGCCTCTGCTGTTTCACACCATCATTTCCCCCTTTTACTCTGTGTGGTAACATCCCTAGAGGAAATATTAAAAACACTGGGGTGTTGTTGTCATACAGTTGTCTACGGCAGCAGATCGCTCTATGTCTCTACTGGTCAAAGTGACGGCTGCGATGGGAGAACTGGATCTCAGTGAAGGGCAAGTGGTCCATAACTTCAGTTTTGGAGACAAAAAAATATAGGCTTAGTGCCCTGTGGTCCATTGCCCAATAGGAAATGTAGAATACTCAAAAGTACTTTAAAAGTGCTTGAGTTACTTTTCTCAGGGAGTAACGTTGGAAGTACTTTTAAAGTAATAGAGTTACTTTACTCAGGGAGTAGCGCAGTAAAGTAACTGGTTACTTTTTTCAAAAGTAACGCAGTAACGTACTTTGATTACTTTTAAAGTAACCCTTACCCAACACTGGTTCTCACAGGAAGGGTTCTACTGGTCTGTTCCCACGGGGAGGACTCTGCAGGTCTGTTCTCACAAGAAGGGTTCTACAGGTCTGGTCTCACAGGAAGGGTTCTACAGGTCTGTTCTCACAGGAAGGGTTCTACAGGTCTGTTCTAACAGGAAGGGTTCTACAGGTCTGGTCTCACAGGAAGGGTTCTACAGGTCTGTTCTCACAGGAAGGGTTCTACAGGTCTGTTCTCACAGGAAGGGTTCTACAGGTCTGTTCTAACAGGAAGGGTTCTACAGGTCTGTTCTCACAAGAAGGGCTCTACAGGTCTGGTCTCACAGGAAGGGTTCTACAGGTCTGGTCTCACAGGAAGGGTTCTACAGGTCTGGTCTCACAGGAAGGGTTCTACAGGTCTGTTCTCACAGGAAGGGTTCTACAGGTCTGTTCTAACAGGAAGGGTTCTACAGGTCTGTTCTCACAAGAAGGGTTCTACAGGTCTGGTCTCACAGGAAGGGTTCTACAGGTCTGTTCTCACAGGAAGGGTTCTACAGGTCTGTTCTAACAGGAAGGGTTCTACAGGTCTGGTCTCACAGGAAGGGTTCTACAGGTCTGTTCTCACAGGAAGGGTTCTACAGGTCTGTTCTCACAGGAAGGGTTCTACAGGTCTGTTCTAACAGGAAGGGTTCTACAGGTCTGTTCTCACAAGAAGGGCTCTACAGGTCTGGTCTCACAGGAAGGGTTCTACAGGTCTGTTCTCACAGGAAGGGTTCTACAGGTCTGTTCTAACAGGAAGGGTTCTACAGGTCTGTTCTCACAGGAAGGGTTCTACAGGTCTGTTCTAACAGGAAGGGTTCTACAGGTCTGTTCTCACAAGAAGGGCTCTACAGGTCTGGTCTCACAGGAAGGGTTCTACAGGTCTGTTCTCACAGGAAGGGTTCTACAGGTTGTTTATATGCTTCTATAGATGCATCAGAAGGTTCTAGTACAGAAGATGTTAGTTGTACTGTGGGAGGTTCCGAAGATCTATACGTTACATTATAATGAAACTCTGAAAGCAGGAACATGTTACTGATGGTTCTCTGTTCAGATCTCAGAGGATCAGATACGTCTGAGCACCTTAACACACAAACATTTATAACTACAGCTCCCATGAGTCATTGCAGCAGCCGTGTCCTCCTGCAGGTGGACTGACGGAGCTCAGGTGTTTTTGTGTTTCAGGATGATGCTGAACGACAGGTGGACCATCATGAACAACAGCAGCTCTGAACTGGACAGCAAACGACCCAACAAACACAAGGTACAGGCTATGTTAGCATGTTAACATTTTTAGCATTTTAGCATGTTAGCTTGTCCGTTAGACCACCAACACTCCTCAGGTAACGCAGCCTACAGACAGACAGACAGACACACATACACACACACAGAGAGACAGACACAGACAGACACAGACAGACAGGAGTTAAGTCCTGATAATCTTGAGTTAACGTGTCAGATCAAAGTGTCTCTAATCTGCAGCAGCTGTTGCCTTCACTGACGTCTGCTGAGGATCTACAGATTTAACAGAGAGAGAGAGACATGTTTACACTGCAGGGGACATGTTTCCCCACAGCACCACCCACAACCCCCCATCCTGGCTACATACAGGCTCTTCACCCTCTTTTCGCAGACTGACGGAGACAAAGCCAGTTTATTACAGTCCTTCATTTATTCACTTCTCCAGAAACTACATCAGATCCTGATGAACGAATGACTGAAGTGTAAAATCTTCACTGATGAATGCTTTATAATTAGTTGAGAACAAAATGACGCAACAACCAAAATCATCGACCCACTGAGGGCTGGATTCAAAATCAAAGTCAAACATTGAACTCACAGGCTGATCCTGTATGACCTCCTGACAACATCTGAGCTCCTGATGAGTCAGAGGATGGTGTCCTGGGGGATCTCCTCCCAGACCTGGATCAGGGCAACCCAGGGCCCATTGCACCAGGAGGAACCCAGGGCCCATTGCACCAGGAGGAACCCAGGGCCCTCTGCATCAGGAGGAACCCAGGGCCCTCCGCACCAGGAGGAACCCGGGGCCCTCTGCATCAGGAGGAACCCAGGGCCCTCCGCACCAGGAGGAACCCAGGGCCCATTGCACCAGGAGGAACCCAGGGCCCTCCGCACCAGGAGGAACCCGGGGCCCTCTGCATCAGGAGGAACCCAGGGCCCTCCGCACCAGGAGGAACCCAGGGCCCATTGCACCAGGAGGAACCCAGGGCCCATTGCACCAGGAGGAACCCAGGGCCCTCTGCACCAAGAGGAATCCAGGGCCCTCTGCACCAGGAGACCAGCCGTTAGAGTTGGCCCTGGGTTCCTCCTGGTGCAGTGGGCTCTGGGTTCCTCCTGGTGCAATGGGCCCTGGGTTCCTCCTGGTGTAAAGGCCAGTCTCCTGGTGTTTACTCCAGGATCCTGAGACTGTGCTGGGAGACACAGTGAACCTGCTCTGTCCACATGTACGTATGGATGTGGTTCAGATGGTGCAGAAGGTTTTTTTTCATCAGACCCAGTGCATGCTGGGAATTTTCTCTGACATGACACCACTTTATGGTGGTGAAGTTCAACAAGAAGTTAATTAAACTCATCAGGTTACATGACTTATTTGTGTGTGTGTGTGTGTGTGTGTGTGTGTGTGTGTGTGTGTTCAGAGATGCTGCAGCTTCCTGTTTTGGTCTGTCATCACGCTGGTCGTCATATTAGTCATCACCTCAGCAGTGGTCATCATCCTCCACTTGAACCACGTCCCTCTGCCCTTCATCAGCAGGTAAAACACCTGTCTGTCTGTCTGTCTGTCTGTCTGTTTGTCTGTTTCACTCTCTGTCTGACAACCTGTCTGTTTCTATTGTCATGGTACCAGGGGCAGAGGCTCCTCCTCCTCGCCGGTGATCTCGACCAATCCCAAAGAGTCTGGCCCCCTGGTGTCCGTCTCCCGTGTAGCAGACGGCGAGCCAATCAGCATCTTCCTGGACCCCAACTGTCCGGACTACAGCGAGAACATCTTGCGTTGGGAGGCACTGCAGACGTCCCTGCTACGGGCGTTGTCCAGTCACAATGCAGATGACTGGCAGGACACGGGACTGGTCGACAAGCTGACCAAGGAGCTGAAGGTGTTGTCAGGCCATGCCCACAATCTAAGGCTGGAAGCTGATTTTCTGAAAAGAGGCCAGAGCGTTCTGGACCAGCGACTGGAAGGACTGCAGAGTGAGCAGAGTCGTGTCGTACAGGTTTGTATGACATCATTAGCAGAGTCGCGTCATACAGGTTCATATGACATCAGCAGAGTCCCGTCGTACAGGTTTGTATGACATCATCAGCAGAGTCCGTTGTACAGGTTCTTATGACATCATTAGCAGAGTCCGTTGTACAGGTTCTTATGACATCATTAGCAGAGTCGCGTTGTACAGGTTTGTATGACATCATTAGCAGAGTCGCGTCGTACAGGTTTGTATGACATCATTAGCAGAGTCGCGTCGTACAGGTTTGTATGACATCATCAGCAGAGCCGCGTAGTCTAGGTTCCTATGACATCATCAGCAGATTTGCGTCGTACAGGTTCTTTTGACATCATCAGCAGAGTCCGTTGTACAGGTTCTTATGACATCATTAGCAGAGTCGCGTCGTACAGGTTTGTATGACATCATTGGCAGAGTTGCGTCGTACAGGTTTGTATGACATCATCAGCAGAGCCGCGTAGTCTAGGTTCCTATGACATCAGCAGCAGATTTGCATTGTACAGGTTCTTTTGACATCATCAGCAGAGTCCGTTGTACAGGTTCGTATGACATCATCAGCAGAGCCTCATTGTACAGGTTCATATGACATCATTAGCAGAGCTGCGTCGTACAGGTTTGTATGACATCATCAGCAGAGCCTCCTCATACAGGTTCGTATGACATCATTTGTGGAGCCGCGTCGTACAGGTTTGTATGACATCATCAGCGGAGCCTCATCATACAGGTTCATATGATATAATTTGCGGAGCCTCATCGTACAGGTTCATATGACATCATTAGTGGACCCGCGTCGTACATGTTTGTATGGCATCATTAGCAGAGCTTTGTTGTGCCAATCAGAAGAGGAATCAATCGTTGTCGATCGGTTCTGGTGACCTGAGTCAGATGAGAATCAGGATTCTGTTTCTGTCTGTGACCTGGCCGGTGGGCGGGGCTTAGTGTCCAACATAGTGGCCAGGTCACAGATACAAATCAAGTCCAATCTGATAGTGGCTGTAAAAGAATATGAAGATGTAGTAAATAGATTGAATCAGAATAAAGTGAAGTAAAAGTGTGTGTGTGTGTCTGTCTGTCTCACCTGTCCAGGTGCTCTCTGACAGTCACTCAGGTGTGCTGAAGCTGGTCTCAGGTTTCAGTGATTCTCTGCTCAGCCTGCAGAGGGAGACGGAGAGTCTGAGGAGACTCAACACAGAGCTGCACAAAGACTCCGCCCACACAGGTAACACACGCCAGTACACACATTAATACACACAGGTAACACACGCCAGTACACACATTAATACACACAGGTAACACACGCCAATGTGAAATAATATGCACAGTTATACACACACTAATGCACTTGACTGAAGTAATCGCTCTCATACAGACTCACTTCCTGTGTCTCTGTCTCTGTGTCTGTCTCTGTCTGTCTCTCTCTCTGTCTGTCTATGTGTCTCAGCTGTCAGACCCAGAGACTGCAGTGATGTCATGGCGTCCGGCATCTCTGAGGACGGAGTTTATTCTGTGTTTCCAACTCACGACCCCGACGGCTTCATGGTTTACTGCGACATGACGACTGACGGAGGAGGCTGGATGGTGTGTGACAGAGAGACAGACACAGACACACACACGCACACAGCAGCAGCGTCCTCTGGTGGTGGTCACATGTCCTGCAGTGTGTGCATCTTACTGAGGCGTCTCCATGGTTACATGTTCCACCTTCTCCACCTGCTGATCATTGTTTATCTCAGTTTATCTTTAATGAAATATTTAATTAATTAAAAAGTTGTGTTGATGTGACTGGTTTTAATATGTATGTGTGTGTGTGTGTGTGTGTGTGTGTGTGTGTGTGTGTGTGCAGGTGATCCAGAGGAGGGAGGACGGCTCTGTGAATTTTTTCAGAGACTGGGCAGCATACCGAGATGGCTTCGGAAAAACTACAGGAGAGCACTGGCTAGGTCTGAAGCACACGCACGCACGCACACACACACACACACACACACACACACACACACACACAGAGTTCATCACAGTGTCTGTTATATTCAAGCCAAACAAATTCTTGCGGTGCAGATGAGCCAGTCGAGACAAACCGGTCTCACTCAGGCTCCAGTTTTGGACGACCTCACAGTGAGACCGTGTTGCCTCCTCAGGTCAAGAAAAACCTGCTGTTCTTTGGTTCCTGCTGAGAACCAACTTTTCAGGTGTGGAACCATTTAATTTTTGGTCAAAATGCTCCAGGAGGGTTAAAATTAGGTTCATGGACCAAAACAGAACCAGTTCTGTGTGGGTGGAAAAGGGGGATAAGAACCCAGAAAGGAACCTTGGGGGTCGTATAGTGATGGAGGAGGCGTGTGGTGCTTGACCTTGACTCTGTGTACAAGGACACAGTCTCTATCACCGCCCTGTAGACCAGCACCAGATGACAAACACCTGGATGAGTACCTGAACCTTTCTCTTACTCTGAACACACAAGGGTCACATTCATGAACTGGTGGTCGAGGCGATCGTACAAGGTCCCACCTGAGGTTCAGTATTTGGCAAATCCATCTTCCATCAGAGGTTTTCATGGTTTAGCTTTAGGCCACCTGGTGCAACAGAGTTTTTTGTGGGTCCCAGGTTCCTCACCGTCCAAAGTGACATCACCACAGTGTTGTCACGGTGATGGATAGTTAGGTTGTCTTTTTCCCTGAAGGAACAATCTCAGTCTTGTCCAGGTTTAGCTTCAGGTGGTGATCATCCAATATCAGACAAGCAGCAATGAGTGATTGTCAGACGGGACCTTCACATCAAGGTGCACCACCACAGTCTGACACTATACCTGAACCACAGCCAGAGCTACAACCATTCACCTGTTGATCTCGAGGTCCGTCCTGGCAGAGGGTTAATGTGTAAATACATCAGACAGACAGACGGACATCTGCAGTGTTCTGATGGAGCGTAGAACCAGAGAGGTTCTGCTGTCTATCATTATTATTTGCCACCACAGTGTCAAAGGAACCTAACAAGGACTCAAGAAGCTCTGAGTCTGGACCTTTGAAAATGACACAACTCTCTCCCTGTCTGTCTCTCTGTCTCTCTGTCCATCCGTCTGTCTGTCCCTCAGGACTCCAGAGGATCTACTCTCTGACCAGATCAGGTGGTTATGAGTTGCGGATTGACATGGCTGACTTCGATAATGCCACAGCGTTCGCTCAGTATGGTGATTTCTCTGTTGGTCGGGATTCTGTGAACCCCGAGGAGGATGGATACCCACTGACCGTGGACCAGTACTCAGGGACTGCAGGTATGAAGCTACTGCTACTAAAGTTCAGCAACATTTAGAGGAAAAGGCACCAGGTTGTATATGTATGACACACATTGTAGTACAAGTAAACAGTACTATGGAGCACTAACAAGTGTTCCTCTGACCCCTAGGTGACTCCCTCCTGAAGCATTCTGGGATGCAGTTCACCACCAAAGACCGGGACCAGGACCAATCAGAGAACAACTGTGCAGCGTACTACCAGGGGGCGTGGTGGTACCGTAACTGCCACACCTCTAACCTGAACGGGCAGTACCTGAGGGGAGGCCATGCCTCCTACGCTGATGGTGTGGAGTGGTCCAGCTGGACGGGCTGGCAGTACTCACTCAGGTTCACCGAGATGAAGATACGACCCAACACCAAAGCAAACTCCTGATCATCAGATCCTAAACCTGACCCCTGACCCTGACCCCTGACTCTTAAACCTGAGCTAAACCTGACTCCTGATCCTTTAACCTGAACTAAACCTGACCCCTGACCCTTTAACCTGAACTAAACCTGACCCCTGACCCTTAAACCCGAACTAAACCTGACCCCTGACCTTTTAACGTGAGCTACACTTGACCCCTGACCCTTAAACCTGAGCTACACCTGACCCCTGACTCTTAAACCTGAGCTACACCTGACCCCTGACTCTTAAACCTGAGCTAAACCTGACCCCTGACCCTTTAACCTGAGCTACACTTGACCCCTGACCCTTAAACCTGAGCTACACCTGACCCCTGACTCTTAAACCTGAGCTAAACCTGACCCCTGACCCTTTAACCTGAGCTACACTTGACCCCTGACCCTTAAACCTGAGCTACACCTGACCCCTGACTCTTAAACCTGAGCTACACCTGACCCCTGACTCTTAAACCTGAGCTAAACCTGACCCCTGACCCTTTAACCTGAGCTACACTTGACCCCTGGCCCTTAAACCTGAGCTACACCTGACCCCTGACTCTTAAACCTGAGCTACACCTGACCCCTGACTCTTAAACCTGAGTTAAACCTGACCCTTAAACCATAATAACACTTCATTCACCCACCCCAACCTCTGACCCTGTAACGCCTCTGTACCTTACCTGAACGCACCCTCTGACCCCTGACCTCTGACCCCTGACCTCTGACTTCAGTGGCGGCGTCAGGACCACCGGCCGTCAGTCTGTGTGTTTTCTAAGATGTGATCACGTGTTCTTATTTCCAATGTCTGGCTGTGTGTTCTGATCAATAACTTTTCATATTGATGATGACAGAGCTGATGGATCAATAAACAGTTTCTGACCTTCTGCTGCTGTCTGATTATGGATTATTGATTGGATATGTATCAGACTTTGACAGATGACGGTAGAAATCCTTCACACAGTCTGAGACAGACCAACAGGTGTGGACACTGATGTAGAGACATTGAGTTAGTAGACAATCAGTCAATTAATCAGTGAGCTGACTGACAGAAAATAATTATTTTTGAGAATCATTTCAGTCGTTCTTTTGAATGACTTATTTTGAATAATTTAAGATTTTTATGTTTTTTAAATTGTCTGTATTGGGTACTCTTACTTTTAACACTTTGCATACATGCTGATTACACCTGCTGATGTGTACTTAAGGAACATTTGGATTTAATTATAACAGAGTACTCTCACAGTGTGGTGTCAGTACTTCTACTAAAGAAAAGAACTTAACGAAAACTAATGGGGAAGCCAGGCACAAAACACCTTAACTTTTCTTCCTAAATATGACACTTATGGCTTAATTTCCCCTTAATTCACGGTCTTACTTAAAGGTGCTGAAGGGAATCCCTTAAAACATTTCTTTAGTTAAGGAAAAACATTTAGGCATTTACTGCATTGAGACAGAATTTAGTTTGTTTGTCTGCCCTTGGGCCTGTGATATCTGAGGTCTTCCGTGCAACGGTTTAACTAATTATAAGGGATTTCTTAAGTATAAGCCCAAGGTGAGGAGAAAAATCTTAAATACTTAAGTAAATATTTGGAAAAAAAAAAAGAAAAAAGGGAAAATACTTAGGGGTGTTGTGTTTTCTACTTTAAGGGAACCTTAACTCTGACTTTAATGAAAATCTTAACTTAAGGTATTTTGTACAACCAGCCTCTGAATACTTCCTCCACCACTGATCATGCAACTACGTTTGTTAAATGTTACTGAATGGACTGATGGATGGAGTGATGGATGGAGTGATGGATGGAGTGATGGATGGAGTGATGGATGGATGGCTCACATAGATGAAACCAACAGATGAAGGTCTCAGAAGCTCAGTAAGAAGTGGATGTGGCTCTGAATGGGGCTGATGGGTGATCGGTCACAGTGCAGCACTTCCTGCTGACGTGATGACGAAGTTATGTAAATGACGTAGACCCTCCCCCTGAGATCCGCGGGAAAAGTGAAAAATGGCGACTGAAGGAGTTTGAAGTTTAGCGCCACGAAGACCGAGACAGAGGGACAGAGACCGAGACGGAGGGACAGAGACAGACGGAGGGACAGAGACAGACGGAGGGGACAGGACGGAGACACAGGGACAGTGAAGACACTTTAGTGTCCCGTCTGTCCCGATACAGTCCAGCCCGTGTGTCGGATCAGCAGCCGCCTGTCTGTGTCTCGGAGGACACAGAGGACGTGAGTCAGCTCTGTTTCTTTCTGTGATTTAGACCCGGGTCTGAGCCGTGATTTAGACCCGGGTCTGAGCCGTGATTTAGACCCGGGTCTGACCGTTTATCAGCAGGTTACTGTCGGTATGAGAGGC
>CM023154.1:362500-460000 GCA_013133815.1 Cromileptes altivelis
ACAGGAGGAAAGAGACAGATGGGGACAGACACAGATGGGGACAGACACAGATGGGGACAGAGAGAAAGAATGGGGGACAGAGAGAGACAGGGAGACAGAGAGAGAGACACAAGGGAACAGAGAGAGACAGGATGACAGAGACAGGTGGACTCAGACAAACAGGAAGAAAGAGACAGACAGGAGGACAGAGAGACAGAATGGGGACAGAGACAGACAGGTAAACATTGATGTGTCTCTCCGCTGCTTCTGTCTGTGTGACGTCTCTTGTCTCTCCGTCCAATCATGTTGCAGCTGGAGTGCCGGGGGAGGAGCCTCGCTGCTCAGTGTGCAGGGAGGCAGAGCCAAACTCTGACAGCCAGTCAAACCAAAACAACCAGATCCTGATCTGTGGGAAGTGTGGCATTGGTAAGTCATGACATGAGACATGCCCACAGGTTACATGAGACACACCCACTGGTCACATGACACACCCACTGGTCACATGACACACCCACTGGTCACATGACACATCCACTGGTCACATGACACATCCACTGGTCACATGAGACACACTCACTTGTTACATGAGACACACCCACAGGTCACATGAGACACCCACAGGTTACATGAGACACACCCACAGGTCACATGAGACACCCACTGGTCACATGAGACACCCACTGGTCACATGAGACACCCACTGGTCACATGAGACACGCCCACTGGCCACATGAGACACACCCACAGGTCACATGAGACACGCCCATTTGTCACATGAGACACACCCACATGTCACATGAGACACGCCCACTAGTCACATGAGACACACCCACTTGTTACACAAATTACGTCCACTGGTCACATGAGACACGCCCACTGGTCACATGAGATGTATCTACTTGTTACACAAGACACGCCCACCGGTAACGTGAGACACGCCCACTTGTTGCACGAGACACGCCCATTGGTCACATGAGACACGTCCACTGGTCATATCAGACACATCCTCAGGTCACATCAGACACATCCACAGTCCACAATGATCAGCCTATGATGAAGACTTCTTCTGTTCATCAGTAGGTATCAGCTGATGAAGATTGTTCCTCTTACACATTAATGAACACAGGGCTTTATTATCTGTCTTTCTCTCTGTCTCTCTGTCTGTCTGTCGCTCAGGTTTCCACCAGCAGTGCCATGTCCCTCCTGTAGAGGGAAGTGTCGGTCTCAGTCCCTGGTTCTGTAGACGTTGTGTCTTCGCTCTGGCTGTCCGGGTACATACACACTCACACACACAGCCCAGTATAACCAGTCTGACCCGTCCTGGTTGGTATGTGGAGTCCAGTCTCAGACACTAATCAGATCTGTCAGGTTCAGGTCTATGAACTCTGGTTGGACTGGTTCAAGAGAACAAATCAGTAGTTCACCTGGTGTTGGTGTAGTCGTACTGTCACCAGCATTAACCACCTGTCTGTGTGTCCTCCCCACAGAAAGGGGGCGCTCTAAAGAAAGGACCTATAGCCAAAGCTCTGTCAGCCATGAAGCAGGTGTTACTGTACGACCTGGACTCTCTGGACTGGGACTCTCAGCACCGGACCAATCAGCAGCAGTGTTTCTGTTACTGCGGAGGCCCTGGAGAGTAAGACCAACCAACCAACCAATCAGAGACAGCCTCACTGTGACCCACTGTGACACTGACTGATGATGTCACCGTGTGTGTGTGTGTAGGTGGTACCTGAAGATGCTGCAGTGCTTCAGGTGTCAGCAGTGGTTCCATGAGGCCTGTACCCAGTGTCTGCAGGAGTCCATGATGTTTGGAGACAGGTACAGATACACCTGCTCCTCTGATCCTCCTCCTCCTCTGATTCTCCTCCTCCTTCTCCTCTGATCCTCCTCCTCTGATTCTCCTCCTCCTCCTCCTCTGATCCTCCTCCTCCTCTGATCCTTCTTCTCCTCCTCTAATCCTCCTCCTCTTCTGATCCTCCTTTGATCCTCCTCCTCCTCCTCTGATCCTTCTCCTCCTCTGATCCTTCTTCTCCTCCTCTAATCCTCCTCCTCCTCTGATCCTCTGCTGATCCTCCTCCTCTGATGCTCCTCCTCCTCTGATCCTCCTCTGTATGACCTGAGACAGTGTGTGATGACCTCCTACTGCTCCTCCTCAGGTTCTACCTCTTCCTGTGTGCGGTGTGTAATAAAGGATCAGAGTATGTCCGCCGTCTGTCTCTGAGGTGGGTAGATGTGGTCCACCTGGTCCTCTACAACCTGTCTGTCAGCAGCAAGAAGAAATACTTTGAGCTGGACGAGATCCTGGCCTTTGTCTCCGCTAACTGGGAACATCTACAGCTGGGGAAGGTACTGGACTGAACTGAACTGAACCAGACAGAACTAAACCGGCCTGACCCAGACTGAACTGAACTGAACTGAAACAGACTGAACTGAACTAGACAGAACTAAACCGGCCTGACCCAGACTGAACTGAACTGAACTGAAACAGACTGAACTGAACTGAGCTAGACTGAACTTAACCGGCCTGACCCAGACTGAATCACACTGAACCGGACTGAACCACACTGAGTCAGATCACCTGGTCCTGTTTCTAACCTGTCTGTTTACCTGTGTGTTGTTTAGCTGTCAAACACTCCTCTGACAGAGAGGGGGCAGCACCTGCTGGACGCTCTCAATAAATACAAGAGCAAGTAAGAACCACTACACCTGCACTGTTTCTACACCTGCACTGTTACTACACCTGTAGTAATCGTGGGTGTGTGTGTGTGTGTGTGTGTGTTCAGGTTTCTGTGTGGGAAGGAGATAAAGAAGAGGAAGTGCATCTTTCGTCTGAGGACCAGAGTCCCTCCCAACCCCCCTTCGAAACTCTTTCCTGAGCGTACTCAGAACGATGGAGGGCAGGGCCGTAAGAAAGGCGTGGTCAGGACCAGGTAGTTCTCATCATTTACATGGTGACTGTGGCCCAGTTCCAATCCGGCCCCTAAAGACTCAAGCCCTGAACCCTCACTGACTTAACTGACGTCAGCTGTAAGTGATTGAGTGTGAGAGTCTGAAAGGGCTCCGGATGCTACAAATAGGAATGGGACAGCACTTATCCCCCTCTCTACAAAATGTATTTGACACTGGTGGCTCTGGGCGTGATCATTTATTGGTTATTGTCAGCATATATTCCACACACAAGGAATATAGCTAGATATAGATATATAGATATCTACTCTTTGTGTGTGGAATATAACCACTGGTATTCCTCTGACTTCATGTGTGTTTATGTACCATCTTAAATCCTTGTTAATGTAATGTTTCATTGTTTATCTATCTGTTTTTTAAAACACATCCGGTATTCTGAGGGCAACCCCTGTATTTCACGTCACAACACTATGAACTGTGGGTAATTTCTTTACCGTAAGTCCGCATCAATGCTGACCTACGGTAAAGGGGCATAAAGGGCTCATTCACTGACTCACTGACTTGACGACTTGACAATGGGACAGCCCTCACACAGTCACGCACTTAACATGAACGCACCTCTAAGTCAGTGAGTCTGTAAGGGATCGGATTGGAATTGGGCCCACGTTTCAATGTCAAGTCGGTTTGTAGTCTGAAAACCAAGAAACAGTCCCGTTTGTACCAGGAAGTACCAGGAAGTAATCCTGTTTGTAGTCCTTAAACCAGGAAGTTGTTCAATTTGTAGTCTAAAAGTCAGGAGGTAGTCCAGTTTGTAGTCCTAAAACCAGGAAGTAGTTCAGTTTGTAGTCTTAAAACCAGGAAGTAGTTCAGTTTGTAGTCCTTAAGGAGGCAGTCATTTAACAGCACGGTAGTATCATGTTAGTGCAGTTATAACCAACCTTTTTTAAACTGAGAGCTACTTCAAGGGTTCTGAGTAATATGGAGACGACTTGTTTGACATAATCTTAACAAGTTACATAAATTTGCACCGTTCAGAATGAATATTATTCATATGGTATGTTACATATGATGAGACTCTCCTGATTCCTCACCGTCATTGATACTGACTTCTGGTCTATTTACAATGTATAAAATGCTGCACCCTGCTTTCGTCCCCCCAGCCTGCAACATAAATGTTTACTGTTGCCATGGCAACAGATGCCGTTTCAGCAGCTACCGTTAGCTTAGCGTAATCTGCATATTAACAATGAACAATAAAACTACAATACTACATTTCGTTTAATGTTGCCCACTAGCATCGTAGTGCCTTTCATACAGAAACAGAAATGTATGGAACAAATAAACACACACTAATACTCATTGTATGACATTAACATAAAACAATGAATGCATGTTACTTATCGCTGATTATTGATAAACTCTCTGTTCAGTTTGAAATGCGGAAATGACATCATCAGCTGGGTGATCACGTGCTATCCGAATTCGGACCGGCAGAAAGTTTGTTTCAAAACTCTGTGTGTGTAAAAAGCAAATCGATTTTCGATTCACAAAAAAAAACTGACTTCACAAATGCCTGTTCGAAACTTATCAATGTTAGGAAGATATTCACAATGCTTTTCATTTAATTGCAATTAATTTAATGTATTCACAGGTATTTTTATCTGTGGAATGTGTTTGTGTATTTGCAGATCCGTTTTATGCTTGCAAAATATTTTTGTATTTGTGGAAGGTGTTTTATATTTACAGATGACACAGTTACACACAGATCATCGATCATCATGAAATAAATCTATCTCCATACGTCTTCCCCTCTGGATTCCACAAACTCTTTGATTTCACCCAAGTGTGACAAAAAACGCTGCAAAACCTGTCCCCTGCTGAGCCATGAGATTTCTGAGTGTCATAACAGGTCACCATATTCAGCTGACAGCTCCTCCAACAGCACTTTGAATGACCTGTGTTGTTTGGCTTTTGCATGGATTCTGTTTATGATCTTCAAGACAGGAGTCATCACGTGATCAAAGCCAGTAACCTTTGCGCATATTGCCTGCTTGTGAATGATGCAGTGGTAGTGTGTAAATTTGGGGAAATCTGGGTCACCTTTGCAGTGCGCAATGAAACCTGTATGTCGGCCTGTCATGGTGGGAGCACCGTCTGTCGTCACAGAAACCAACTTTTCCAATGGTACCTTTTTCTCCACAAAATACTCCTTAACGACATTGTAGACGTCAGCCTCCCTTGTTGTTGTCTTCAGGGGCAGTAGTGTCAGGAGTTCCTCTTTCATGGAGAAAACACCATTCTGAGAAAAACCATCAGCTGTGTTGTACTGCTGCTGTCCACTGCCTCGTCGCACTGGATGCTAACCCACCTGCATGCACTCAGATCTTGGTCCAGCTGCTCTGTTAAGTTCCCGGACAGAGCTGATACTCCTCTGGCGATCGTACTTGCCCCGAGTTGGACGTCAGAGAGAGCGGAGATGGCTTCCATGTGCTTTGTCAAAAAATATGCAGCCCTAAAAGAAGCTTCAGTTGCTTTCTGGGACTTTTTCACCGGCCTTGTGGAAAAACACTTGTTGTCCCAAAGCTGGCTTTTAACTCACAGGCTTTTTCTGCACGTAATGTGCTGCCAGGTGGGTAGCTAGCATTGAAGCTCTTGTGGCATGTAATGAAGTGCCTCTTGACATTGTGCCGCTTTGCCGTCACCACAGTCACCTCACAGATAAGACATACACTCTTTTCTTTCACTGTTGTGAAGAAGAACTCTTCCTCCCACTCGTCATGGAAATTGTATGTTTCCTTTGGCTTTTCTGCCATCTTAACCTCTCGCCTAAATAGCTCACCATGGTGGCTATGTCTGGCCGCTGGCTACAGAAGCCTCGGAAAAGAGGATGCTTCTCGCGCAGTAATTAGGTCACGTTAAACTTTGACCCCAGGCGAGGTTAAGTTTGTACATAATACATTTTTGTTTTTAAAATATCATATACAGTGTCAAACTTGTCATTTTCTACATTCACACAAGTATTATTGATTAAAAACCAACTTAGATCATTTTTAGGCTGAGCTCTCCGGTGACTCATGCTATGTTTAGAACATGCCCTGCGGGCCACTCATTGGGCCCATGCAGGCAACCAGGTGCCCGTGGGCACCGTGTTGGCTACCTCTGTGTTAGTGTTAGCATTAGCTTCTGTCCTCCATCTGTGTCTCCAGAGGATCCATTCAGGTACAGCTCTGAGTGTAGGTCATCTGTCTTTCTGCAGCTTTCAAAGCTGAGTTCAGGTCAAACTGAAGGAAACAGGTGAGTTCAGGTTGTGTTGATGTCGAGTCGAGACAGTGACCAAACGAACAGTCATTTCCTGTCTGTGTGTGTATCCACAGTGCGTTAGCTGAGAGGAGGAAGAGGAAGTCTAAGTGGCTGCTAGAAGACGCCATCCCTAATGTAAGACCCCTGTTTCTACTTTACTACTGTTTCTACTGCTGTGAACACAACACTGACCTGTGTGTGCGTGTGCAGAATGAGCTGTCCTGCAGTTGGACGTCCAACCATCATATGGCCAACATCTTCGACTTCACCCTGGACGAACTGCAGAGTCTCAAGAGGTGAGACACTGATCAATACACCACTAATCAATACACCAGTGATCAATACACCAATAATCAATACACCATCAATACATCAGTAATCAATTCACAATAGTCAATACACCATCAATACATCAGTAATCTTTACACTAGTGATCAATACACCAGTGATCAATACACCAATAATCAATACTCCAATAATCAGTCATCTGATATACAGTATGTCATGTTACAGTGTAAATACTCATAAATCCTTTATGTTATATATATGGTGTGTGTTCATGTTGTCATAACAACATAACTTAAGAGTGTGTAAACACTTCACACTACACAAACACAGGTACAGCTGTAGATATACACACTACAGCGGGATACATGCACACTACAGCGGGATACACGCACACTACAGCGGGATACACGCACACTACAGCGGGATACACGCACACTACAGCGGGATACACGCACACTACAGCGGGATACACGCACACTACAGCGGGATACACGCACACTACAGCGGGATACATGCACACTACAGCGGGATACACGCACACTACAGCGGGATACACGCACACTACAGCGGGATACACGCACACTACAGCGGGATACACGCACACTACAGCGGGATACATGCACACTACAGCGGGATACACGCACACTACAGCGGGATACACGCACACTACAGCGGGATACACGCACACTACAGCGGGATACACGCACACTACAGCAGGATACACGCACACTACAGCAGGATATATATATATATATATATGTACTGTACATGTGACAGTGCTGTCCTCCGTCAGCAGCTCCAGTAGAACGGTCAGTATTGATCAGGACTCGACTGATGCTTCCACCTCTGGATCTGCTACAACCAGCGCCTCCTACCACTTTAGGTAACTGCACATCACAACACTGTTCTCCATCTTTAACCTCCATTTTCATCCTCCACCTTTATGCTCCACCTTTATCCATCAACTTCATCCTCCACCCTCATCCTCCACCTTCATCCTCAACCTTCATCCTCAACCCTCATTCTCCACCTTCATCCTCTACCTTCATCCTCTACCTTCATCCTCCACCTTTATCCTCCACCTTCATCCTCTACCTTCATCCTCCACCTTTATCCTCAACCCTCATTCTCCACCTTCATCCTCTACCTTCATCCTCCACCTTTATCCTCTACCTTCATCCTCCACCTTTATCCTCAACCCTCATTCTCCACCTTCATCCTCTACCTTCATCCTCCACCTTTATCCTCCACCTTTATCCTCCACCTTCATCCTCAACCTTCATCCTCAACCCTCATTCTCCACCTTCATCCTCTACCTTCATCCTGTACCTTCATCCTCCACCTTTATCCTCAACCCTCATCCTCCACCTTTATCCTCCACCTTCATCCTCCACCTTCATCCTCCACCTTCATCCTCCACCTTCATCCTCCACCTTTATCTTCTACCTTCATCCTCTACCTTCGTCCTCTACCTTCATCCTCAGCTTTTATCCTCCACCTTTATCCTCTACCTTCATCCTCCACCTTCATCCTCTACCTTCGTCCTCAACCTTCATCCTCCACCTTCATCCTCCACCTTCATCTTCCACCTTTATCCTCTACCTTCATCCTCAACCTTCATCCTCCACCTTTATCCTCTACCTTCGTCCTCTACCTTCGTCCTCAACCTTCATCCTCCACCTTTATCCTCTACCTTCGTCCTCTACCTTCGTCCTCAACCTTCGTCCTCAGCTTTCATCCTCCACCTTCATCCTCCACCTTTATCCCCTACCTTCATCCTCCAACTTCATCCTCCACCTTCATCCTCCACCTTCAGCCTCCACCTTCAGCCTCCACCTTTATCCATCAAAGTCAGCCTCCACCTTCATCCTTCATGGTGGCAGTGATGTCCAGCAGTAACAGGAAGTCTCTGTGTGACCTTTGACCTGTGTGTCCTCAGGAGGAGGGTGGGCAGCAGGAAAAGGAAGTTACCTAGCAACAGCTACAGCCAGTGGGCCAATCGCAGCGAGGTGGGGGAGGAGCTTGGAGGCGAGGAGCCCTCTGGGATGCTCGAGGACCAAGAAGCTACGAAACACCTGACCTCAGACCCCTCCCACTTCCTATCTGACTCATCCCACCTCCACTCCTCCATCTCCTCGTATTTCGGAGTGGCGGGCAGACTGACCAACGGGGAGAGGTACCAGGTGTTGGCTCGCCGCGTCACTCCTCAGGGGACGGTCCAGTACCTGCTGGAGTGGGAGGGGACAACACCTTATTAGTACAGAGTCTCACGTAACATGTGATGCTTTGACTCCTCCTCCTCCTGAGCCTGCCTCAGTCAGCTGGCTGTTGATTGGTCCACATCACACATCTGACCTGTCATCTGATAGATCACCTGTTCAGATTTTAATCTAAGTTATTATTGTTTTTATTTTCTCAAAAATATAAACACAGATAATCCATCCCGTTTTTAATGTCAGTCTACTCACAACTTCCTGTTAGTGTCAGACCCCAAACCTGGTCCACAGTCAGTGTACTCAATCTGAGACAGTAATCCACATGTCCCCTCAACCCCAAACGTCACCACAAACCTCTATCAGATGTGTTTCCTCACTGAGGCTAGTTTGGATGATGGAGGAATCAAAGCAGACCGTGAGCCTGTTAAATCAGTGTTAGACAAGAACAAACAAAAAGTTGAAGTTCAGCCAAAGACCGAGTGCACACACACACACACACACACACACACACACACACACACACACGTACACGTACACATACACAAACTAAGATACACGCACTCAGACAAAGTCAATAGTGTTCTGGATGTTCTGCAGATGTTTGTGTCTCTGCTGTTTAGAACCAAACACATTTCTTTCCTTCATCCTCTTGTTTGTCTTCTTCCTCTTCCTCTGACATGTGAGACAGTCAGAGGCTCCTGTAGCTCCACCCATCCCCCCCAGCTGTCAGACAGCTCTGCCTTGCTGGACGGACAGATGGACATGTGTGTCATGTTTGAAGCACCTGAACAGAAGAAGCACTTCACACCCACTCAGTGATGTTTCATCACCTTTTGTGACATCACTGAGTGGGTGTGGCCTTTCTGTGGTAAGGGTGACATCACCCTCATTAATGAGTTAATATCAGACTTCAGCAGTTCACACAGGTGAGAAGGGGGACGAGCCTGAGTGATCTCTGAAGTTTCAAACTTCCTGTTTGACTATTTGTGATATTTAATCACCTGAAAAATGACAGGAAAAAATGCAACTGGCCTCCACCTCCCAGAATTCAGTGTGTTTCCTGTCAGCTGTCCTCTTGCACTATCGTCACGGTAACTATCTATGCAAATGCCTGATCACAGTGATTGATCTGTGAAACTAAAATAATAAATGTTAGTGACATCAAAGGTTAGCTTGAAGCTAACATAGCCCAATGGTTTGAATGAGGAATGCTAATAGTGCTAACAGTCTCTGAGACGTTAAACTTTCACTCTGTCACTTTAAACGTGCAGCTCCTCCTTGCTGCCATGGTAACTGTGCTCCACTCCCATTGGCCTGTTCGACGGTTGTTTTCATCATGTGACTTTGTTCTTTTTTTCTGTTCAGCTGACCAATCAGCTGCCAGCTTTCTTTGGAATAAAACAAAACTCTTGTTTGATCTCTGACCTCCTCTTTGTGTGTGTGTGTGTGTGTGTGTGTGTGTGTGTGTGTGTGTGTGTGTGTGTGTGTGTGTGTGTGTGTGTGTGTGTGTGTGTGTGTGTGTGTGTGTGTGTGTGTGTGTGTGTGTGTAAACCTGTACTTGCTACATTGTGAGGACCGTCATGTGTTTTAAACCAACAGAGTGAGGACATTTTTGAACTCCATATTGTTTAGTTGGCCTGTCTGAGGTTAACATGTAGGTTCAGGTTAAGGTGAGGAGGAACAAGAATGCACCATGTTAACAGAGGTCCTCAGATTGATAGCAGCATCAGAATGTGTGTTTGCAGCAGTGAGAGTGCAACAGGTGATTATCTGATAAATCCATTAAGGTGTTAAACTGCACGTGAGAACCACAACACACCAAGAGACACTCACACAGGTGAGGTGTGTCCTGATGGTCCCTGTGGACAAATAGCTTTGTCCTCCTGAGGGTCCCAGTAAAAAAGACAGGCGAAGAGATCAAGTTTTCTTACAGCATGAGAAAACACCGATCAACAGCTACGGACACGAACTACAGGGTCTTTATCTACCTGTCTCTGTGTTCACCTGTCTGTGTTCACCTGTCTCTCTGTTCACCTTTCTCTGTGTTCATCTGTCTCTGTGTTCACCTGTCTCTCTGTTCATCTTTCTCTGTGTTCACCTGTCTCTCTGTTCATCTTTCTCTGTGTTCTCCTGTCTCTGTGTTCTCCTGTCTCTGTGTTCATCTGTCTCTGTGTTCATCTGTCTCTGTGTTCACCTGTCTCTGTGTTCATCTGTCTCTATGTTCACCTGTCTCTGTGTTCATCTGTCTGTCTGTTCTCCTGTCTCTGTGTTCTCCTGTCTCTGTGTTCTCCTGTCTCTGTGTTCACCTGTCTCTGTGTTCATCTGTCTGTCTGTTCTCCTGTCTCTGTGTTCATCTGTCTCTGTGTTCTCCTGTCTCTGTGTTCTCCTGTCTCTGTGTTCACCTGTCTCTATTTTCATCTGTCTGTCTGTTCACCTGTCTCTGTGTTCTCCTGTCTCTGTGTTCATCTGTCTCTGTGTTCACCTGTCTCTGTGTTCATCTGTCTGTGTTCACCTGTCTCTGTTTTCATCTCTCTCTGTTTTCATCTGTCTCTGTGTTCACCTGTCTCTCTGTTCATCTGTCTCTGTGTTCACCTGTCTCTCTGTTCATCTGTCTCTGTGTTCACCTGTCTCTCTGTTCATCTGTCTCTGTGTTCACCTGTCTCTGTTTTCATCTGTCTCTGTTTTCATCTGTCTCTGTTTTCATCTGTCTCTGTGTTCATCTGTCTCTGTGTTCACCTGTCTCTGTGTTCATCTGTCTGTGTTCACCTGTCTCTGTTTTCATCTCTCTCTGTTTTCACCTGTCTCTGTGTTCATCTGTCTCTGTGTTCATCTCTCTCTGTGTTCTCCTGTCTCTGTGTTCTCCTGTCTCTGTGTTCACCTGTCTCTGTGTTCATCTGTCTCTATGTTCACCTGTCTCTGTGTTCATCTGTCTGTCTGTTCTCCTGTCTCTGTGTTCTCCTGTCTCTGTGTTCTCCTGTCTCTGTGTTCACCTGTCTCTGTGTTCATCTGTCTGTCTGTTCTCCTGTCTCTGTGTTCATCTGTCTCTGTGTTCTCCTGTCTCTGTGTTCTCCTGTCTCTGTGTTCTCCTGTCTCTGTGTTCATCTGTCTCTGTGTTCTCCTGTCTCTGTGTTCTCCTGTCTCTGTGTTCTCCTGTCTCTGTGTTCTCCTGTCTCTGTGTTCTCCTGTCTCTGTTTTCATCTGTCTCTGTGTTCACCTGTCTCTCTGTTCATCTGTCTCTGTGTTCACCTGTCTCTCTGTTCATCTGTCTCTGTGTTCACCTGTCTCTCTGTTCATCTTTCTCTGTGTTCACCTGTCTCTGTTTTCATGTCTCTGTTTTCATCTGTCTCTGTTTTCATCTGTCTCTGTGTTCACCTGTCTCTGTGTTCATCTGTCTGTGTTCACCTGTCTCTGTTTTCATCTCTCTCTGTTTTCACCTGTCTCTGTGTTCATCTGTCTCTGTGTTCATCTCTCTCTGTGTTCTCCTGTCTCTGTGTTCATCTGTCTCTGTGTTCACCTGTCTCTGTGTTCACCTGTCTGTGTTCATCTGTCTCTATGTTCACCTGTCTCTGTGTTCATCTGTCTGTCTGTTCTCCTGTCTCTGTGTTCTCCTGTCTCTGTGCTCACCTGTCTCTGTGTTCACCTGTCTCTGTGTTCATCTGTCTGTCTGTTCTCCTGTCTCTGTGTTCACCTGTCTCTGTGTTCATCTGTCTGTCTGTTCTCCTGTCTCTGTGTTCATCTGTCTCTGTGTTCTCCTGTCTCTGTGTTCTCCTGTCTCTGTGTTCATCTGTCTCTGTGTTCTCCTGTCTCTGTGTTCTCCTGTCTCTGTGTTCATCTGTCTCTGTGCTCACCTGTCTCTGTGTTCACCTGTCTCTGTGTTCATCTGTCTGTCTGTTCTCCTGTCTCTGTGTTCACCTGTCTCTGTGTTCATCTGTCTGTCTGTTCTCCTGTCTCTGTGTTCATCTGTCTCTGTGTTCTCCTGTCTCTGTGTTCTCCTGTCTCTGTGTTCATCTGTGTCTCTGTGTTCATCTGTCTCTGTGTTCATCTGTCTCTGTGTTCACCTGTCTCTGTGTTCTCCTGTCTCTGTGTTCTCCTGTCTCTGTGTTCTCCTGTCTCTGTGTTCATCTGTCTCTGTGCTCACCTGTCTCTGTGTTCACCTGTCTCTGTGTTCATCTGTCTGTCTGTTCTCCTGTCTCTGTGTTCACCTGTCTCTGTGTTCATCTGTCTGTCTGTTCTCCTGTCTCTGTGTTCATCTGTCTCTGTGTTCTCCTGTCTCTGTGTTCTCCTGTCTCTGTGTTCATCTGTGTCTCTGTGTTCATCTGTCTCTGTGTTCATCTGTCTCTGTGTTCACCTGTCTCTGTGTTCTCCTGTCTCTGTGTTCACCTGTCTCTCTGTTCATCTTTCTCTGTGTTCACCTGTCTCTCTGTTCATCTTTCTCTGTGTTCACCTGTCTCTGTGTTCACCTGTCTCTGTGTTCATCTGTCTCTCTGTTCACCTGTCTCTGTGTTCACCTGTCTCTGTGTTCACCTGTCTCTGTGTTCACCTTTCTCTGTGTTCACCTGTCTCTGTGTTCATCTGTCTGTGTTCACCTGTCTCTGTTTTCATCTCTCTCTGTTTTCATCTGTCTCTGTGTTCACCTGTCTCTCTGTTCATCTTTCTCTGTGTTCACCTGTCTCTGTTTTCATCTGTCTCTGTTTTCATCTGTCTCTGTGTTCACCTGTCTCTGTGTTCATCTGTCTCTGTGTTCATCTGTCTCTCTGTTCATCTTTCTCTGTGTTCACCTGTCTGTGTTCACCTGTCTCTGTTTTCATCTGTCTCTGTTTTCATCTGTCTCTGTGTTCATCTGTCTCTGTGTTCATCTGTCTCTGTGTTCACCTGTGTCTCTGTGTTCTCCTGTCTCTGTGTTCTCCTGTCTCTCTGTTCATCTTTCTCTGTGTTCACCTGTCTCTCTGTTCATCTTTCTCTGTTTTCACCTGTCTCTGTGTTCACCTGTCTCTGTGTTCACCTGTCTCTGTGTTCATCTGTCTCTCTGTTCACCTGTCTCTGTGTTCACCTGTCTCTGTGTTCACCTTTCTCTGTGTTCACCTGTCTCTGTGTTCATCTGTCTGTGTTCACCTGTCTCTGTTTTCATCTCTCTCTGTTTTCATCTGTCTCTGTGTTCACCTGTCTCTCTGTTCATCTTTCTCTGTGTTCACCTGTCTGTGTTCACCTGTCTCTGTTTTCATCTGTCTCTGTTTTCATCTGTCTCTGTGTTCACCTGTCTCTGTGTTCATCTGTCTCTGTGTTCATCTGTCTCTCTGTTCATCTTTCTCTGTGTTCACCTGTCTGTGTTCACCTGTCTCTGTTTTCATCTGTCTCTGTTTTCATCTGTCTCTGTTTTCATCTGTCTCTGTGTTCATCTGTCTCTGTGTTCACCTGTCTCTGTGTTCACCTGTCTCTGTGTTCACCTGTCTCTGTGTTCTCCTGTCTCTGTGTTCACCTGTCTCTGTGTTCTCATGTCTCTGTGTTCACCTGTCTCTGTGTTCATCTGTCTGTCTGTTCTCCTGTCTCTGTGTTCATCTGTCTCTGTGTTCTCCTGTCTCTGTGTTCACCTGTCTCTGTGTTCTCCTGTCTCTGTGTTCACCTGTCTCTGTGTTCTCATGTCTCTGTGTTCACCTGTCTCTGTGTTCATCTGTCTGTCTGTTCTCCTGTCTCTGTGTTCATCTGTCTCTGTGTTCTCCTGTCTCTGTGTTCACCTGTCTCTGTGTTCATCTGTCTGTCTGTTCACCTGTCTCTGTGTTCTCCTGTCTCTGTGTTCATCTGTCTCTGTGTTCACCTGTCTCTGTGTTCATCTGTCTGTGTTCACCTGTCTCTGTTTTCATCTCTCTCTGTTTTCATCTGTCTCTGTGTTCACCTGTCTCTCTGTTCATCTGTCTCTGTGTTCACCTGTCTCTCTGTTCATCTGTCTCTGTGTTCACCTGTCTCTCTGTTCATCTTTCTCTGTGTTCACCTGTCTGTGTTCACCTGTCTCTGTTTTCATCTGTCTCTGTTTTCATCTGTCTCTGTGTTCACCTGTCTCTGTGTTCATCTGTCTATGTTCACCTGTCTCTGTTTTCATCTCTCTCTGTTTTCATCTGTCTCTGTGTTCATCTGTCTCTGTGTTCACCTGTCTCTGTGTTCATCTGTCTGTGTTCACCTGTCTCTGTTTTCATCTCTCTCTGTTTTCACCTGTCTCTGTGTTCATCTGTCTCTGTGTTCATCTCTCTCTGTGTTCTCCTGTCTCTGTGTTCATCTGTCTCTGTGTTCACCTGTCTCTGTGTTCACCTGTCTATGTTCTCCTGTCTCTGTGTTCTCCTGTCTCTGTGTTCACCTGTCTCTGTGTTCACCTGTCTCTGTGTTCTCCTGTCTCTGTGTTCACCTGTCTCTGTGTTCATCTGTCTCTGTGTTCACCTGTCTCTGTGTTCATCTGTCTGTCTGTTCTCCTGTCTCTGTGTTCATCTGTCTCTGTGTTCTCCTGTCTCTGTGTTCTCCTGTCTCTGTGTTCTCCTGTCTCTGTGTTCATCTGTCTCTGTGTTCATCTGTCTCTGTGTTCTCCTGTCTCTGTGTTCACCTGTCTCTGTGTTCTCCTGTCTCTGTGTTCTCCTGTCTCTGTGTTCATCTGTCTCTGTGTTCACCTGTCTCTGTGTTCTCCTGTCTCTGTGTTCATCTGTCTCTGTGTTCACCTGTCTCTGTGTTCTCCTGTCTCTGTGTTCACCTATCTCTGTGTTCACCTGTCTCAGGTGTGTATGTATTGGTTAGAGACAGGTCGGTGATGTCATCGTGTAGATTACCCAGAATCCTCTCCTCTCTGTCTCAGAGGATCCTGTTGAAGTGATGGAAGAGCTGGTCAAACACCTGTCCAGGTGTCAACACATGGGCTGGATGAAAGTGATTGGTGAGTTGATGATTGACAGCTGCATCACAACAAATCACATCATGAGACAGACGACCCAAAGACAAGTCTGATTGGCTGGTGATGTTTTGACCTTTTTAAATTTACCTGTTTTGTTCCTTCATCAAAAAACAAACTTAGTTACACACTAACAGAAACACTGACACACAAAGTACTGATACACCTGTTATTACTCCTGCTGCTGCTGCTCAGTGTTGTTTTTGTACATTAATGTTATTTGTTTGTAAATCAACAACTTAAAAATGGACAATTTAAACAGACGTTAATTTAATTAATATAAAATCATCTCAAACTGATTAAAACCAGAATCAAACACTCAGTTTGACATTAAATTAAATCACTTCAGACAGAACCATCTTCAGTCCTGTCAGCTGTGATGTCACTGCGTCCTGTAGCTAATTCAATAGGTTTGTTCGTGATGAGCCAGGCCTGCACAGATTTGATCACCGGCGATCGGCGCACAATGCATGCCGGTTAGTTTTGTGTCTGACTCCATCCTGACTTGCTCTGACGTATTACAAAAGTGGACGGTGATAAAGCCACAAGAGCGAGGCGGCCGCGGTTTTTAGAGCCAGGCGCTGCAGCTGCTCTCCACCGACTGCACCGCCTGGCTCTCACCTGATCTAACAGCTGATTGGTTCAGATGTCAACAAGATGACGTTTTAGATAAACTACTCATTTTTGTTGAATTCTAGAGATTAAGATTGTATTTGTCTGATCTGAAGGTTTATTCTGTGAACAGAAACATATTGTGTGACTGATGAAGTTTAGTTGTCACAGACTGAATACATTCATCATAAACTACACAGAGTCCACTGTACTATATTAATATTGGATGGTTTAATTATTGAAGTATTTAGCAACACAGAGACTGGTGGTCAGTGGGATGTGAGGATTCTTAAAATAGCATCAGATGTGAAGCCCTGACTGTGTCTGACTGAGCCTTAATGAAAGCTGTTGTATAGTTTTCTTTCGTCTGAAAATATGATCCTTATATTTAAACACAGTGTATTCAGCCTGTGTAGTTGAGGGGACAGGTCAAACTGATATGATGCTGATTTACAGCAGAGTTCATGAACCATGAACATAAACTACAGATCGCCTGTAAAGCTCATCTCGTCTCGTCTTCCTCCGCTTATATCCGGGTCGCGGGGGCAGCAGCCTCAGCAAAGAAGCCCAGACAGTCCTCTCCCCAGCCACTTCCGTCAGCTCTTCCGCGGGAACCCCGAGGCGTTCCCAGGCCAGCCGGGTGATGTAATCCCTCCAGCGTGTTCTGGGGCGGCCCCAAGGTCTCCTCCCGGTTGGACATGCCCGAAACACCTCCCAAGGGAGGCGTCCGGAAGGCATCCTTACCAGATGCCCGAACCACCTCAACTGGCTCCTCTACCGGCTCTACTCCGAGTCCCTCCCGGATGTCCGAGCTCCTCACCCTATCCCCAAGGCTGAGCCCAGCCACCCTACGGAGGAAACTCATTTCGGCCACTTGTATTCGCGATCTCATTCTTTCGGTCACTACCCAGAGCTCGTGACCATAGGTGAGGATTGGAACATAGATCGACCGGTAAATTGAGAGCTTTGCTTTCTGGCTAAGCTCCCTCTTCACCACAACGGACCGGTTAAGCACCTGCATCACTGCTGACGCCGCCCCAATCTGCCTGTCAATCTCCCGCTCCATCCTACCCTCACTTGTGAACAAGACCCCGAGATACTTAATCTCCTCCACCTGAGGCAGGACCTCCCCCCTGACCTGGAGTGGGCAATTCACCCTTTTCCAGCTGAGGACCATGGCCTCAGACTTGGAGGTGCTGATTCTCATCCCAGCCGCTTCACACTCGGCTGCGAACCAGACTCATGCTCCTTCGGTACAGGGACTGGATGGCCCTTAGCAAGGGGCCACCAACCCCATACTCCCAGAGCACCCCCCACAGGATGCCCCTGGGGACACGGTCGTAAGCCTTCTCCAAATCCACAAAACACATGTGGGCTGGTTGGGCAAACTCCCTTGCCCCCTCCAGCAAAATGGGGACCACCACCCCGGTCTGCCACTCCAGAGGCACTGCCCCCAATGTCCACGCAATGTTGCAGAGGCGTGTCAGCCAGGACAGCCCTACAACATCCAGAGCCTTGAGATATCCAGGATGAATCTCATCCACCCCCGCCTTGGAGTTGTTTCACTACCTCAGCAACTTCTGCCCCAGAAATTGAACGACCCGCCCCCGAGACCCCCATCTCTGTTTCCTCACTGGAATACCTGTTGGTGGGATTGAGGAGCTCCTCAAAGTATTCCTTCCACCGCCCGACAATGTCCCCAGTTGACGTCAGCAGCTCCCCGCCCCCACTTTAAACAGTGTGAGGAAGTTGCCGCCTTACCCCCCTGAGGCGCCGGACGGTTTGCCAGAACCTCTTTGGAGCTGATCGATAGTCTTCCTCCATGGCCTCACCGAACTCCTCCCACGCCTGAGTTTTTGCCTCCACGACCGCCGCCGCTGCGCTCTGCTTGGCCCGCCGGTACCTGTCAGCTGCTTCCGGAGACCCACAGACCAACCATGCCCTGTAGGTCTCCTTCTTCAGCCTGACGGCTCCCCTCACCTCTGGTGTCCACCAGCGGGTTCGGGGATTACCGCCGCGACTGGCCCCAGCGGCCTTGCGGCCACAGCTCACAACCGCCGCCTCGACAATGGCAGAGCGGAACAAGGCCCATTCGGACTCAATGTCCCCCTCTGCCCTCGGGACGCAGTCGAAGCTCTCCCGGAGGTGGGAGTTGAAGATCATCTGGACAGGTTCTTCCGCCAGGCGTTCCCAGCAGGCCCTCACTGTTCATTTGGGCCTGCCAGGTCCGCACGGCGTCTTCCCCCACCATCTGATCCAACTCACCACCAGGTGGTGATCAGTTGACAGCTCTGCTCCTCTCTTCACCCGAGTGTCCAGAACATATGGCCGCAGGTCAAATGATACGACTACAAAGTCGATCATTGACCTGTGCCCTACGCTGTCCTGGTGCCACGTGCACCGATGGACATCCTTATGTTTGAACATGGTGTTAGTTATGGCCAAACTGCGACCCGCACAGAAGTCCAATAACTGAACACCACTCGGGTTCACATCGGGCAGGACGTTCCTCCCAATCATGCCCCTCCAGGTCCCGCTGTCATTGCCCACGTGAGAGTTGAAGTCCCCCAGCAGAACAATGGAGTCCCCGGTCGGGGCACTGTCCAGCACCCTTTCCAGGGACTCCAAAAAGGGTGGGTACTCTGAACTGTTGTTCGGTGCATAAGCGCAGACAACAGTCAGGACCCGTTCCCCGACCCGAAGGCGCAGGGAAGCAACCCTTTCGTCCACCGGGGTAAACCCCAACGTACAGGCAGAGAGTCTGGGGGCTATCAGAATGCCCACCCCGGCCCTCCACCTCTCACCCGGAGCAACTCCAGTGAAGGAGAGAGTCCAACCCCTCTCAAGGACTAGGGTTCCAGACCCGGAGCTATGTGTCGAGGTGAGGCCGACTATATCTAGCCGGTAACGGTCAACCTCTTCCACAAGCTCCGGCTCCTTCCCCGCCAGAGAGGTGACATTCCATGTCCCAAGAGCCAACTTCTGTAACCGAGGATTGGACCGCCAAGGCCCCCGCCTTGGTCTGCTGCCCAATCCACATTGCACCGAACCCTTCTGGATCCCTCTGCGGGTGGTGGGCCTGCAGGGGGACGAGCCCATGTAGCCGGTTCGGGCTGGGCCCGGCCGGACCCCATGGGCGAAGGCCCGACCACCAGGCGCTCACCCACGGGCCCCAACCGCAGGCCTGGCTCCAGGGTGGGGCCCCGGTAACCCTCTGGGCCGTTTACACGAGTCCTTGATTGTCTCCATCATGAAGGGTCTTCTGAACTGTTCTTCGTCTGACCCTTCGCCCAGAACCAATCTGCCATGGGAAACCCTAACAGGGGCAAAATGCCCCTGACAGCATAGCTCCTAGGGTCATTAGGGCACTCAAACTCCTCCACCACGATAAGGTCACGGTTCTCGGAGGAGCGCCTGTAAAGCATTTTGATAAATTAATCTATCATAATTAAAACAACTGGAGACTGAGAACAAACTGATATATGGGTCTGATCACTTTTTTAATAAATTGACATCATTCCAGACAGGATGTTAGTGTGTCTGTGACTTCCTGTACGGACTGAAGGCTGCTGGAAACTGTCGGGAAACTTTTCGACTTCACCGCAGCTTTTTGTCACCGCCCCCTGCTGCGGCCGCCTGCTCTCGTCTACTTTTCAGGGGAGGCACAGTTCATCTCGAACGAGCCTAATAACTGACCCGTTGTCAGTCACAGTTTGATGATGTCATTGTTGTGTGTCTGCTCCACACTCGTCCACATCAGTGACATCATCAATAATAAACAGAGTCCTGTCCTTTGAGGTCATCTGTAACACTTGTCCTGCTACTGCTGCTGTGGAACATGATGATGTTGTGATGGTATCACAGAGCTGAAGAGTGCCTCCATCCATTGGCTGTCATGTGGTCAGAGGGCAGAGCCTGACGTCTGGAGTAAGATGTTCTGCATCCTGTCTGAATCCCAGTTACTGATGCTCAATAACCTGGAGGTATGAAATCAAACGCACCCAACATTTGTTCTGACGCCATTCCGGAACAAACAAAAAACTAACATCATGTTTAATAAACAATAAATATAATGTTTAATAAACAAACATCATGTTTAATAAACAATAAACATCCAGTTTAATGAACAATAAACATCATGTTCAATAAATAATAAACATCACAATTAACAAACTATATACATAAACAGCATGTTTAATAAACAAACATGTTTAATAAACAGTGAACATCATGTTTAATAAACAATGAACATCATGTGTAATAAACAATAAATATCAGGTTTAATACACAATAAACATCATGTTTAATAAACAATAAGCATCATGTTTAATACACAATAAACAGCATGTTTAATACACAATAAACGTGTAATAAACAATAAACATCAGGTGTAGTAAACAATAAACGTCATGTTTAATACACAATAATCACATTTAGTAAATAACATGTTTAATATACAATAAACAGCATGTTTAATGAACAATGTACATCATGTTTAATATACAATGAACAGCATGTTTAATAAACAAATGTTATTTTTAGTAAACAATAAACGGCATGTTTAATAAACAGTTAATATCAAGTTCAATAAACAATGAACATCATGTTTAGTAAACAATAAATATGTTTAATAAACAATAAACATCATTTTTAGTAAACAAACAGCATGTTTAATACACAAGAAACATGTTTAGTAAACAATAAACATCATGTTTAGTAAACAATAAACATGTTTAATAAACAATAAACATCGTGTTTAATACACAATAAACATCACGTTTAGTAAACAATATGCATCAAGTTCAATAAACAATAAACATGTTCAGTAAACAATAAACATGTTCAATACACAATAAACATCAGGTTTAATAAACAATACACATCATGTTTAATAAACAATGAACATCATGTCATCAAATGACTTGTCGACTCAACTTTGACTTTATTGACAGATAAGTCAACCTTAAAAAAAATCAGTCATTAATGCCCTATACCATACCATGACTTAGTCATACCAAACATTAGAAACCAACCCCAACATTGGTCCACAGGGGGAGCCACAGCGATCGGTCGCATTTTAGCCATTTTGCAGCATTTTTCTGTTGTTATAGCGCCACCCAGTTGCCAATTAGAGTTAAATTTCTCCAGTCACCTTGAGGCGTCCTGTTCTACATATCTACCAAGTTTAGTAAAAATCCATATGGCGGTTAGGCCTAGATAAGAAATGAGCTCTCTAGCGCCCCCATTTTGTTTGATGGGGTCAATAATGGAGGGGTCCCCTCAGATTATGTGTGCTCATATGCCTACAAAGTTGCGTGGTGATGGGTGAAACCCTTGAGATGTTATACACCTTTATGTGATGAGCCACGCCCTCCGCAATATTCATTGCCTTATAGAAGCTCAGTTTTAGTAAGTTTTCCAACTTTTGCCAAGAGGGAACTTTAGATATTGCTCCCTAGATTATGTTCACCCAGTTTCATGCAGATCGCTCAAACTTCCTAGGAAGAGATCCATTTGAAGTGTTTTTCAAAAAATTCAGAATGGTGGAAAATCTATATAAGCGGAAGTTATGGGTTCTTGAGGCAAATGTGTTCCTCATGAGGAGAGGCATCTGTGTGCAAAGTTTCATGTCTCTACGACATACGGGGCATGAGATATGCCCATTCAAAGTTTGACATTTCAGTGGGTTGCTATAGCGCCCCCCTTTGGCCAATTGATGTAATATTGCTTCATTGGCATCCTCCCATGACCCTCTACCACTGTGCCAAATTTCACATGGATTGACCAAGTCAGTGAGGAGAATAAACGTGGAACAGACACACACACAGTTTTAGTCATTATATAGTAAGATTAGGTTCAATAAACAATAGACATTAAGTTTAATAAACAATAGACATGTTGAATAAAAAATAAACATCTTTCAACAGAGACAGAGGTATTCGGTGGAATAAGTGAAAAGCCAGGCCAAAAAATAGCGGCGTGTTTTGATAACGTAATCAAACAGCGTGCGGTGATGGACGGAGTAAAATGTCGGCAGTGTGGCGATATTTTACTCCGTCCATCACCGCACTCACATTTGCGACCAACAATAGTTTTGTGCAAGCAAAATAAAACATTCACCAGCTGTGTGAGTACAGATTTTAACCAGCAGCAGAAATGAAAGGCGAATCCTGCCGGTTGTGGATTGAACGGGGGTCACACACACAGAGACGGACAGGAATGTATTCCTGTCAAATACGGCGGCCATAGTGCTCCGTGGCACCCTAACCCTAACCACAAGATAAGGCTTGCCGGCGACGGAGAAGTCCAGCTCCAATAATGTCCTCTTCTTGGTGTCATGACTGCCCAGAAGTTCCTGAACAACTGAGCCGTGGCGGCACACAGGTATGTGGCGTGTCAGAGGAGAAACAAGCCGTTCACATTTCCACAAACCTCGCTGCACTTTAGGGACTGTTCTTAACTTATGAAGGGACTGTTCTTTACTTATGAAGGGACTGTTCTTTACTTGTTAGGGGAGGAGGGTGGCTGGTTGATTCTTATTTTATTTATTTATTTTATTTTGATCCGCCCTATGTTCATCACTCATTGATGCTGTTTTTGAAGTATGAATAAGTCAATAAGTAATTTATTCCATTGAAATATCATTGATGTATTATAGAAAAGTGATTTATCTTTTTATAAATGACAAAAGGCACATCTGCCTCATTTTCGCTGTGGTATCGTGATACTACTCAGAACCATGATATTTTCATTGGTATCGTACAGTTGGTCCCAGTTTTGGTACCGTGACAACACTAATCTGGAGGGGGTTCATCTGCAAAAACTAATGAAAAATTAAACAATGATATTCGGTATTCGGCCAAGCGTTTAATTTTATTTGGCTTTGGCCACAAATTTTCATTTTGGTGCATCCCTATTAAATGTTACATTTAATAAATGTGTTGTTGAATAAACTACAGTACATGTCATAAACCAAATATTACTCCTTTTTTCTTCTTCTTCTTCTTCTTCTTCTTCTCCTCCTCCTCCTCCTCCTCCTCCTCCTCCTCCTTCTTCTTCTCCTCCTTTTTCTTCTTCTCCTTCTTCTTCTTCTTCTCCTTCTTCTTCTTCCCTTTTCTTCCTCCTCTTTCTCAGGTCCATCCTCTGCTCCTGGCAGAGAGGGCGGAGACTTACACCGTCTGGTTGCTAAGATACACTCTCCATGTGACTTCAGCACCTCCTCACCCCGCCCACAAAGGTAAGGAGAACAGGAGGGGTGTGGCCAGCTGCATATGAAGACACACACACAGACAGTCAGGGACAGTTAGTCACAGACAGACGATGGAGTCTGATGCTGAGTTTGAAGACGGTAAGAAAACGTGTGTTTGTGTTTGTTTCTCTGTGTGTGTGTGTCTGTGCGTGTATGTGTGTGTGTGTGTGTCTGTGTGTGTGTGAGATTATCAGTTGCTCAAATCTTGACAACATGTCACAATAATAATCTCATAATCTGATATTTGAGGTCATTTACCATGGCAACAGGACAGACTGCTCCTCCGACCATTAACTGACCTGAGTCAGACAGAGGTCAAAGGTCAGTCAGACACATCTGTCCTCAGCTGTCTGATCCTTAGGACATTGGCTGTTCGGGATTTATTTCCGCGCCCCTGTAGCGAGTGAATCTGCCTGTAGTGAAACCAGGGCTAACCGGTGTTTCCCCCTCAGGCTCCACTTCCAAGCCGGACTCAGTTAGCCTCTGCTAGTCTCTGAGCTAGCCCCGGCTCTCCGTTTGGATCCAACCGGAGCACCGAGCCCTGGTTTGTTATTCAGGTTAAAGTGGGAAGAAGCAGCGGGTTTATCGGGCAGCTGAGTGAAGTGGAGCCTGCAGAGGAAACACCGGGACCGTCTGGATGTAATAGTCCGTGGAGGTGCTGCGGTGCTCAGCTGCACAGATAGGAAACCCCTTGGCTGACAGGATGTACCACTCTTTCACTCCGCTCTCTCTCACGCAGGCGCAGAACATACGTGCTATTTGGCCATCGGATGTAGTCCATGTAGTGTGTTCAAATGCAACTGACACAGGGCGACATGAGGCGACGTAGACGACGCAACAGTTGCTTTTGTCGCGGCTAGTTCTTTGATGTTGGTTTGGTGTGTCCGCACCTTTAAAGCTTTTATTGTTTGTATTTTACCTTTCAGCCTGTACATTCAGGTTTAATTCAACATGTCCCAACAGAGACGTCACATTTTGTATATCATGATTTTTTGGACGCTGCACCATAAAACACAATCAATCAATCAATCAATTTTATTTATAAAGCCCAATATCACAAATCACAATTTGCCTCACAGGGCTTTACAGCATACGACATCCCTCTGTCCTTAGGACCCTCACAGCTGATCAGGAAAAACTCCCCAAAAAACCCTTTAACGGGGAAAAAAATCAGTAGAAACCTCAGGAAGAGCAACTGAGGAGGGATCCCTCTTCCAGGACGGACAGACGTGTAATAGACGTCGTACAGAACAGATCAGCATAATAAATTAACAGTAATCTGTATGACACAATGAGACAGAGAGAGAGAGAGAGAGAGAGAGAGAGAGAGAAGGAGAGAAGGTGCCCGGTGTATTATAGGGGGGTCCTCCGGCAGACTAGGCCTAAGTCAGCCTAACTAGGGGCTGGTACAGGGCAAGCCTGAGCCAGCCCTAACTATAAGCTTTATCAAAGAGGAAAGTCTTAAGTCTAGTCTTAAATGTGGAGACGGTGTCTGCCTCCCAGACCGTAACAGGAAGATGATTCCACAGGAGAGGAGCCTGATAGCTGAAGGCTCTGGCTCCTGATCTACTTTTGGAGACTTTAGGGACCACGAGTAACCCTGCGTTCTCAGAGCGCAGTTTTCTGGTGGGATAATATGGCACTATGAGCTCTCTAAGATATGACGGAGCTTGACCATTTAGAGCTTTATAAGTTAACAATAGGATTTTAAATTCAATTCTGGATTTTACAGGGAGCCAGTGCAGAGAAGCTAAAACAGGAGAAATATGATCTTGTTTCTTAGTTCCTGTTAGTACACGTGCTGCTGCATTCTGAATTAGCTGGAGAGTTTTTAAGGACTTACTGGAGCTACCTGATAATAGAGAGTTACAGTAATCCAGCCTTGAGGTAACAAAAGCGTGGACCAATTTTTCTGCATCTTTTCGGGTCAGGATAGGCCTAATTTTCGCAATATTATGCAGATGAAAAAATGCAGTCCGTGAGGTTTGTTTTAAATGAGAATTAAAAGACAAATCTTGATCAAATATTACTCCGAGGTTTCTTAGGGTAGTGCTAGAGGCCAGAGCAATGCCATCTAGAGAAACTATGTCATCAGATAAAGAGTCTCTGAGTTGTTTGGGGCCAAGAACAATAACTTCAGTTTTGTCTGAATTTAACATCAGGAAATTGGTGCTCATCCAAGCTTTTATGTCACACACAGTGTGAAGTTTACCTCTTCAGTCGTCTGATCATCTGACGGGATATTAATCTTTATAGAATCGTAATAAATACAAAATATGAATTATTACAAACAAACTCTCCAGATAATCAAAGCTTCTGTAAACATCAGAGAGAGTATCAGAATATATAACAGTGTATCAGCTGTGACACAGATAGAGAAATAATAATAACACAGAAAATCAAATATCAAACTGAATCTGAGCAGACTGATGATCAGCTGATGTTTGTTTGTTCAACGCTTCGACATCTGAATTTAAGTAAACGTTCTTTAAGTGTCCAGAAAATATAAATCCATGGGCGATAAGGCTGAAAAGTAAATCACAGTATAGCTGGTTCATACTGATCGATGACAATAATTATTGATAATTATTTTATAGCCTATTTAAAATAAGGACCAGGAGAAAATAAATATATTTTAACACATTTATTTTAAACTCAGTAGCTTTCTTCTGATTTATCTGATTAAACTTGTTGAATCGTTTAATCCTCTCTCTTTCTACAAACCTTTATTGTATTCTTTCCATATTTCACCCATTTGTTAGTGAACCTCCATTAATCACACAATTTAAATGTGAAAAGTCTCATTGACTGACCGCCACCTGTGTGTATGTGGAGAAGGAGATGGGTGGAGGGAGCAGAGCTGTGGAAACATCCTGCAGTCCGACATACTATCATGAGTTTAAATAACTTATTAGACAGATATAAAAAGAGAAAGGTGACGTTTAGACAGCAAGCCCAAATTAGCAACTCCACTTTAGAAACAAGCCCAAAAACCGCAACCTGCATCAACCAGTATTTGTAACCAACTTTACAGAAAAACAATCCCAAAGTCGCAGTTTATGAGAGGACCTAGCAACCCTGCTTGTGTTCACACACAAGGATGGCTCAACCAAAACCTGACATTGTTAGCTGTTTGTGTGACACTGTTGCTAGGTTACTAAAGAGCAAGCGAGTGTGTTCATGCAACCAACCTTGCACAGCCTGACTCCAAGGGTAACTTGTGTGGCTTTCCTTGTGTTTTTTCCCACAGAATACAGTAACATTATCAAATGTTATATCAAACGTTTTCTCTATCAATAGCGCATAAGTGTTTATCGCAAGATGATATTTTACCATTTTATTGCCCACCACTAAGCTGTCGTCTCTGATATCTGTATCAGTATCTGTATCAGTATCTGTATTGATATCTGTATCAATATCTGTATTGATATCTGTATCGATCTGGAGTTACATGTGTCGTATATCTGTATTGATATCTGTAATGATATCTATATCAATATCTGAATCAATATCTGGAGTTACATATGTCATATCTGTATCAGTATCTGTATTGATATCTGTATTGATATCTGTATTGATATCTGTAATGATATCTATATCAATATCTGAATCAATATCTGGAGTTACATATGTCATATCTGTATCAGTATCTGTATTGATATCTGTATTGATATCTATAGTTACATGTGTCGTATATTTGTATTGATATCTGTATCGATATCAATATCTGTATCAATATCTGTATTGATATCTGTATTAATATCTGGATTTATATGTGTCATGTATCTGTCAGTCGTGTTCTTTGTGACATCACCGACGATAACTCTGATCTTCCTCCAGTCACCCAGCAGCAGGTGATCACAGTTGCGGCTGATAGTTAGTGATGGAGCTCAGTCTGAGAACATGTAGGACGCCTTGGATACGAGGGGGAGGAGCTTAACTTCAACTGTAACAGGAAGTCAGACTGACCGATGGTTCAGATTCACAGCTGCTGTTTTAATCAGCTCAAATCTCTAAAAAAAAAAAGTTTGTTACAGTCGCGGCGGCTTTAAATAAAGAAACAGTTTCTGTTTCATTTAGAAACTGTTGAATCATCATGGTGTTTACGTGTTAATGTGACCTGGAGCTCAGGTGACTCGAGGATCACACCTGAACGACTCGTCACCTCAGGTTTAATCCAGGAGTTAAATTCATCCGGTGATTGAACAACATTTCTCTCAATTTGTGTTTAACTTTCAATCAATTGTTGATCATCCGTTTATTAATAACAAAGACACAGGAAATGATGTCGGTTATAAAAACACAGGAAGTGATGTCGGTTAAAGCAGAGTTATGTTTTTACTTTAGTTATTAACTTGTTGTTTTGTACTTTTACATATTTGGTTGGTTGGTTGTCTGTTGGGTTGTTTGCTGCTACTTATGTGTTTTAATCTTCTTGGACTGTGAAGCACCTTGAGAAGTCATGTGACTTGTCTGTGTGCTATATAAATATCATTTAGTATTATTATTATTATTATTATTATTACTGTGTGACTGATGGCTGCCTCTGAGCGTGGCCTCTGAACGTGGCGTGTCCGAGCTGACAGTGTCATGTTTCCACAGTGAGATACACACTTTGTTTACTGTCAACAACATGACGTGTTCAGTGTGACGTCAGTTAGTAAATAATAACAATAATCAATCAGTGTTTTTATTCAGTGGTGTTGAAACATTTTGGTGACATCACTGACACAAACATCACACGTTCAGCTGCAGCTGGTTACCATAGCAACAGCCATTGAGCTGTGAACACGGCTCACTGTCAGGACTACAAACACTCCCATGATGCTCTCTGTGTGTTCCAGATGTTCCAAAGAGAGGCGCCCGCCGACAGAGCATGCCCAGTGGTTCCACCATGGACACACCCACCGCCAGAGTGACTGTGAGCACACACACACACACACACACACACACACACACCCCTCCACCCCTCCTCCTCCTCCCAACTGGGCTCAGTCTTCTGTTTCCATGGTAACAGGGCTGAGCTGCTCTAGATCAGCTGACTTGCTCCACCTGCAGGTGAAACAGGTGGAGCACAGACTGAGGTCAGAGATCCTCATGATGACCTGACAGAGTGATGCCTCCTCTCATGAGGAGGCATCACTCTGTCAGGTCATCATGTAACACCTGTATGCAGCCTCGGAGAGGAGGTGACGCCATTTTGGACTGAAGAAGGAGCAACACGGTAAAAACAGTCATCACATGATCTGTTTTTACTGAGGACAGGAAATAACTCTGTTTATACTAGGGATCGACCAATAATCGGCACTGCCGATAATATCCACTGATATTCAGCATTTTTATGATAATCGGCATCTGCCGTTTTTTCCACCGATAGCTGATAAAATACGTTTATTTTAATTAAAACGCGCTCCTTTGGCTCTCATGCAGCCGTCTCTCTCTGCCTGTCTGCCTGAAGTCTGAATGTCCTGCCTACAGCCCCCACTGATTGGCTACACAGCACAAGTGAGTGACAGCCAGTCAACACTGAAGGTAGATGCAGCGCTGCAGGCACACGGAGAGAGAGAGGAGTGGAGAGAGGATTGTCCTTGAAGCGGCAGTGTGATGTTTGAAGGCAAGGCAACAGAAAATGACGAAGTTGCAATAAGAAATCCTCTATGCTGAAGTTTTAAAGACACCACTGTTGATGCTTGATAAACACGCCATCTTCATACTGTATCTCAGTGTCTGCCCCCCCCCCCCCCCCCCCCCCCCCCGGTTGCTCACGAGTCACAACAGGCAGCCATTGGAAACAATAATGTTGTCTAAAACTACTTCACATCGGCTGCTAAAGCTAACGGACATGTAGAAGTTTACTTCAGTGCATTTCAGCTGTGTATGGTCGGTATGGTGCTTGCTTGTGTGTGTGTGTGTGTGTGTGTGTGTGTGTGTGTGTCACGCTGAGAAGAAACTGTTGTCTATGTGCAGCTATGTTGACATGGACTGTGTGTGGGTGTGCGTGTGTCTGTGTACATGCACGCTAGCTTCAGCAACTGATGTGAAGTTGTTTTGTATGGAAGCGAATCGTGACTAATATTTAAATTAAAATGTATTTGCAGAAATGCTTTTTCATTTTAAGATTGTGGCTGCATTATTTGACTCATAAATAAAATTAATCATTAATCATCCTATTTACATTTTAATTTTCTTCTTCAAGACTGTACATTCTTTTACTTAATTAAAATGAAAAAGAAAAAGTCATTTGAGATTTAATTTTCTGAATATGCCCTAGCAAATAGATACCAGAATTCAATTTGAAATGTAAAATTTGAAAATTAAAATGCATTTACAGAAATGCTTTTTCATTTTTAGAATGTGGCTGCATTATTTGACTCATAAATAAAATGAATAATCAGTCATCCTATTGCATTTGCATTTTCTTCTTCAAGACTGCACATTTTATGCCATAATCAAAAAGAAAACAAAGAAGACATTGCTATTTCATTTTCGTGGTCTGCCCTGCAAAATAGTGACCATAATTCGAAAATGATTTAGCAATCTGAGCGGCGCAGGAGAGTGAGGTCAGGAGCCGCCCTTCTTCAGCTGACCATGGTGCTACCCATCTAATACAGTAGGGGGCGGTGTGCACATTTGATATATGGATGCATCACAGATCATGGCGCTCCCTGAGATTGTGCTTTCTAAACATCGTCATTTCCCAAAACTGAATAAAATACCACACATATCAACACAAAACTGCTTTGCTAGCTCAATCGTGTTGTAACTAAGATATCTGCTGGAAAAAATAATTTTTCATGGACTGTTCATTGAGTTACGGAGTTAATACGTCTGCTGCCTTGACAGTCATTTAAACTGGTAGCAGCTTAGTTAGTGTAGCCTGAGTGTCAGACTGAAGCTCCCAGAACCTTCAGTCTGACATGGCTTCCATTGAAGGCAATTTACAAGGGGGAGGGAATTTGATTTTTCCTTAACCAACCGTCGTTCATTGGTCCGTCCAGCGTTTGGACGAGATAAATCGCAAATTCATTGCAGTATGCCAGACCAGAGATGCAAGCCTATTCAGTTGAGTGGGCGGGGTCTATGGTCTGGAACCAGGCTAGTGTCAGTGTTAGTAGGCACTAGGGTTGCTACAGGTTACCTGCACAGCCGTGGGAGTAGGTGGTGATCAGTCACATGTAGGTTAGATAGGGGAGTCACAGTTGATCAGTGTCAGGGAATGAGAATCAGGGGAGGCCACACAGTTTTTCAACCATGTCTGTGTGTGTGTGTGTGTCGAGTGAATGGGTTTTCGTTATAATCGTAGTATTTTTGTCCTTTTGCACGAGCTCGTTTTAAGTCTTTTTTACACTCTGCTTTTTGTAGGTGTTTTTAACGTTTTTGTAAGTCAATAAAGTGTTCAAAGCGGACCATGAAGGACCTCGTGTTTGCACACCAACATGAGTTAAAAATGGCTTCGGATTCCCTCAACTGGCATTTTTGTAGTTGGATTGCCGATATACTCAGCTTGAGTTTATACTTTGTAGACATTGTGATTTCCCAAAACTAAATAATAGTTCAGCAGCTTTTCCGGAGGAAATCCTGTGACATTGACACGTTAAATAATTGTCATACATACTGCCTTGGTTTGATTGTAACCCATACAATATGGTTGTCGAATATTGAATCTGCTCGTGAAATTAATAAATTATGCACAGCTAAGATTAACTGATATGATATGGAGTATCTATTGACATCAGTGTGTAATAAGCCTGGAGGCCATGGCTAACAAGCTGCAGTCAACAAAGACCCTTGTAAACTTGTATACGTTTCATAGATATACTTACACTACTATTAATTCAGCTTTCAGCATGATCTTGATCATGATAGAAATTAAATTGCATCATGCCATCTTGCTGTTCTGCAAAAAAATATCCATTGATCAAAGGAATTGTTGGACTGTATGTTTATCTATATTATCTATATATATTTAATATCAATAAATCATTGCATACATAAGTAATCGTCTTAAGTATTTAGGCTAATATAATTTAGATCTGCCCTGTAAAAGTGTGTGTATAGCGCACTGAATGAGTGTTTGGTGCGAAGATGTTATTACCGCTTGTCATAAGAAAACACAATGCACTCACTCAACACTCATTCAGTGCGCTATACACACACTTTTACAGGGCAGATCTAAATTATATTAGGCAGCTTTGTATGTATGAAAATTATTTAACGTGTCAATATCACAGGGTTTCCCCCGGAAATGTTGCTGGACTGTGTGGTATTTATTCAGTTTGGGGAAATCACGATGTCTACAAAGTATAAGCTATAAGTACAAGTATAAGCTGCTACCAGTTTAAATGACTGTCAAGGCAGCAGACGTATTAACTCCGTAACTCAATGAACAGTCCATGAAAAATTATTTTTTCCAGCAGATATCTTAGTTACAACATGATTGAGCTAGCAAAGCAGTTTTGTGTTGATATGTGTGGTATTTATTCAGTTTTGGGAAATGACGATGTTCAGAAAGCACAATCTCAGGGAGCGCCATGATCTGTGATGCATCCATATATCAAATGTGCACACCGCCCCCCACTGTATTAGATGGGTAGCACCATGGTCAGCTGAAGAAGGGCGGCTCCTGACCTCACTCTCCTGCGCCGCTCAGATTGCTAAATCATTTTCGAATTATGGTCACTATTTTGCAGGGCAGACAACGAAAATGAAATAGCAATGTCTTCTTTGTTTTCTTTTTGATTATGGCATAAAATGTGCAGTCTTGAAGAAGAAAATGCAAATGCAATAGGATGACTGATTATTCATTTTATGTATGAGTCAAATAATGCAGCCACATTCTAAAAATGAAAAAGCATTTCTGTAAATGCATTTTAATTTTCAAATTTTACATTTCAAATTGAATTTTGGTATCTATTTGCTAGGGCATATTTAGAAAATTAAATCTCAAATGACTTTTTCTTTTTCATTTAAATTAAGTAAAAGAATGTACAGTCTTGAAGAAGAAAATTAAAATGCAAATAGGATGATTGATGATTAATTTTATTTATGAGTCAAATAATGCAGCCACAATCTTAAAATGAAAAAGCATTTCTGCAAATACATTTTAATTTAAATATTAGTCACGATTCGCTTCCATAGTTTTGCAGGCTTCATTAGTTCATTTAGACATGCATTTCAAAAGCATAGAAGAATATCAAATAAATTTACTTGGCATTAAAGTAAAAGTACTTATTTTGCTGAAAAAAATTAAATGTGACTGGTATATTAAAAACATGTAATTACAAATTACTTTAATAAAAATAAGTCTGGTAACCACTGAAAGTGTAATCTTTATAAGCTAATTATGCTATTTGATGTAAAAAATAAATAAATAAAAAAAAATCTGAAAAGTAATAACTACTAAAGCTATCAATAAATGAAGTAAGCCAAGGTTCCTGTTCCTGCCACCCTCTTTATTGGTTTGCACTTAATCAGGCTGGATCAGATGTACCTGAGAGAGAACATAAGACATCATTTATTTACTGTTATTTATTTCAGTGAACTTTTATAAATGCTTCTAGAAGATCCCTAAACGTTTTGTTTTTAGATAATTTAACTTATTGCCGAGACTCAAATTTCAGTACTGTGCAGTTCAATTTTTACTTTGATCTTATAAAAAAAAAATCAGGGAGCCATTTCATTTTCAGTGAACTTTAAGAGATCTCTGCACTTTTTGTTTTTTATATAATAAAACAACCAGCCATTTCAACCAAGATTTGCATCAGAGTTTGTGTTATTCTACAAAAGTTTAAGGTCTTTTTATCACAGATTTTCAGTGTACAAAAACAAACAGTATACTGTTGTATTCAGTCTAACCCCAGGTGTGTTATTCTGACACCAAAATTTTAATTTTTACTGCAAATGAATATCAGTTCTAAATATCGGTTATTGGTTTCCTTGACTACTAATAATTGGTATCAGTATCGGCCCTAAAAAACCCATATCGGTCGATCGTAGTTTATACCTGTCAGAGAATGTCAGGTCACCTGTACCTGTCTGCAGCCTAACCTGTGACATCACTGTTTGTTTACCTGTAAAATCAACTCTGATTCGTCCACAGAGAGGAAGAGTTATGAAATATAACTGACAAACATCCTGATGAGTTTCAGAAACAAATTAATCTCCATCACAGGTTTCAAACAGAAAACAAATCAAACTTTAATCAGACTGACATTTTTCTAATAATTAAACAGCTGTTTGATTCGTCAGGTAAAAATAACAACATGTTTCAGACTGAATGTTTATCTCTGAATTATTGACGACTGATTATCAGAAATGATCAGTTTGTCTTTTGGTTTTCAGATCAGAGGGTGAAGTTTTTCTCCATTTATTACTGTTCTATTAACGTTTAACAACATTTAACAACGTTTAACGTTTTATTAATGTTTTATTAACGTTTTATTAATGTTTATTAACATTTTATTAATGTGTATTAACGCTGTATTAATGTTTATTAACATTTATTAACGTTTTATTAATGTTTAGTAACGTTTTGTTAGTATTTATTAATGTTTTATTAATGTTCCTTAACTTTTTATTAATGTTTATGGTTTTATTAATGTTTATTAACGTTTTATTAATGTTCAATCAAGGTTTTATTAATGTAATAAAAACAGTAGGACTGTCCTGATTATAAACTGAAAGTTTCAAGAAATGTTTAAAAAATGCAGTCCAAACTGAAAAGTCCGAGGCACTCCAATATTAAAAATCCTTTATTAAGCACAGGGATATCAACGCGTTTCGACTCAAGTCTCCATCAGGATATGAGCCAGTCAAATTGCAAACAGGTGTTTAAATCACATTAGGAATGTGTGAAAAGATCATGTGACTGGATCATGTGACAGATCAATCAGCCTATGCTGAGAACAGGAAGAAAATAAGTAAATAAACGTATAAATGACAACAATTGCATGACTATGTGTGAATCACAGCAATCGTCAGAATAATGAAAAATACAAATACAAAATTTGTACACGTGTGACTGTCAGATTACAACAACAATGGACAACAAGACATTGATGCAGAAATGTATAAGTAACACAAAACCTGTGACCGGCTGTTCAGAATATGACCAAAAGTAGAGACAGGCAGGAATAGCACAACAACAAAGTTAAAAACATCATAAAAGGGTTGTCAAGCAGAGTGTACATAGACAACTATCACAAGACAGTCAGCACACTACATGTGTAAAAGGACATTGGTACGCCAAAAAAAAAAACCACACAAAAAATATGCTCAGTGCCAAAAGGGCAGTCTACAATAAGCAGAAGGGCAGAGAGACTAAAAGACAGTCGTGCTGCAAATCCAGAAAAATGAAAATATTTAAATTGAATATTTTATAACAAAGACTACGGTGACTTAATGATCCATGTGACCCTGCAAATAAACAAATGATTCCTGTCACTTTAAATGTATTGAGTAGTCCATATAGTTAAACATATAAACACCTGTAACAGAGAACAATAAAGGATGAGCAGTGGCCTTCAATGTGTAAATCCAGAAGGTCTCAAGCTGTAGGAGGCGCTTCAGTCTGTCCCCTCCTCTTAGGCTACTGGGGACTACCTCAATGGCCATGCATTTTAAAGTGTCAGGACTAGTGTGACCAGCAGTTTTGTAATGTTGGGCCACAGGGTAGTTTGGGTTTTGAGTTCGTATGGCGTATTTGTGTTCAGCCAGTCTTTCTTTGAGCTTTCATTTTGTGCGGCCAACATAGAAGCAGCCACATTCACTTAATGTGCTTATTAATAATGCTTTATTAATATTTATTAACGTTTTATTAATGTTCCATCAAGGTTTTATTAATGTTTATAAACGTACTCGTACTCGTCGTCCTCTGCTTATCCGGGTCCGGGTCGCGGGGGCAGCAGCCTCAGCAAAGAAACCCAGACAGTCCTTTCCCCAGCCACTTCCGTCAGCTCTCCCGCGGGAACCCCGAGGCGTTCCCAGGCCAGCCGGGTGATGTAGTCCCTCCAGCATGTTCTGGGGCGGCCCCGAGGTCTCCTCCCGGTTGGACATGCCCGAAACACCTCCCAAGGGAGGCGTCCGGGAGGCATCCTTACCAGATGCCTGAACCACCTCAACTGGCTCCTCTTGATGTGGAGGAGCAGCGGCTCTACTCCGAGTCCCTCCCGAATGTCCAAGCTCCTCACCCTATCTCTAAGGCTGAGCCCAGCCACCCTGCGGAGGAAACTCATTTCAGCTGCTTGTACTCGCGATCTCATTCTTTCGGTCACTACCCAGAGCTCGTGACCATAGGTGAGGATTGGAACGTAGATTGACCGGTAAATTGAGAGCTTCACTTTCTGGCTAAGCTCCCTCTTCACCACAACGGACCGGTTAAGCGCCTGCATCACTGCTGATGCCGCCCCAATCCGCCTGTCAATCTCCCGCTCCATCCTACCCTCACTCGTGAACAAGACCCCGAGATACTTAAACTCCTCCACCTGAGGAAGGACCTCCCCCCTGACCTGGAGTGGGCAATCCACCCTTTTCCGGCTGAGGACCATGGCCTCAGACTTGGAGGTGCTGATTCTCATCCCAGCCGCTTCACACTCGACTACGAACCGCCCAAGCGTGAGCTGGAGGTCACTGTTCGATGGAGCTAGGAGGACCACATCATCCGCAAAAAGCAGGGACGAGATCCTCCCGTCACCAAACCTGACACCCTCCACCACTCGGCTGCGCCTAGAAATTCTGTCCATAAAAGTTATGAACAGAACCGGTGACAAAGGGCAGCCCTGGCAGAGTCCACGGCCACAGCTCGCAACCGCCGCCTCGACAGTGGCAGAGCGGAACAAGGCCCATTCGGACTCAATGTCCCTCTCTGCCCTTGGGACGCGGTCGAAGCTCTCCCGGAGGTGGGAGTTGAAGATCATCTGGACAGGTTCTTCCGCCAGGCGTTCCCAGCAGACCCTCACTGTTCGTTTGGGCCTGCCAGGTCTGGGCAGCGTCTTCCCCCACCATTTGATCCAACTCACCACCAGGTGGTGATCAGTTGACAGCTCTGCTCCTCTCTTCACCCGAGTGTCCAGAACATATGGCCGCAGGTCAAATGATACGACTACAAAGTCGATCACTGATCTGTGCCCTAGGCTGTCCTGGTGCCACGTGCACCGATGGACATCCTTATGTTTGAACATGGTGTTAGTTATGGCCAAACTGCGACCCGCACAGAAGTCCAATAACTGAACACCACTCGGGTTCAGATCGGGCAGGACGTTCCTCCCAATCATGCCCCTCCAGGTCCCGCTGACATTGCCCACGTGAGCGTTGAAGTCCCCCAGCAGAACAATGGAGTCCCCGGTCGGGGCATTGTCCAGCACCCGTCCCAGGGACTCCAAAAAGGGCAGGTACTCTGAACTGTTGTTCGGTGCATAAGCACAGTCAGGACCTGTTCCCCGACCCGAAGGCGCAGGGAAGCAACCCTTTCGTCCTCCGGGGTAAACCCCAACGTACAGGCAGAGAGTCTGGGGGCTATCAGAAAGCCCACCCCGGTCCTCCGCCTCTCACCCAGAGCAACTCCAGCGAAGGAGAGAGTCCAACCCCTCTCAAGGACTAGGGTTCCAGACCCGGAACTATGTGTCGAGGTGAGGCCGACTATATCTAGCCGGTAGCGCTCAACCTCTTCCACAAGCGAGAGAGCCAACTTCTGTAACCGAGGATCGGACCGCCAAGGCCCCCGCCTTGGTCTGCTGCCCAATCCACATTGCACCGAACCCTTCTGGATCCCTCTGCGGGTGGTGGGCCTGCAGGGGGACGAGCCCATGTAGCCGGTTCGGGCCGGGCCCCATGGGCGAAGGCCCGACCACCAGGCGCTCGCCCACGGGCCCCAACCCCAGGCCTGGCTCCAGGGCAGGGCCCCAGTAACCCTCCAGGCCAGGTACATGTATCCTTGTTTGTGTCAATCATGAAGGGTCTTCTGAACCGTTCTTCGTCTGACCCTTCGCCCAGAACCAATCTGCCATGGGAAACCCTAACAGGGGCAAAATGCCCCCGACAGCGTAGCTCCTAGGGTCATTAGGGCACTCAAACTCCACCACGATAAGATGACGGTTCTCGGAGGAGGTTTATAAACGTTTTATTAATGTTCCATCAAGGTTTTATTAATGTATATTAACTTTTTTAATGTTCCATAAATGTTTTATTAATATATTATTAATATTTAATTAATGTTTTACTAATGCTTTATTAATATTTATTAACGTTTTATTAATGTTTTACTAACGTTTTATTAATGTTTATTAACATTTTAGTAACTATTAATGTTTTATTAGTGTCATTAACTCTTTATTAACATTTTTAATGTTTTATTAATGTTAAAAATTTTAGTAATGTTTTATTAATGTTTAACATTTTATAAATGTTTATTAATTAGGGGTGTAACGGTACACAGAAATCACGGTTCGGTACGTACCTCGGTACACAAGTCACGTTTTTTTTTTCGGTACAGTAATAAAAAAAACAGACAACTATTAAATATCTTGTTCTTTATTGGTAACCTTATTAACGTACCACCACAGCAGTTTACTCTTTTTTTTACACAAATTTTGAATGAAATAAATATAAAATCCTGCTTTTTCACATTGTTTGAATGAAAATAGAAATATATAAAATTTAAAAAATAAAATCTTGCTTTTTATTTTACACATTTTTGAATGAAAAATAGAAATATAAATTTCTGCTTAAACAATTTTACTCAAATAAAATAAAGTATAGTTCAGCTTTAAAGCCTGCTCAGATTCAGTTTTACTAGGAACTTACTTAGCTTTCCCACTTTGTTAAAGTGCAGTAAACAAAACATGCTTATGTCTAAAGTGCAGCTAAAACAACTCAAATATAAAAAAGTACAGTGTAGCTGTAACAAAGTCAGCTTTAAAGCCTGCTCAGATTCAGTTTTACTGGGAACTTACTTAGCTTTCCCACTTTCTTAAAGTGCTGTAAACATAACATGCTTCCGCATCTAAAGTGACACCATCTGAGTTTTAAGAGTAGCATTTAACAGAAACAGCTCCCCCTTTCATTTCACTCATCATCATCATCAACTTTAATATTTTTAGCCAGAAAAATTAATTTATCCACATTCTTAACTGTTAGGGATGCTCTGCAAGCAGAAACGATGTCCCCCAGCTGTAGAAAATACTCTTTCGCTGGGAACCGATGTCGCGGGTACAGCAAGGTATCGCTTTGCCAATTTGGCAACACGGGGATATGTGAGTTCATGGATCCTCCACCATTCTAGTGGGTTGCACTCCAGATCAGGGGTGTCTGCTGCCCTATATGAGGTAACCTCTTGTGTCACCAGCTGAAAAGTGTTCTTTTGTCCCACCTGACTCTTGAAGAGCCAACCCAACAGCTCAACTACAGCAGACTTCTTGGCAGGAGGAGAGGAATTACCAGCATCTGGGCAAGGAGAGAAGTCCACTTCACCTCGCTGCCCTCTCTCTGAGGAGGAACTCACACCTGTGGTACCTTTTAGCCTCCTTTCCCTGCAACATACATTAAATTAGTTATAATGACACTGAAGGAAAGGTAATTTAAAGTACATTACAGAGGAAGAAATATTAATTTCAGTTTTATTTATATAGCACGTTAACCAGTAGACTGTCACAAAGATGCTTTACAGAATCAAACAGTCCAATTCAGCAGCCTGGCTCCTGGGCCAGCTCTGGTCCTCCATGGTAGCACAGGGGGGAAAAAACTCTATTTACAGAGAAAAAAATCCTGATACGGTGGTCAGAAATACACGACAGGCACTACATTAAAACATTGAAATTAAAATAGAAAAAACATAAAAGTGCTATTCAAAATGAATAAAACAAGTGGATAAAATAGCCGTGAAACTGGACAGGTTTCAAATTATGCACACAGTGAAATTAATATACAATACCTGTGGCTGATCTTTCCCTGGGGAGGAATGTGACAGCTCTTTCCCTAAAATTAGCACAATACCTGTTCCTCCATGGTAATCTCAGTGATGAGATTTTCGTAGATTCTGTTGCAGCAGGCGTTGTCCACATGGGGAAGGGACTTGAGTCTTGGGTCAAGAGCTGTACATTTGTTGAGGAAGTCTTGAGTGTCCATGTCTGGGGTATCTGCCCTCCAGGTTCTCCCTGATGGCCGCTTTGATGTCCCTCACAGTTGGACTGTCTTCATCATTGGGTTGCACAGCCATAAGCACTGTGGTTCTGGCAGGGCTGCCCCTGACCAAACTGGGGCCCTAAGCGAAATTTTATTTGGAGGCCCCCATCCCAAATGTATCATAGGTACAAAATGGCCGTACAACAACTTGCCATTTAACTTGACAATCTTTACTGGCAATAACAAATGTACTGTAGATACAGTAGTTTGGCTGTATGAGTCAAATAAAATAAAAAAAATCAACCTGAAATAAATAAATATTAAATAAAAATAACTAAATAAATAAACAAATCTGAGTCACAAATAGCCATCAGTTACTCATCAAAAGAAAGTAACTTCCACCACCTCAATCCCCCACCCTTGATTAAACACTGAAAATAAAATAAAAGTGGGAGACAGGTTTTTCCTATTTAATCTTATTTTGTTATATTTCTCCCTCTCTCCTCTCTGGAGGCATCCGATCTCCCTCAGCCCTCCGCCTCTCCTACCTTAATTAAACACTGAAAACAGAAATAAAATACAGAGACATTCTTTTCTATTTTCATCTTATTTAGCTATATTTCTCCCTCTCCCCTCTCTGGGAGCATCCGACCTCCCAGCCCCGCACATACCCCCAAGGCTTGGGTCTCCCCCTCAGTGGAGCCCGCCCGCCCTCCCGGCCGGCACAGTCCTGAGGCTCTTTTGGACGACATGTGGACAACTCTTCACCTGCTGCAGCTCTGCAAGTGCCTGCCAGCGCACCCCTCTTATTGTTCAGATGTCGAGTGCTGTCAATCACTGCAGCGACGCATGGGCGGTCAGGTCTCTTCTCTCGTTCCTCGAGCTGATTCTACACGCACCTCATGGTAGTGCATGTGCGGATCCATTGCGCATATGCGCAAATGCGTCCCCTCGCGCAAAATGTGGCCTCCCATGGAAATTGAGGCCCTACTCACAGCGCGTGTTCGGCGTTTAGGGAGGGGCGGCCCTGGGTTTTGGTGGGCAGGATCATTGATGCTGATGGTGACTTTGCTGTGCTCATCATTGTTGTGGCACTTTTGAGTGGCTTGAGTACCTTAATTATCTCCTCTGCCAGGTTCACATCCTGATCAGACAGAGCAGCTGTGTTATGTTTCTTGAGGACTTTTTCAGTCAGGGCTGAGTACACTGGTACTTGCTGTTCCAGGTATCTCTCCAGCATATCATAGCTGGGGTTCCAGCGGGTGGGAACATCATGGATAAGCTTGTGTTTTTTTATGCCCAGCATCTCGTTTGGTCTGCAGTATGTGTGCTGCTGTTGTGCTGTGGTGAAAAAAGGACACAAGTTTTCTCACTCTTCCTAGCAGCCTGGACACTTGGTTGACAGCTGTTCCTTTTTGAGAAGCTAAATTGATTGTGTGAGCAAAACAACCAATTTGGGGCCCAAGTCCAGCTTCACTCACTGCTTTTACAATATTTCTTGCATTGTCAGTGGTGACTGTTATTGGTGATCCTGGTCTCTCCAACTTCCACTCCACGACTGTGGCCTTAAGCACCTCTGCCAGGTTTGTGCTTGTGTGTTGGTCATATATCGGGCGAGTTTGCAGAACATGGCTTTTAATCTCCCACTCAGACGTGATGTGCTGTGCTGTCACCTTTAAGAAGCCCTCTGTTGCTCGGGACGTCCACCCATCCGTTGTGAGTGCTACTGAGGGAGCCTTGGACAGGTCGTGGACAACAGTGGCTTTAACGTGTTTATACAGATGTGGTATGATGACTTCACTCATGTAGGGACAAGAAGGCATTTTAAACCGCGGCTCAATCACCTTCATCATGTGTATGAATCCTCTGTTTTCAACGACGGAATACGGTCACATACGGTCTTTCTTTTTAAACGACGACGATATCGTAGTTTGCACCAAATTGCTCTTTCTAGTCGTGCCGGTTAACGTTCAAACTCGGGTTGTGTCGCTTTCGATGCGTTAGCATGTTAGACGTGTTTCCAAGTACATAGCCGACCGCTGTTCTGCAGTGTCGGCACACTGCTTTTGTCTTGTCCACTTGTTTATTTCCATCTTCGTATTTTACCCTGAAACCAAAGTGTTCCCAAATGGGGGATTTAAGGTTTGAGGGTGGGTCTTCAGGTTCGTCAGGCTCACTTGCCATGTTGCACTACACAAAGTGGAGGTGGAGATTAACGGTCGAACTCGGTCCGTCACTCAATTACGTCCGTCGGGGAACTAGATATTTTAAATGGTTCGGCTCGCAAAAACTGAATTAAAATAAAATAAAATAAAATAATATAATAATAAATAAATAAAATAATATACGTCTGGTTAATGTTTTACTAATGTTTGATTAACGTTTTATTATTTTTTTAATGTTTTATTAATGTTTTATTAATGTTTATTAATGTTTTACTAATGTTTTATTAACGTTGTGTCTGATGTTTCATAAGTGACACAAAAATGGTTTAACAGTTTTGTGTAATTTTTACCTTCCAAAATTTGTCTTCTACATTTTGGAGATTTTTCCAAATTTCCAAACAACGAGAAACTGTAAAAATAAAAATTATTGTGGGATTTTCAAATTTCAGACGGTCCGTGAGCAAATCATGTGCAACAAAATGCTTCATCACAAAAGAAACAAAATATTTTAAAATAGGAATATTTTATAAAAATGTATGTTTCATTTAAAATTTGTCCAAAAACAAACTTTTTGAATGAAAATGGTGAAAAACTGAAGGTTGTATCAGCTTTAAACATTTGACATCAAATGTGCCCGTGGAGGTTCGACCCACATCAGGACTGTGGTCACATGACATCACCAACAGTAGTGACATCATCAGAGGACTGATCAGGTGTTCCTTTGCTAAGACTCTGAAGTCAAACTGGTCCAGACCAGGTGAGGTCTGCAGCATCTATGACCATGGAGACAGACTCACACTCAAAACACACTGATGTCATTTCCTGGTTCACTTGACATCACATGTTCGGAGGGGATTAATGTTTGATGATGTCATCAGTCAGAACTCAGTGTTACTGATGAAAGACGAATGTCTGACTCTTTCCTCCTCCTCTTCCTCCTCCTCTTCCTCTTCCTCCTCCTCCTTCTCTTCTTCCTCCTCCTCCTCCTCTTCCTCCTCAGGGTTTCCTGTCCCGGAGGTTGAAGCAGTCTCTCCGTCGGACTCGTTCTCAGCCCAAACTCTGTCGTCCTGGCAGCGTGAGGATCGACCAGACGTCCTCTGCTGACTCCAGGTAACTGATATATCACTGATAATCAGTCAAAACCCTCCATCAGTGATCAATCAGCTCAGACCTGGACCCTGCTCAGACCTGGACCCAGCAGGGGGCCATGTGCCAGGTGAGTCCACCAACCTTACAGTGGATCCGATGTGTTCAGAGTCCAGGTCTGCCAAACATTCAGGGACCTCGAGACCACATGAACCTTATCACCTGAGACCACATGAACCTTATCACCTGAGACCACATCAATCAATCAATCAATCAATCAATCATTTTTATTTATAAAGCCCAATATCATAAATCACAATTTGCCTCACAGGGCTTTACAGAATACGACATCCCTCTGTCCTTAAGACCCTCACAGCTGATCAGGAAAAACTCCCCAAAAAAAAACCTTTATCGGGGAAAAAAACGGTAGAAACCTCAGGAAGAGCAACTGAGGAGGGATCCCTCTTCCAGTACGGACAGACGTGCAATAGATGTCGTACAGAACAGATCAGCATGATAAATTAACAGTAATCTATATGACACAATGAGACAGAGAGAGACAGAGAGAGAGAGAGATGCAGGTAATGACAGTAGCTTACAACAATGTTAATGAAAGTAATAATATTATAGTTATAGTTCTGGCTACTGTGATTCAATATCAATCAATCAATCAATCAATTTTATTTATAAAGCCCAATATCACAAATCACAATTTGCCTCACAGGGCTTTACAGCATACGACATCCCTCTGTCCTTAAGACCCTCACAGCTGATCAGGAAAAACTCCCCCAAAAACCCTTTAACAGGGGAAAAAAATGGTAGAAACCTCAGGAAGAGCAACTGAGGAGGGATCCCTCTTCCAGGACGGACAGACGTGCAATAGATGTCGTACAGAACAGATCAGCATAATAAATTAACAGTAATCTGTATGACACAATGAGAGAGAGAGAGAGAGAGAGAGAGAGAGAGAGAGAGAGATGCAGGTAATGACAGTAGCTTACAACAACGTTAATGAAAGTAATAATATTATAGTTATAGTTCTGGTTACTGTGGTACAATATGTTGAAAGTATGCATTAATATCTGACAGTATACATGTGTGACAATAGTCATATGTGTAAAATAACAGTAGAAGTATGACTAATGACTAATGATGGCAGCAGCAGCAGCAGGAGGCATCTGGCAGGACCACGGCAGCAGCACAACCACACACGTCACGCTGTCCAGGCACCGCTGTGATATGAGTTAATCTGAGAGACAGTGGAGCACAAAGGCTCCGGAGAAGAAGCCGAGTTAGTGACATCCAGAATGGCCGAGTTAGCAAGATGCAGTAATAGAATGAGAGAGAGAGAGAGAGAGAGAGAGAGAGAGAGAGAGAGAGAGAGAGAGAGAGAGAGAGAGAGAGAGAGAGAGAGAGAGAGAGAGAGAGAGAGAGAGAGAGAGAGAGAGAGAGAGAGAGAGAGAGAGAGAGAGAGAGAGAGAGAGAGAGAGAGAGAGAGAGAGAGAGAGAGAGAGAGAGAGAAGGAGAGAGAGAGAGAGAGAAGGAGAGAGAGAGAGAGAGAGAGAGAGAGAGAGAGAAGGAGAGAGAAGGAGAGAAGGTGCCCGGTGTATTATAGGGGGGTCCTCCGGCAGACTAGGCCTAAGTCAGCCTAACTAGGGGCTGGTACAGGGCAAGCCTGAGCCAGCCCTAACTATAAGCTTTATCAAAGAGGAAAGTCTTAAGTCTAGTCTTAAATGTGGAGACGGTGTCTGCCTCCCGGACCGTAACAGGAAGATGATTCCACAGGAGAGGAGCCTGATAGCTGAAGGCTCTGGCTCCTGATCTACTTTTGGAGACTTTAGGGACCACGAGTAACCCTGCGTTCTCAGAGCGCAGTGTTCTGGTGGGATAATATGGCACTATGAGCTCTCTAAGATATGACGGAGCTTGACCATTTAGAGCTTTATAAGTTAACAGTAGGATTTTAAATTCAATTCTGGATTTTACAGGGAGCCAGTGCAGAGAAGCTAAAACAGGAGAAATATGATCTTGTTTCTTAGTTCCTGTTAGTACACGTGCTGCTGCATTCTGAATTAGCTGGAGAGTTTTTAAGGACTTACTAGAGCTACCTGATAATAGAGAGTTACAGTAATCCAGCCTTGAGGTAACAAAAGCGTGGACCAATTTTTCTGCATCTTTTCAGGTCAGGATAGGCCTAATTATCGCAATATTACGCAGATGAAAAAATGCAGTCCGTGAGGTTTGTTTTAAATGAGAATTAAAAGACAAATCTTGATCAAATATTACTCCGAGGTTTCTTACCGTAGTGCTAGAGGCCAGAGCAATGCCATCTAGAGAAACTATGTCATCAGATAAAGAGTCTCTGAGTTGTTTGGGGCCAAGAACAATAACTTCAGTTTTGTCTGAATTTAACATCAGGAAATTGGTGCTCATCCAATTTTTTATGTCTTTAAGGCAGTTATGGAGTTTAGTTAATTGATTACTTTCTTCTGGCTTCATCGATAAATACAACTGAGTATCATCCGCATAACAATGGAAATTTATAGAGTGATTTCTAATGATGTTACCTAAAGGAAGCATATATAGAGTAAATAGGATTGGTCCGAGCACAGAACCTTGCGGAACTCCAAAACAAACTTTGGTACGTAAGGATGATTCATTACGAACGTCAACAAATTGAAAACGATCAGATAAATAAGATTTAAACCAGCTCAGTGCAGAACCTTTTAGGCCAATTAAGTGATCCAGTCTCTGCAGTAGAATTTGATGGTCAATTGTGTCAAACGCTGCACTAAGATCTAATAAAACAAGTACAGAGACAAGTCCTTTGTCTGAAGCAATCAGAAGGTCATTTGTAACTTTAACTAGTGCTGTCTCAGTGCTATGATGCACTCTAAATCCTGACTGAAATTCCTCAAATAAATTATTATCATGGAGAAAATCACACAGCTGGTCTGCGACTACTTTCTCAAGGATCTTTGACATAAAGGGAAGATTAGATATTGGTCTATAGTTGGCTAACACCTCTGGATCCAGGGTGGGCTTTTTTAGTAGAGGTTTAATTACAGCTACCTTAAAAGACTGTGGTACATAGCCTGTTAATAAGGATATATTGATCATATCTAATATATGAGTGTTAACTAAAGGAAAGACCTCCTTAAGTAGCCTAGTTGGGATGGGGTCTAAGAGACACGTTGTTGATTTAGAAGCAGAAATCACTGCTGTCAATTCTTGAAGAGAAATTGGGGAGAAGCAATCTAAATATATATTAGGTTTTACAGCTGTGTTTGAGGTTAGATATGTAGGCCTACCATCTGATGGCAGGAGGTCATGAATTTTGCCTCTAATAGTTAGAATTTTGTCATTAAAAAAGCTCATAAAATCATTACTGCTAAGGGCTAAAGGAATACAAGGCTCAATAGAGCTTTGACTCTCAGTCAGCCTGGCTACAGTGCTGAAAAGAAACCTGGGGTTGTTCTTATTGTCTTCTATTAATGCTGAGTAATAGTTTGCTCTGGCATTGCGGAGGCCCCTCTTATAGGTTTTGAGACTGTCTGTCCAGATTAAACGAGATTCTTCCTGTTTGGTTAATCGCCAATTCCTTTCGAATTTTCGCGATATTTGTTTTAACCTACGGGTTTGAGAGTTATACCAAGGAGCGAACTTTCTTTGCTTTTTTAACTTCTTTTTAAGAGGAGCTACAGAGTCGAGTGTTGTTCGCAGCGAGCCTACGGCGCTATCGACAAAATTATCAATTTGGGAGAGGTTAAAGTCGGCACGGGAAACCTCTGTTACTGAAGGTATTGGTATTGAATTTAACGATGAAGTAATCTTTTACTTAAATTTCGCGACAGCACTATCTGATAAACATCTAGTATAGTAACTGTTGTTGAGTGGCGTGTAATCAAGTAAAAAGAAATCAAAAGTAATCAGATAATGATCCGATAGCGAGGGATTCTGTGGAAAGACTTTTAGGTTATCAATTTCAATTCCATACGTCAGAACTAGATCGAGGGTATGGTTAAAACAGTGAGTGGGTTCACGTACACCCTGACTGAAGCCAATGGAGTCTATTAATGAGATAAACGCGGTAGCCAGGGAGTCATTATCAACGTCGACATGAATGTTAAAATCGCCTACAATAATAACTTTATCTGATTTAAGAACTAAACTGGATAAAAACTCTGAGAATTCAGATACAAATTCAGAATACGGGCCAGGAGCACGGTACACTATAACAAATAAAAGTGGCTGCGAGGTTTTCCAGGTCGGGTGTAAAAGACTAAGAATGAGGCTTTCAAATGAATTATAATCTAGTTTAGGTTTAGGGCTGATTAACAGACTAGAGTTAAAAATGGCTGCAACTCCCCCTCCTCGGCCGCTGCCTCGAGGAATGTGGGTATTATTATGACTGGGAGGAGTGGACTCATTTAGACTAATATATTCATCTTGACACAGCCAGGTTTCAGTGAGACTGAGTAAATCAATATGATTATCTGATATTAATTCGTTTACTAACACTGCTTTAGACGACAGAGACCTGATATTTAACAGTCCGCATTTAATTCTCCTGTTTTGTCTTTCTGTCACAGAAGAGGTTTTAATTTTTATGAGGTTGTTATGCACAACTCCTCTTTGTTTAATTTTAGATTTAAATAATTTAGGTGGTCGGGGGACAGACACCGTTTGTATAAAACTATGAAAACTATGGCTGGGTAACTGAACTAGAAGCTCAGAGAGGCGTTTAGGACTGCGACTCTCTGTCCTGGTCTCAACTCTGGGTTGTCAGGGATTTAAATTACTAATAAAGTTTGCCAGGTTCCTAGAAATGAGAGCAGCTCCATCCAAAGTGGGATGAATGCCGTCTCTCCTAATAAGACCAGGTTTTCCCCAGAAAGTTTGCCAATTATTAACGAAACCCACATCGTTTGCTGGACACCACCTGGACAGCCAGCGATTAAATGATGACATGCGGCTAAACATGTCATCACTGGTCAGATTTGGGAGGGGTCCAGAGAAAACTACGGAGTCCGACATTGTTTTTGCGTATTCACACACCGAGGCAATATTAATTTTAGTGACCTCCGATTGGCGTAACCGGGTGTCATTGCCGCCGATGTGAATAACAATCTTACTGAATCTACGTTTAGCTTTAGCCAGCAGTTTTAAATTTGACTCAATGTCGCCCGCTCTGGCCCCAGGGATACATTTGACTATGGCCGCTGGTGTTGCTAACTTCACGTTCCTCAGAATAGAGCTGCCAATAACCAGAGTTTTATCCTCAGCGGGTGTGTCACTGAGTGGGGAAAAGCGGTTGGAAACGTGAACAGGCTGGTGGTGAGCCGTGGGCTTCGTCTTGGAGCTGTGCTTCTGGCGGACCGTAACCCAACCTCCCGGCTGAACGGGAGTTGCCGGAGGACAGTTAGCAGAGGCTAAGGCTATGCTATGTGGCTCCGCACCGGCTACAGGGGGCTGGCTAACTACCGCAGCTACTGAATGGTTTTCCATGGTGCGGAGCCACGCTTCTAATTCACTAAGCCTCGCCTCCAACGCAGCAAATAAGCTACACTTGTTACAATTACCACTGTCGCTAAAGGAGGCAGAGGCATAACTGAACATGTGACACACCGGGCAAGAAAGAGCAGGAGAAGGGGAAGCCATGGCTAAGCTAAAGTAGCTAACAACGCTAAGAGCGTGCAAACAACAGCTAGGAGATAAGCGAGAAGGTCACAGAAAGAAGGAGAGCTGTAAGTGCTTAAACAGAACCAGTGTGGGTTAAGACTTGGAAGTAGACGTTAAAGCAACTGAGGTGAGAAAGCAGGGTAGCAGAATTCACCAGAGCAGTACAGAGACGCTGTCACAGAAACACCGGAAATGACACAACTTGCTTACCGCAATACGTCAGCACGCAATTCACCAGTTTGCAGCCCCTTTCAATATGTTGAAAGTATGTATTAATATCTGGTAATATACATGTGTGACAATAGTCATATGTGTATAATAACAGTAGAAGTATGACTAATGACTAATGATGGCAGCAGCAGCAGCAGGAGGCATCTGGCAGGACCACGGCAGCAGCACAACCACACACGTCACGCTGTCCAGGCACCGCTGTGATATGAGTTAATCTGAGAGACAGTGGAGCACAAAGGCTCCGGAGAAGAAGCCGAGTTAGTGACATCCAGAATGGCCGAGTTAGCAAGATGCAGTAATAGAATACGAGAGAGAGAGAGAGAGAGAGAGAGAGAGAGAGGGAGAAGGAGAGAAGGTGCCCGGTGTATTATAGGGGGGTCCTCCGGCAGACTAGGCCTAAGTCAGCCTAACTAGGGGCTGGTACAGGGCAAGCCTGAGCCAGCCCTAACTATAAGCTTTATCAAAGAGGAAAGTCTTAAGTCTAGTCTTAAATGTGGAGACGGTGTTCATCCAGGCTTTTATGTCTTTAAGGCAGTTATGGAGTTTAGTTAATTGATTACTTTCTTCTGGCTCCACATGAACCCTATCACCTGAGACCACATGAACCTTATCACCTGAGACCACATGAACCCTATCACCTGAGACCACATGAACCTTATCACCTGAGACCACATGAACCTTATCACCTGAGACCACATGAACCCTATCACCTGAGACCACATGAACCCTATCACCTGAGACCACATGAACTGGACCTCGAGACCACCTTTTCAGGTGGACCCAGTCATGGGTTGACCTATCATGCTCTGGGGTCAGGCTGTTAAAACCTCCTCAGATTGTTGTACCTTTCTGTTGAGCTGACGGGGCAACACAGGTGTGTCATCAGGTGTGTTGTCAGGTGTAGGCCTTGAGGTGCTGGCCCCGCCCCCTCAAGTGGAGAAGAAGACCTGGTGTGGGAGTCAGAGATGCGTTACTGTCTGGGGGGGGGCACTGAGTAGTCTTGATGAACCAGACCAGAATCTGTGGTGTCCCTCAGAGAGGACCTCACCTGCAGGGGGACGAACTATCACTGACACAGTGTTGAGAGGTTGTGATGATGTCACTGGATGGGTATCACCATGGTAACCATGAAAGAAGGGTTGACTGTTTTCCTACGAACATGTTTAACAGGTTCAAGACAGAGAGGGCTGAGACCACATCTGTACATCAGGAACTGAGACAGGGTTGGGGAGCACTGAGAGGAAAGAGGAGAGGACAGGACAGGACAGGACAGGACAGGAGATGAAGAGAGGAGATGAGGAGAGGAGAGGAGAGGAGAGGAGAGGGGAAGTAGGGCAGCCTCACTGCAGGGGAGGGGCCACTGCTGACAGAGAGGGAGGTCGAGGCTCAAAGAGACAGAGCTGCTGAGCCGTGTAGCATTGATAGCAACAAACTAACAGACAGACAGACAGACAGACACAGAAAGACAGTCTTCAGCGTTTCAACCAAACAGCATCAGGATCAGCAGGTCCTCCATCTTCCTTCCTCTCTCCTCCTCCTCCTGCTGCTGCTGCTTGCTTCCGAAGGAGAACATGGATCCATAACCCCCCATCCTCCTCCTCCTCCTCCTCCTCCTCCTCTTCCTCTTCCTCCTCTTCCTCTTCCTCTTCCTCCTCGTCCTCCTCCGCCTCCTCCTCAGCATTCACACAGGATGCTCGGTGAGTATCTGCACCGACTCTGCACGCATTAAACAGCCTTTGTCCTCTGAACAGATAAATGAGCTGCAGTGTGTGTGTGTGTGTGTGTGTGTGTGTGTGTGTGTGGAGGGGGGGTGGCTGTGTTACCTGATTTGCATGACCATACATGCTGCGTTTGTGTGTGTGTGTGTGTGTGTGTGTGTGTGTGTGTGTGTGTGTGTGTTAGCCTTCAGTCTGCACACAGCTAGTCTGGTATGTTAGCATGTGGCTAAGCTAGACACACGCTGTTTGCCAAAATGTTCAGCTAAACCATGTTAACACACACACACTCAGACGTCCCTGGCGAATTAGCTCAGTAAGCTGCTAACATTAAGCAGCTCGTTAAGATAATGACCAGAGCTAACAAGCTAACGGAGGGACAGCAGAATATCCTGAAGGCTTTAGACCTGTGTGTGTGTGTGTGTGTGTGTGTGTGTGTCAGAGGTCACAGTCCCCCCCCCCCCCCCCCCCCCCCCCCCCCCAGTCAGCTGTGTTTTTATAATCAGATGTTTTAATTTGACAAAAAATTTTGACTGTGTTTTTAGAGATATTAAATTTCATCTGACACATCTTTGTTGACTCGACATGACTTCATCTAAAACATTAAAAAAAAAAAACAAAAAAAAAAACAGCTGGGCTGTGACTACGTACAGATTAACACCGGGGCTGTGACTACGTACAGATTAACACCAGGGCTGTGACTACGTACAGATTAACACCAGGGCTGTGACTACGTACAGATTAACACCAGGGCTGTGACTACGTACAGATCAACACCGCATCATGCCATCATTTCAAACTCAACACTTCCTGTATTTCTTTCAAATTAAAAGCCACTTATAATTTCAGCATTTTCTAAAGACACTGTTATTGTGAAACATCTTCAGGAACTTCCTGTGGACGGACAGATTTTATGACTCCACCATGACCTGATCTGACACAGAGACTGTAGGAACAGACAAAGATATGGTGTAGTTTGAACCTGGCGTTACTGTTGCAGTACTTTGACTTTCTTTTTATTTCCTCTTCCTGTGTTTACTAAATGTTTACTGAATGTTGTTGCTGGACATTTATTTGATGCCCCAAACACCAAGGCGAATTCTGTGTAACTGAAAACCTACTTAATGATAAACCTTCTTCTTCAGACTGCTACACCCATGCGACAAATAACCAGCCTACAGTCTGTTAGCTCCATGATGACATATTATGGGAATTATCATTAATATGCTAACAGAATTTAGCATCTTGATCTTCATAATATACTTTTAAAAAAACAATCAATTTTACTTCACATGCTAAACATGAAAATAACGTGTGCTCGTACTCACAAGACATATTTCCTTTTCTCTGTGGAAACAAACTGACAGCGACTGACTCCACATTACTAAGTCTAATGCTATGACTATGTAGGTATGTACAGTGGGGCCGTGACTACGTAGGTATGAACAGTGGGGCCGTGACTACGTAGGTTTATACAGTGGGGCCGTGACTACGTAGGTATGAACAGTGGGGCCGTGACTACGTAGGTATGTACAGTGGGGCCGTGACTACGTAGGTTTATACAGTGGGGCCGTTACTACGTAGTAATGAACAGTGGGGCCGTGACTACGTAGGTATGAACAGTGGGGCCGTGACTACGTAGGTATGAACAGTGGGGCCGTGACTACGTAGGTATGTACAGTGGGGCCGTGACTACGTAGGTTTGTACAGTGGGGCCGTGACTACGTAGGTTTATACAGTGGGGCCGTTACTACGTAGTAATGAACAGTGGGGCCGTGACTACGTAGGTATGTACAGTGGGGCCGTGACTACGTAGGTTTGTACAGTGGGGCCGTGACTACGTAGGTTTGTACAGTGGGGCCGTGACTACGTAGGTATGTACAGTGGGGCCGTGACTACGTAGGTATGTACAGTGGGGCCGTGACTATGTAGGTATGTACAGTGGGGCCGTGACTACGTAGGTATGAACAGTGGGGCCGTGACTACGTAGGTTTGTACAGTGGGGCCGTGACTACGTAGGTATGAACAGTGGAGCCGTGACTACGTAGGTATGAACAGTGGGGCCGTGACTACGTAGGTATGAACAGTGGGGCCGTGACTACGTAGGTATGTACAGTGGGGCCGTGACTACGTAGGTATGAACAGTGGGGCCGTGACTACGTAGGTATGAACAGTGGGGCCGTGACTACGTAGGTATGTACAGTGGAGCCGTGACTACGTAGGTATGTACAGTGGGGCCGTGACTACGTAGGTATGAACAGTGGAGCCGTGACTACGTAGGTTTGTACAGTGGGGCCGTGACTACGTAGGTATGTACAGTGGGGCCGTGACTACGTAGGTATGAACAGTGGGGCCGTGACTACGTAGGTTTGTACAGTGGGGCCGTGACTACGTAGGTATGAACAGTGGGGCCGTGACTACGTAGGTTTGTACAGTGGGGCCGTGACTACGTAGGTATGAACAGTGGAGCCGTGACTACGTAGGTATGAACAGTGGAGCCGTGACTACGTAGGTATGAACAGTGGAGCCGTGACTACGTAGGTATGTACAGTGGAGCCGTGACTACGTAGGTATGAACAGTGGAGCCGTGACTACGTAGGTATGTACAGTGGGGCCGTGACTACGTAGGTATGAACAGTGGGGCCGTGACTACGTAGGTATGTACAGTGGGGCCGTGACTACGTAGGTATGAACAGTGGGGCCGTGACTACGTAGGTATGTACAGTGGGGCCGTGACTACGTAGGTATGAACAGTGGGGCCGTGACTACGTAGGTATGTACAGTGGGGCCGTGACTACGTAGGTATGAACAGTGGGGCCGTGACTACGTAGGTATGTACAGTGGGGCCGTGACTACGTAGGTATGAACAGTGGGGCCGTGACTACGTAGGTATGAACAGTGGGGCCGTGACTACGTAGGTATGAACAGTGGAGCCGTGACTACGTAGGTATGAACAGTGGGGCCGTGACTACGTAGGTTTGTACAGTGGGGCCGTGACTACGTAGGTATGAACAGTGGGGCCGTGACTACGTAGGTTTGTACAGTGGGGCCGTGACTACGTAGGTATGAACAGTGGGGCCGTGACTACGTAGGTATGAACAGTGGGGCCGTGACTACGTAGGTTTGTACAGTGGGGCCGTGACTACGTAGGTATGAACAGTGGGGCCGTGACTACGTAGGTTTGTACAGTGGGGCCGTGACTACGTAGGTATGTACAGTGGGGCCGTGACTACGTAGGTATGAACAGTGGGGCCGTGACTACGTAGGTATGAACAGTGGAGCCGTGACTACGTAGGTATGAACAGTGGAGCCGTGACTACGTAGGTATGTACAGTGGGGCCGTGACTACGTAGGTATGAACAGTGGGGCCGTGACTACGTAGGTATGTACAGTGGGGCCGTGACTACGTAGGTTTGTACAGTGGGGCTGTGACTACGTAGGTATGAACAGTGGGGCCGTGACTACGTAGGTTTGTACAGTGGGGCCGTGACTACGTAGGTATGAACAGTGGGGCCGTGACTACGTAGGTATGAACAGTGGGGCCGTGACAGCGTAGGTATGAACAGTGGGGCCGTGACTACGTAGGTATGAACAGTGGGGCCGTGACAGCGTAGGTATGAACAGTGGGGCCGTGACTACGTAGGTTTGTACAGTGGGGCCGTGACTACGTAGGTATGAACAGTGGGGCCGTGACTACGTAGGTTTGTACAGTGGGGCCGTGACTACGTAGGTATGAACAGTGGAGCCGTGACTACGTAGGTATGAACAGTGGGGCCGTGACTACGTAGGTTTGTACAGTGGGGCCGTGACTACGTAGGTATGAACAGTGGGGCCGTGACTACGTAGGTTTGTACAGTGGGGCCGTGACTACGTAGGTATGAACAGTGGGGCCGTGACTACGTAGGTTTGTACAGTGGGGCCGTGACTACGTAGGTATGAACAGTGGAGCCGTGACTACGTAGGTATGAACAGTGGAGCCGTGACTACGTAGGTATGAACAGTGGGGCCGTGACTACGTAGGTATGTACAGTGGGGCCGTGACTACGTAGGTATGAACAGTGGGGCCGTGACTACGTAGGTATGTACAGTGGGGCCGTGACTACGTAGGTATGAACAGTGGGGCCGTGACTACGTAGGTATGAACAGTGGAGCCGTGACTACGTAGGTATGAACAGTGGGGCCGTGACTACGTAGGTATGTACAGTGGGGCCGTGACTACGTAGGTATGAACAGTGGGGCCGTGACTACGTAGGTATGAACAGTGGGGCCGTGACTACGTAGGTATGAACAGTGGAGCCGTGACTACGTAGGTATGAACAGTGGGGCCGTGACTACGTAGGTATGTACAGTGGGGCCGTGACTACGTAGGTATGAACAGTGGGGCCGTGACTACGTAGGTATGTACAGTGGGGCCGTGACTACGTAGGTTTGTACAGTGGGGCCGTGACTACGTAGGTATGAACAGTGGGGCCGTGACTACGTAGGTTTGTACAGTGGGGCCGTGACTACGTAGGTATGAACAGTGGAGCCGTGACTACGTAGGTATGAACAGTGGAGCCGTGACTACGTAGGTATGTACAGTGGGGCCGTGACTACGTAGGTATGAACAGTGGGGCCGTGACTACGTAGGTATGTACAGTGGGGCCGTGACTACGTAGGTTTGTACAGTGGGGCCGTGACTACGTAGGTATGAACAGTGGGGCCGTGACTACGTAGGTATGAACAGTGGGGCCGTGACAGCGTAGGTATGAACAGTGGGGCCGTGACTACGTAGGTATGAACAATGGGGCCGTGACTGTGTAGGTATGTACAGTGGGGCCGTGACTACGTAGGTATGAACAGTGGGGCCGTGACTGTGTAGGTATGAACAGTGGGGCCGTGACTGTGTAGGTATGTACAGTGGGGCCGTGACTGCGTAGGTATGAACAGTGGGGCCGTGACTGTGTAGGTATGAACAATGGGGCCGTGACTGCGTAGGTATGTACAGTGGGGCCGTGACTACGTAGGTATGTACAGTGGGGCCGTGACTACGTAGGTATGTACAGTGGGGCCGTGACTACGTAGGTATGAACAGTGGGGCCGTGACTACGTAGGTTTGTACAGTGGGGCCGTGACTATGTAGGTATGAACAGTGGAGCCATGACTACGTAGGTATGAACAGTGGAGCCATGACTACGTAGGTATGAACAGTGGGGCCGTGACTACGTAGGTATGAACAGTGGGGCCGTGACTACGTAGGTTTGTACAGTGGGGCCGTGACTACGTAGGTATGAACAGTGGGGCCGTGACTACGTAGGTTTGTACAGTGGGGCCGTGACTACGTAGGTATGAACAGTGGAGCCATGACTACGTAGGTATGAACAGTGGAGCCGTGACTACGTAGGTATGAACAGTGGGGCCGTGACTACGTAGGTATGAACAGTGGGGCCGTGACTACGTAGGTATGAACAGTGGAGCCGTGACTACGTAGGTATGAACAGTGGGGCCGTGACTACGTAGGTATGAACAGTGGGGCCGTGACTACGTAGGTTTGTACAGTGGGGCCGTGACTACGTAGGTATGTACAGTGGGGCCGTGACTACGTAGGTATGAACAGTGGGGCCGTGACTACGTAGGTATGTACAGTGGGGCCGTGACTACGTAGGTATGTACAGTGGGGCCGTGACTACGTAGGTATGAACAGTGGGGCCGTGACTACGTAGGTATGTACAGTGGGGCCGTGACTACGTAGGTATGAACAGTGGGGCCGTGACTACGTAGGTATGAACAGTGGGGCCGTGACTACGTAGGTTTGTACAGTGGGGCCGTGACTACGTAGGTATGAACAGTGGGGCCGTGACTACGTAGGTTTGTACAGTGGGGCCGTGACTACGTAGGTATGTACAGTGGGGCCGTGACTACGTAGGTATGAACAGTGGGGCCGTGACTACGTAGGTATGTACAGTGGGGCCGTGACTACGTAGGTATGAACAGTGGGGCCGTGACTACGTAGGTTTGTACAGTGGGGCCGTGACTACGTAGGTATGTACAGTGGGGCCGTGACTACGTAGGTATGAACAGTGGGGCCGTGACTACGTAGGTATGTACAGTGGGGCCGTGACTACGTAGGTTTGAACAGTGGGGCCGTGACTACGTAGGTATGAACAGTGGGGCCGTGACTACGTAGGTTTGTACAGTGGGGCCGTGACTACGTAGGTATGAACAGTGGAGCCGTGACTACGTAGGTATGAACAGTGGAGCCGTGACTACGTAGGTATGTACAGTGGGGCCGTGACTACGTAGGTATGAACAGTGGGGCTGTGACTACGTAGGTATGTACAGTGGGGCCGTGACTACGTAGGTTTGTACAGTGGGGCCGTGACTACGTAGGTATGAACAGTGGGGCCGTGACTGTGTAGGTATGTACAGTGGGGCCGTGACTGCGTAGGTATGAACAGTGGGGCCGTGACTGTGTAGGTATGAACAATGGGGCCGTGACTGCGTAGGTATGTACAGTGGGGCCGTGACTGTGTAGGTATGAACAATGGGGCCGTGACTGCGTAGGTATGAACAGTGGGGCCGTGACTGCGTAGGTATGAACAATGGGGCCGTGACTGCGTAGGTATGTACAGTGGGGCCGTGACTACGTAGGTATGTACAGTGGGGCCGTGACTACGTAGGTATGAACAGTGGGGCCGTGACTGCGTAGGTATGAACAATGGGGCCGTGACTGCGTAGGTATGTACAGTGGGGCCGTGACTGCGTAGGTATGAACAATGGGGCCGTGACTGCGTAGGTATGTACAGTGGGGCCGTGACTGTGTAGGTATGTACAGTGGGGCCGTGACTACGTAGGTATGAACAGTGGGGCCGTGACTGTGTAGGTATGAACAATGGGGCCGTGACTACGTAGGTATGAACAGTGGGGCCGTGACTGCGTAGGTATGAACAGTGGGGCCGTGACTGCGTAGGTATGAACAGTGGGGCCGTGACTACGTAGGTATGAACAGTGGGGCCGTGACTGTGTAGGTATGAACAGTGGGGCCGTGACTGTGTAGGTATGAACAGTGGGGCCGTGACTGATTAGGTATGAACAATGGGGCCGTGACTGCGTAGGTATGAACAGTGGGGCCGTGACTGTGTAGGTATGAACAATGGGGCCGTGACTGCGTAGGTATGTACAGTGGGGCCGTGACTACGTAGGTATGAACAGTGGGGCCGTGACTGTGTAGGTATGAACAGTGGGGCCGTGACTGTGTAGGTATGAACAGTGGGGCCGTGACTGTGTAGGTATGAACAGTGGGGCCGTGACTCCGTAGTTTTCTCTGGACCCCTCCCAAATCTGACCACTGATGACATGTTTAGCCGCACGTCATCATTTAATCGCTGGCTGTCCAGGTGGTGTCCAGCAAACGATGTGGGTTTCGTTAATAATTGGCAAAGTTTCTGGGGAAAACCTGGTCTTATTAGGAGAGACGGCATTCATCCCATTTTGGATGGAGCTGCTCTCATTTCTAGGAACCTGACAAACTTTATTCGTAATTTAAATCCCTGACAACCCAGAGTTGAGACCAGGACAGAGAGTCACAGTCCTATACGCCTCTCTGAGCTTCTCGTTCAGTTACCCAGCCATAGTTTTCATAGTTTTATACAAACGGTGTCTGTCCCCCGACCACCTAAATTATTTAAATCTAAAATTAAACAAAGAGGAGTTGTGCATAACAACCTCATAAAAATTAAAACCTCTTCTGTGACAGAAAGACAAAACAGGAGAATTAAATGCGGACTGTTAAATATCAGGTCTCTGTCGTCTAAAGCAGTGTTAGTAAACGAATTAATATCAGATAATCATATTGATTTACTCAGTCTCACTGAAACCTGGCTGTGTCAAGATGAATATATTAGTCTAAATGAGTCCACTCCTCCCAGTCATAATAATACCCACATTCCTCGAGGCAGCGGCCGAGGAGGGGGAGTTGCAGCCATTTTTAACTCTAGTCTGTTAATCAGCCCTAAACCTAAACTAGATTATAATTCATTTGAAAGCCTCGTTCTTAGTCTTTTACTTCTGACCTGGAAAACCTTGCAGCCACTTTTATTTGTTATAGTGTACCATGCTCCTAGCCCGTATTCTGAATTTGTATCTGAATTCTCAGAGTTTTTATCCAGTTTAGTTCTTAAATCAGATAAAGTTATTATTGTAGGCGATTTTAACATTCATGTCGACGTTGATAATGACTCCCTGGCTACCGCGTTTATCTCATTAATAGACTCCATTGGCTTCAGTCAGGGTGTACATGTACCCACTCACTGTTTTAACCATACCCTCGATCTAATTCTGACGTATGGAATTGAAATTGATAACCTAACAGTCTTTCCACAGAATCCCTCGCTATCGGATCATTATCTGATTACTTTTGATTTCTTTTTACTCGATTACACCCCACTCAGCAACAGTTACTATACTAGATGTTTATCAGATAGTGCTGTCGCAAAATTTAAGGAAAAGATTACTCCGTCATTAAATTCAATACCAAGTCCCTCAGTAACAGAGGTTTCCTGTGCCGACTTTGATCATTTTGTCGATAGCGCCGTAGGCTCACTGCGAACAAATATTGCGAAAATTTGAAAGGAATTGGCGATTAACCAAACAGGAAGAATCTCGTTTAATCTGGACAGACAGTCTCAAAACCTATAAGAGGGGCCTCCACAATGCAAGAGCAAACTATTACTCAGCATTAATAGAAGACAATAAGAACAACCCCAGGTTTCTTTTCAGCACTGTAGCCAGGCTGACTGAGAGTCAAAGTTCTATTGAGCCAAATATTCCTTTAGCCCTTAGCAGTAATGATTTATGAGCTTTTTTAATGACAAAATTCTAACTATTAGAGGCAAAATTCATGACCTCCTGCCATCAGATGGTAGGCCTACATATCTAACCTCAAACACAGCTGTAAAACCTAATATATATTTAGATTGCTTCTCCCCAATTTCTCTTCAAGAACTGACAGCAGTGATTTCTTCTTCTAAATCATCAACGTGTCTCTTAGACCCCATCCCAACTAGGCTACTTAAGGAGGTCTTTCCTTTAGTTAACACTCATATATTAGATATGATCAATATATCCTTATTAACAGGCTATGTACCACAGTCTTTTAAGGTAGCTGTAATTAAACCTCTACTAAAAAAGCCCACCCTGGATCCAGAGGTGTTAGCCAACTATAGACCAATATCTAATCTTCCCTTTATGTCAAAGATCCTTGAGAAAGTAGTCGCAGACCAGCTGTGTGATTTTCTCCATGATAATAATTTATTTGAGGAATTTCAGTCAGGATTTAGAGTGCATCATAGCACTGAGACAGCACTAGTTAAAATTACAAATGACCTTCTGATTGCTTCAGACAAAGGACTTGTCTCTGTGCTTGTTTTATTAGATCTTAGTGCGGCGTTTGACACTATTGACCATCAAATTCTACTGCAGAGACTGGATCACTTAATTGGCCTAAAAGGTTCTGCACTGAGCTGGTTTAAATCTTATTTATCTGATCGTTTTCAGTTTGTTGATGTTCATAATGAATCATCCTTACGTACCAAAGTTTGCTTTGGAGTTCCGCAAGGTTCTGTGCTCGGACCAATCCTATTTACTCTATATATGCTTCCTTTAGGTAACATCATTAGAAATCACTCTGTAAATTTCCATTGTTATGTGGATGATACTCAGTTGTATTTATCGATGAAGCCAGAAGAAAGTAATCAATTAACTAAACTCCATAACTGCCTTAAAGACATAAAAGCCTGGATGAGCACCAATTTCCTGATGTTAAATTCAGACAAAACTGAAGTTATTGTTCTTGGCCCCAAACAACTCAGAGACTCTTTATCTGATGACATAGTTTCTCTAGATGGCATTGCTCTGGCCTCTAGCACTACCGTAAGAAACCTCAGAGTAATATTTGATCAAGATTTGTCTTTTAATTCTCATTTAAAACAAACCTCACGGACTGTATTTTTTCATCTGCAGAATATTGCGAAAATTAGGCCTATCCTGACCCGAAAAGATGCAGAAAAATTGGTCCACGCTTTTGTTACCTCAAGGCTGGATTACTGTAACTCTCTATTATCAGGTAGCTCTAGTAAGTCCTTAAAAACTCTCCAGCTAATTCAGAATGCAGCAGCGCGTGTACTAACAGGAACTAAGAAACGAGATCATATTTCTCCTGTTTTAGCTTCTCTGCACTGGCTCCCTGTAAAATCCAGAATTGAATTTAAAATCCTACTGTTAACTTATAAAGCTCTAAATGGTCAAGCTCCGTCATATCTTAGAGAGCTCATAGTGCCATATTATCCCACCAGAAAACTGCGCTCTGAGAACGCAGGGTTACTCGTGGTCCCTAAAGTCTCCAAAAGTAGATCAGGAGCCAGAGCCTTCAGCTATCAGGCTCCTCTCCTGTGGAATCATCTTCCTGTTACGGTCCGGGAGGCAGACACCGTCTCCACATTTAAGACTAGACTTAAGACTTTCCTCTTTGATAAATCTTATAGTTAGGGCTGGCTCAGGCTTGCCCTGTACCAGCCCCTAGTTAGGCTGACTTAGGCCTAGTCTGCCGGAGGACCCCCCTATAATACACCGGGCACCTTCTCTCCTTCTCTCCTTCTCTCTCTCTCTCTCTCTCTCTCTCTCTCTCTCTCTCTCTCTCTCTCGTATTCTATTACTGCATCTTGCTAACTCGGCCATTCTGGATGTCACTAACTCGGCTTCTTCTCCGGAGCCTTTGTGCTCCACTGTCTCTCAGATTAACTCATATCACAGCGGTGCCTGGGCAGCGTGACGTGTGTGGTTGTGCTGCTGCCGTGGTCCTGCCAGATGCCTCCTGCTGCTGCTGCTGCCATCATTAGTCATTAGTCATACTTCTACTGTTATTATACACATATGACTATTGTCACACATGTATACTGTCAGATATTAATACATACTTTCAGCACATTGTATCACAGTAGCCAGAACTATAACTATAATATTATTACTTTCAATAATGCTGTAAGCTACTGTCATTACCTGCATCTCTCTCTCTCTCTCTCTCTCTGTCTCTCTCTCTCTCTCTGTCTCTTTCTGTCTCATTGTGTCATGCGGATTACTGTTAATTTATCATGTTGATCTGTTCTGTACGACATCTATTGCACGTCTGTCCATTCTGGAAGAGGGATCCCTCCTCAGTTGCTCTTCCTGAGGTTTCTACCGTTTTTTTTTTCCCCTGTTAAAGGGTTTTTTTGGGGAGTTTTTCCTGATCAGCTGTGAGGGTCCAAAGGACAGAGGGATGTCGTATGCTGTAAAGCCCTGTGAGGCAAATTGTGATTTGTGATATTGGGCTTTATAAATGAAATTGAATTGAATTTAATTTAGCATGCATTTTGGCTCCCAGGAGGACACTTTAGTGGGCCTTTTGGCTCCCAAGAGGACACTTTAGTGGGCATTTTGGCTCCCAGGAGGGCAATGTTTCCCAGCAGCCGAGCATTTTTTCCCTTTCACATAAGGGATAATGTATCGTGAGCCGGTGACTGTTGAAAAATCACTCCCGACAGGGGAATGGAGCCCCAACACACAACGAAGATATTTTTCAACTGTCACCAGCTCACTATACATTATCCCACTTAGAATATGGCTTACTACTGAAATATTCAAATATTACAACTGGCATCAATATTATTGAATTGCTGGCAGAGTGTTTTGACAGAGGAGAGGCGTTCACCAGACAAACAGGAGCAGAGGAGAGGATTTTACTCCACTTCTCCTGGTCAGAGATGCTGGGTGCCCAGTAGCTGCAACGGCTGCCCTCACATTTATGGCCAGTGACCGACATGATCTCCCTGCTCTCCAGGCCAACTTCGGAGGGCTGTGTGGACTAATGTTAACTGATTTTGATGCTTCTCAGTCTAAGGCCGTTGCAGTGGAAAGTCCAGTGTTCCCTTAGCTGGGCGTAACTTAGCTGGGCGATGTCCGTGGATAGCTGCCTCCGTGAGAAGAGAACAGAAGGAAGGGAGGGGGGTATCACTGTCCGAGGGCTGCCATAGAATGGCAACCAGGATGTCAGCCGACCAACACTCGCCACCCGCTCCCTGGTTGTGATTTGCGATGCTGGCCAGCTAGGAATGAACTACAGTCCAGTCCTCTGTGGTCTAGCTAACATTTAGCCGTGTTACTTACTGATCCATTAGAAAGAAAGCTAGCTGGACATGGGTTTTGAAGCCTCTTTGGTCACGGAGCTCCCTCCATCTCTTGAACGCCTGACTGAGGGTTACTCTTGTTTTTCCTCTTCTTTTATCACTCTCCTTTTTGCTCTTCTTTGCCTCCTCACACAGAGGAGCTCCTTTTCTTTTGCTAGGCCGTTTTTCACTTGTCTCCAAACTTTGTCCATCTGCCATTGTGCTCCTGACTCAACTATCTCATGCCCAACTAAAAAAAAAAAAAAACTCCTCATAAGGACCAGCTCCAGTCCCTGATTGGCTGACCAACCAGATTCACAATATATGATGTGTTTCCAGATTCACAATATATGATGTGTTTCCTGCCATAAAGCAATTTTTTTTCCGTGAAGTTTCGTCCCCGGTGGCAGAAGCTTATTGCAAAGATTGCAAAGCCACTAAGTAACCTATGTAAACACTGATAGTCTGATTTTACTGTGGACACTACCCTGTGCAACCCACATTATTTTCATCATGATATATTTAGGAAAAGTTGCTATCTGTTGCCTCTTTAACAGGTTAAAATAAAACGTCTTTGAGCATCAAATGCACGTTAGGACGACAGGAAATAACCTGTTAACATGAACATTTCTGATGTCTGAAGACATTTAATATTGGGTGAAACCATTTCACCAGTTTCAGAGGGGAATCTGTTTTAATAGTATTTGGTATAAATTATGTTCCCTTATCTGTCCACTCGACGGCACAATCAGATTAGAGCACACTGGACTGAGTGTTGAGTTATCTTACTTATTCTTACTGATTTACCTTCATTCTTTTATATCATGTAAAATGAATGTTATTTGTTTTATCACTACTTTATATGACTGAAATTACTGAGCTCTCCTGCTGAATTCAGCGTCATGTTTCACTCAACTCAATAAAACTCTGATTTATTAAGTCAGCAGTTATAAAAAGCCTATACTGTTATTAAGACAGACGATCTGGGTGTCAGCTGGTAAACATCGGGTTTTTTAACTTTACATGGGGCTAAAATTAAATCTGAATTATGTCAACTGTTTGTGTCATGTGTTTCTGTCTGTTTATGAGTCATAAGACATCATAAATCATCTGATAGGAGTAGATGTTTACTGCGAGCTAGCTCAGGCTCTGTTAAATTTAACAATATGCTAACAGAACAGGGGAAGCTAATCGCTAACGCTTGGTTAAAAAGAAAAACAGCCGATGCTTTGAGACACCTGTCAGAGACGACATAGATGTGATCACATTATACCGTCTGAGGTGGAACAGGAAGTGTGTTCCACATGTTTTATTTCACAATAGCTCCAGAAAAGAGGAATAGCATACTGTTAGTATACTGTTAGCATACCGTTAGCGTACTGTTGGCGTACTGTTTCGAACAGTTACAATAGGAAAACACCTGTTCCAGTTCAGTGCTTGAAGCTGCATCTATAATAACATAAGGTATGATGGGAGAATAATGTGGAGATAGCTCAGATCACCTGAGTAAAGTAAAGTATCACGTCACATATCAGTCAGTCCCCTACGTCCCCTCTCCATCTCCTGTGATTGGATGTTACCTGTCTTTCAGGTGTGTGATGCGGCGGCTGCGTTGTGGTAGCCAGGAGTCGTTGCTAAGCACTGGCTGTGTGTCCTCTCTGGAGCTCAGGATGGACCAATCAGTGATCATCAAACCCGTTCACTCATCCCTGCTGGGTCAGGACTACTGCTTCGAGGTGACACGCCCACCATGACCAGAACCACATATCAGCCACGCCCATACCTTAACCACCCCCCTTGTCTCCATGGTGATAACCTCCACCCTTTGTCTCCTAGGTAACCACCACCACAGGAACAAAGTGTTTCTCCTGTCGTTCGGCAGCAGAACGAGACAAATGGATGGAGAACCTGAGACGAGCCGTCCACCCCAACAAGGACAACAGCAGGAGGGTGGAGAATGTCCTGACGGTGTGGGTCATCGAGGCCAAGGACCTGCCCGCTAAGAAAAGGTGGGGGCGCTACACCTTGTGTCTTTATAACATGTAGGAGGGGCTACACCCATATGTGACAATAGTGTGTGTGTACTTCAGGTATTTCTGCGAGCTGTGTCTGGACGACAGTCTTTACGCTCGGACGTCATGTAAACTGAAGACAGACAACATCTTCTGGGGAGAAAGATTCGACTTCAGTAGTCTGCCCTCCATCAGCGCCGTCACGCTCCACCTGTACAAAGACACCGACAGGAAGAGGAAGAAGGATAAGAGCAGCTACGTCGGGTTGGTCAACATCCCTGTCGCCATGGTGACAGGCAGACAGCTGGTGGAGAAGTGGTACTCAGTGAGCACGCCCAGTACCAGCAGGGGTAGGTTGATCAGACTTTGTTTGTGTCACTGAAGTCAAAGGTCAAAAGGTTTTAGAGAATGAATCAAACTGAAAACAGGAAGTGAAGAAATGATCATTTTGAAGTGTTTCCTGTTTCAGGTAAGTCGTCGGTGCCGACGGTCCGGATCAAAGCTCGCTATCAGAGTATCGTCATCCTGCCGATGGAGCAGTACAAAGAGTTCGCAGAGTACATCAGCTCCAACTACCTGCTGCTCTGCAACACCCTGGAGGCCTCCATCAGTCTGAGAGCCAAAGAGGAGCTCGCCGCTGCCCTCGTCCACATCCTGCACAGCACTGGGAAGGCCAAGGTAAACCCGCCGATCACAATAACCCCGCCCCCTACACTTGACATACACCCCGCCCACCACCATAACCCCGCCACATACATCTGACATACACCCCACCCATTTCACCTGGATCCTGATCCTGGCCTTCAAAATAAAACCACCAGGTGTTTTCAGGTGAACTCACCTGTCTGTTCTCAGGTGTCTTTAAAAACACGTAGCTGCTGAGTCCTGATCAGACCACCGCACAAACTTCCTGTGACCTCATCACATCACATGACCTCTGTACGCCCGCAGGCTTTGAATAAAGTTTTCCCTCTCTGCAGGACTTCCTGACTGACCTGATGATGTCAGAGGTGGACCGTTGCCGTGACAACGACCAGCTGATCTTCAGAGAGAACACGCTGGCGACAAAGAGCATCGAAGAATACCTGAAGCTAATTGGACAGAAGTACCTACAGGACGCCCTCGGTACACAACACACAATATACTACAAACAATACACAACAACATACTACACACACACTGAGGCCGAGCTTTAACCTGAACCCTGTGTGTGTGTGTGTGTGTGTGTGTGTGTCCAGGTGAGTTCATCAAAGCTCTGTATGAGTCAGACGAGAACTGTGAGGTCGACCCGTCTCGCTGTGCGACCTCTGACCTCTCTGAGCATCAGGCCAACCTGAGGATGTGCTGCGAGCTCGCCTTCTGCAAGATCCTCGACTCCTACAGGTACACACACACTGCACACACTATACACACTCTGTAATACACATTGTACACACACTACACTCTCTGTGATACACACAGGTACACAGACACACACACTACGCACTCTACACACACACAGGTACACACACTACACACTCTGTAATACACACACTGTAAACACACACTACACTCTCTGTGATACACTCAGGTACACACACTACACACTCTGCAATACACACAGTGTAAACACACACTCTATAACTCCACCCCCCGGCGTCTCTCAGGGTCTTCCCTCGGGAGCTGAAGGAAGTGTTTGCGTCATGGCGACAGGAGTGCAGTAACCGGGGGCGACCAGATATCAGCGAGCGTCTCATCAGCGCCTCATTGTTCCTTCGCTTCCTGTGTCCTGCTGTGATGTCACCGTCGCTGTTCGACCTGATGCAGGAGTACCCAGACGAACGCTCGGCAAGAACTCTGACCCTCATCGCCAAGGTCATCCAGAACCTCGCCAACTTCAGCAAGTGAGTCTGCGCTCTTATTGTGAAGCAGCTGCAGGGCTTTTATTGTGAAGGAGGTTGGGGCTTTTATTGTGAAGGAGCCACAGGCTCTTACTGTAAAGGAGGTTGGGGCTTTTATTGTGAAGGAGCTGCAGGCTTTTGTTCTAAAGGAGGTTGGGGCTTTTATTATGAAGGAGCTGCAGGTCTTTTATTGTGAAGGAGCTGCAGGCTCTTATTGTAAAGGAGGTTGGGGATTTTATTGTGAAGGAGCCGCAGGGCTCTTATTATAAAGGAGGTTGGTGCTTTTATTATGAAGGAGCTGCAGGGCTTTTATTGTGAAGGAGCCGCAAGGCTTTTATTGTGAAGGAGGCAGGGGCTTTGACCTTCAGGTGAGTACCTATATTGTTTGTTCACCTGTATCAATACTTGTCACCTGTCCCCTGTGTGTGTCACCTGTCACCTGTGTGTGTGTGTGTGTCCTGTGTGTGTCACCTGTCACCTGTGTGTGTACCCTCTGTGTGTCACCTGTGTGTGTGTGTCCTGTGTGTGTCACCTGTCACCTGTGTGTGTCCCCTCTGTGTGTCACCTGTGTGTGTGTGTCCTGTGTGTGTCACCTGTCCCCTGTGTGTGTCACCTGTCACCTGTGTGTGTGTGTCCTGTGTGTGTCACCTGTCCCCTGTGTGTGTGTCCCCTGTGTGTGTCACCTGTCATCTGTGTATGTCCCCTGTGTGTGCTACCTGTCCCCTGTGTGTGTGTCCCCTGTGTGTGTCCCCTGTGTGTGTCACCTGTCATCTGTGTATGTCCCCTGTGTGTGCTACCTGTCCCCTGTGTGTGTGTGTCCCCTGTGTGTGTCACCTGTCCCCTGTGTGTGTCCCCTGTGTGTCACCTGTCCCCTGTGTGTCACCTGTGTGTGTCCCCTGTGTGTCCCCTGTCACCTGTGTGTGTCACCTGTCCCCTGTGTGTGTCCCCTGTGTGTGTCATCTGTCCCCTGTGTGTGTCCCCTGTGTGTCACCTGTCCCCTGTGTGTGTGTCACCTGTCCCCTGTGTGTGTCCCCTGTGTGTCACCTGTCCCCTGTGTGTGTCACCTGTCATCTGTGTATGTCCCCTGTGTGTGCTACCTGTCCCCTGTGTGTCACCTGTGTGTGTCCCCTGTGTGTCCCCTGTCACCTGTGTGTGTCACCTGTCCCCTGTGTGTGTCCCCTGTGTGTGTCATCTGTCCCCTGTGTGTGTCCCCTGTGTGTCACCTGTCCCCTGTGTGTGTGTCACCTGTCCCCTGTGTGTGTCCCCTGTGTGTCACCTGTCCCCTGTGTGTGTCACCTGTCATCTGTGTATGTCCCCTGTGTGTGCTACCTGTCCCCTGTGTGTGTGTCCCCTGTGTGTGTGTCCCCTGTGTGTGTCACCTGTCACCTGTGTGTGTCACCTGTGTTTGTCCCGTCACCTGTGTGTGTCTTCCCTGTGTGTGTCCCCTGTGTGTGTCACCTGTCCTCTGTGTGTGTCCCCTATGTGTGTCACCTGTCCTCTGTGTGTGTCACCTGTCCTCTGTGTGTGTCCCCTGTGTGTCATCTGTCCCCTGTGTGTTCCCTGTGTGTGTCACCTGTCCTCTGTGTGTGTCCCTTATGTGTGTCACCTGTCCTCTGTGTGTGTCCCCTGTCCTCTGTGTGTGTCATCTGTCCCCTGTGTGTTCCCTGTGTGTGTCCCCTGTGTGTGTCACCTGTCCTCTGTGTGTGTCCCCTGTGTGTGTCATCTGTCCCCTGTGTGTTCCCTGTGTGTGTCCCCTGTGTGTGTCACCTGTCCCCTGTGTGTTCCCTGTGTGTGTCATCTGTCCCCTGTGTGTGTCATCTGTCCCCTGTGTGTTGCCTGTGTGTGTCACCTGTCCCCTGTGTGTGTCACCTTTCCCCTGTGTGTGTCATCTGTCCCCTGTGTGTTGCCTGTGTGTGTCACCTGTCCCCTGTGTGTGTCACCTGTCCTCTGTGTGTGTCCCCTGTGTGTGTCATCTGTCCCCTTTGTGTTGCCTGTGTGTGTCCCCTGTCACCTGTGTGTGTCACCTGTGTGTGTCCCCTGTCACCTGTGTGTGTCACCTGTCCCCTGTGTGTGTCCCCTGTCCCCTGTGTGTGTCACCTGTGTGTGTCCCCTGTCCCCTGTGTGTGTCACCTGTCACCTGTGTGTGTCACCTGTCCCCTGTGTGTGTCACCTGTCACCTGTGTGTGTCCCCTGTCCCCTGTGTGTGTCACCTGTCACCTTTGTGTGTTCCCTGTGTGTGTCACCTGTGTGTGTCACCTGTGTGTGTGTCCCCTGTCCCCTGTGTGTGTCACCTGTGTGTGTCACCTGTGTGTGTCACCTGTCACCTTTGTGTGTCCCCTGTGTGTGTCACCTGTCACCTTTGTGTGTCCCCTGTGTGTGTCACCTGTGTGTGTGTGTGTCCCCTGTCCCCTGTGTGTGTCACCTGTCACCTTTGTGTGTTCCCTGTGTGTCACCTGTCCCCTGTGTGTGTCACCTGTGTGTGTGTCCCCTGTCCCCTGTGTGTGTCACCTGTCACCTTTGTGTGTCCCCTGTGTGTGTCACCTGTCCCCTGTGTGTCACCTGTGTGTGTGTCCCCTGTCCCCTGTGTGTGTCCCCTGTCACCTTTGTGTGTTCCCTGTGTGTGTCACCTGTCCCCTGTGTGTGTCACCTGTGTGTGTGTCCCCTGTCCCCTGTGTGTGTCACCTGTGTGTGTCACCTGTCACCTGTGTGTGTCACCTGTCCCCTGTGTGTGTCACCTGTGTGTGTGTCCCCTGTCCCCTGTGTGTGTCACCTGTGTGTGTCACCTGTCACCTTTGTGTGTCCCCTGTGTGTGTCACCTGTCACCTTTGTGTGTCCCCTGTGTGTGTCACCTGTGTGTGTGTGTGTCCCCTGTCCCCTGTGTGTGTCACCTGTCACCTTTGTGTGTTCCCTGTGTGTCACCTGTCCCCTGTGTGTGTCACCTGTGTGTGTGTCCCCTGTCCCCTGTGTGTGTCACCTGTCACCTTTGTGTGTCCCCTGTGTGTGTCACCTGTCCCCTGTGTGTCACCTGTGTGTGTGTCCCCTGTCCCCTGTGTGTGTCCCCTGTCACCTTTGTGTGTTCCCTGTGTGTGTCACCTGTCCCCTGTGTGTGTCACCTGTGTGTGTGTCCCCTGTCCCCTGTGTGTGTCACCTGTGTGTGTCACCTGTCACCTGTGTGTGTCACCTGTCCCCTGTGTGTGTCACCTGTGTGTGTGTCCCCTGTCCCCTGTGTGTGTCACCTGTGTGTGTCACCTGTTCCCTGTGTGAGTCACCTGTCACCTTTGTGTGTCCCCTGTGTGTGTCCCCTATGTGTGTCCCCTGTGCGTCAGGTTTGGGACTAAGGAGGAGTACATGCTGTTCATGAACGACTTTGTGGAGCGTCAGTGGAGCAGCATGCAGCGCTTCCTGCAGGAAATCTCCAACCCTGACGGACTGAACCACACCGCCGGGTTCGACGGATACATTGACCTCGGCCGAGAGCTGTCCACCCTGCACACCTTGCTGACCGAGCTCGACCAGGTAACACACCTGACCAGGTGACTTCATGTTTAGTATGCAGATATGAGAGTGAGCTGAGGTGTCTCTGTCTTTGTCCTTCTCCAGTCGTGTCTGGCGAAGCTCGGTCCTCTTCCTCGGATCCTCAGAGAAGTGTCGGTGGCTCTGGCTAACCCTGGGGGCGTGGCTAATCCAGGGGGCGCATCTGTTTCCTCTCCGGAGCCTCAGCGTGTGGTGTCCCCACCGCCTCTGTCTCCGCCCCCTCTGTCCCCACCTCTGTCCCCTCCTCTGGCCACCTGTAATCCCTCCATCGGCCTGCAGGGCGGCGTTGGACTGGATGGAGGGTTAGCATCATGTTTCCTATTAGCATTAGCATCCAGCACCTCTGCTAAAAGGAACACTGACCAATCACAGCTGAGTGGGGGCGGGGCTTCAGGGCAACACATTGTTATATAAACAATCAATAAACAACAATGATCAGTGATTATTTACATAAGATTTATTATTTATTTATTATTACAATTATTAAGATTTAATGATGAGGTGTTGTCATGGAGACATCAGACAGGCACAGCGTGTAACTGTGTGTGTGTGTGTGTGTGTGTGTGTGTTTAGTTTGGTAGATTTCACCAGACTTCCGTCTCCGACTCCAGAAAACAAAGATCTGTTCTTCGTCACTAAAGGATCCAGTCTGCAGCCCGCATCAGGTGACCTTTGACCTTTACCCCTCACATAACCTCTGACCTCAGTCTGTGACCTTTGACCTCTGAATCTGACCTTTCCTTTCCTGCTGGTGTCACTTCCTGCAGGCGTGCAAGGCTCTCCAGCGCCAAGCTCGTCGTACTCGGAGCCCAATGAGAACGAGGGGGGGTTTGAGATGGCCAATGGGGGCCGGAGGGAGGGGCCAGAGCTGACCAATGAGAGCCGCAGTCTGTCTCTGGTCGACCTACAAGACTCCTCCCCGAGCGACGGCCTTGATGACAGCCAGTGGCAGCGCAGGACGGGGCTCCTCCCCCTCTCCTTCCAGAACCCCGTGTATCACATGACCACCACGTCACCACGGCAACCACAGCAGCAGCACCAGCAGCAGACAGACGCCACACCCTCAGACGGCTCGGCAGGGTCGCAGGGAAACACCGAAGACAGGAACACCATGGCAACCAAACCTGCATTTCTTACCCAGATGTCTGTGGGGCTGGGAGGGGGCGAGAGGGGGGAGAGGATGTCGGCCATGTCGAGCAGCAGCAGCGGCGAGGAATACTCGAGACGCGCTCTGTCTCTGTCAGAGACGCTCACAGGTACAGGAAGTCACTTTAATGTCCTAAACAAAGCTCCTCCCACATGAGAACACACCACTCACTGTGGGCAGATCTTAAGGCTCCATCAGGAGGTGCTGAGGTGAGGCCCTTCAGGTGGACACAGTGAGACACTCGTCCTGTTGGACATCCACCTGGAGGGACTCAGTGTCTACTAGTTTCTATCTATAGCAACAGGCTGGTGGTACAACATGTGCAGCTCTCTGATTGGATGATTCTGATGATGTCACTGTTGTTGCTCCTCAGGTAGCTCCGCCCCCGTTCGTCAGAGCTCCTCAGGTCCTCAGAGACGCATCGATCAGCCTCCTCCCCCCTCCTCTGCTCCGCCAGGACCTCCTCGTGGTCGGACACCTCCCAGCATGCTCAGCGGTGGTGGAGGCTCCGCCTACCCTCCTCGCCCCGCCTCCGGCAGCATGATGTCATCAAGTCCTGATTGGCCAAGCAGCGGTCAGTCGCGGCTCAGACAGACATCATCATCATCTAAAGGGGACAGCCCCGAGAAACAACGCCCTGCTGCTAAGGTAACGGGGCGGTTACCATGGTAACCTATCCCCGCTGGTGATTAGAAGTGTTGTCATGGAGATGTCGGACAGGCGCAGTGTGTAACTGTGTATATATACGTGTGTGTGTGTGTGTGTCTGTCTGTGTGTGTGTTCAGGCTCCGTCCCCCTGTGCCTTGGACCGCACCGCCGCCTGGTTGCTCAACATGAACTCCGCCTCCTCCTACGGCGAGACAGAGGATGATCGTCATGATGATGCCCTCATTGAGAAGGTAGGAGACTGTTACTGGTTCTACTGGGTCTGATTTGGTTTTAGTGGGTCTGACACTGTGTGTGTGTGTGTGTGTGTGTAGTACCAGCAGGAGATTGCGTTGCTGCAGGAGAAGTTGCGAGTTGCTGCATTGCGTCAGGACGAGTGTGAGGCCCGACTGCTGGTCCAGGATCAACAGAACCAACGCATGCTGCAGGAGTACCAGGTGAGTCCCACACCTGAGCACCTGGACTCACACCTGACCTGTCCATCACACCTGATTGTCACATGACTCTGCTATGTGTGTCTCAGGTGCGGCTGGAGGACACAGAGAGTCGACTGAGGAGACTGCAGGATGATAAAGACCTCCAGATGAACAGCATCATCAGCAGGTCTGTCCCCACACATCTGTCTGTCTCCACTTCTGTCTCCTCTCACCTGTCTGTCACGTCTCACCTGTCTGTCTGTGTGCAGGTTGATGGCTGTAGAGGAGGAGCTGAAGAAGGATCACTCTGACATGCAGGCTGTGGTCGACTCCAAACAGAAGATCATAGAGGCGCAGGTACCTGTCTGTCCGTCTGTCTCTGTCTGTCTCTTTTCAGGCTTGTTCTTGCTCAGTGACTTTATGACGTCTTCTCTTGATATGTAAATAAACTTCCTGTCTGTCTCTCTCTCTGTCCGTCTGTCTCAGGAGAAGAGGATAGCGAGTCTCGATGCAGCGAACAGTCGTCTAATGGCGGCTCTGACTCAGCTGAAGGAGCGGTACGCTGTGACATCACAGAGGAACGGCCTGTCTCCTAGCAACACGTCATCTCTGCAGATCACAGAGAACGGAGAGTTCCGTAACTCCGGCAACTGCTGAGCGACCAGCTGCTGAGCTCTAATTGGCTATTACTGCAGGCGGGAGGAGGGGCTTACTCATTAACCACGCCTTTAAATCAACCAATCAATGCTGTTGTAGTTGCCACAGACCTGTCAATCAACTGTCACCTCCTACAGAGGTGGATCTGACCTGACTCCGCCCTGCTCCGCACAGCTAGGTTACCCCCCAGTCCCTGACTGCATCCCAAGTCTCTTAATTGTATACTGCTAACTCCTGACTTGAACCGGAAGTCATTCAAGGTCCGCCATCTTTAAAGCCGTCACATGTCTCTTATTCCTGCCAGTAAGGAGTTAGCATTAAGAGTTAGGAGGGATCTGTTAGTTGCGATGAGTAAGGTAACAGGGGAGGTTCCTAACAGGAAGTCTTTTTCAGCTTGAGGCCATGACGTATAAATACCCGCCCCCTACATCTGGTTCATTTGAATGAGATGGTGGAGAAACAGCGCAAGTGTACCCGTTACATGCATTCTTTGCAATGAAACACCGTAATTCACATGCCTACGTGACTACAAAGAGTAACGAGTAACGGTTTGCCCATCATTAATTGTCCTGCATGTCATTTGAGTGGAATAATGTTTAATAGCCTTTAGGTAATATTAATTATTAATATTAATATTGATTAATATTACTTTCATTAATGTTGTTCTAAGCTACTGTCATTACCGTCTGTCCTGCATCTCTCTCTCTCTCTCTCTCTCTCTCTCTCTGTCTCATTGTGTCATGTGGATTACTGTTAATTTATCATGTTGATCTGTTCTGTACGACATCTATTGCACGTCTGTCCGTCCTGGAAGAGGGATCCCTCCTCAGTTGCTCTTCCTGAGGTTTCTACCGTTTTTTTTTTCCCCTGTTAAAGGGTTTTTTTGGGGAGTTTTTCCTGATCAGCTGTGAGGGTCCAAAGGACAGAGGGATGTCGTATGCTGTAAAGCCCTGTGAGGTAAATTGTGATTTGTGATGTTGGGCTTTATAAATAAAATTGATTGACTGAGGTAGACTGACAGGTCTGATATGTCTTATTCACTCAGCAGCTGACTTGTTGAATGATGGCGAGTGGATTTAATAATAGTGATAATAATGATGATGATAATAATAATGATAATGATGCTCATTACAGTGACAGTGGCAGGGCTACAGAACGTTCTTTAATTACGACAAACTTCGGCAAATGACTCAGTAACAATGGTAATACATGCAAAAGTGTGTGACCAAAGTCATGCCGGCGGGGGGGACTTGGGATGTATGCCAAACACTGGCTCTGTTATGCAGCAGATCCAGCTGTCGCGCCGTCACCAGAAAAGGACGTCGCTTTACGTGACGCTTCAGAGTAAGGCCATCTCATGTCTCTTAATCAGCAATCCTCGCTCCTCACTCCTAACTCCTGACTCCTTGCATGTTTTCCTAAATGGGAGGGACTAAACAGTTAGCTAAGGTGGCTAGATATGGTGGTTAGCAGTAATTTTAAGAGACTTGGGATGCAGTTCCTGTATTTGTTTGCATGTTTCCTTTTTGAACATCTTACAAAGTCTGACATCATATCCTGTTTCCTTTTGGTACTTCCTGCTGAGAGCCAGAAACTTCCAACAGACTGCACGTTTCTCTGATTTCTCAGCTCCACCTGTAAATGGCTCTGGTCCGATTGTTGGAACTCTCAGTGTAAATAGCTCTGCTCTGATTGGACGGACTGGAACAGCTCCTGCTCTACAAGGCTCTGGTTCAGTCACACATTCACATATGAGGATCAGTCCAGTTGGACCAACCCCACCTGTATATTGCTCTGGTGTTTAGCTGACAAAGTGAAACTTTATTTAAAGAGACAACGCGTCAACAGTTTGGATATATTGATCTTTTTTTAGGCTCTTTGTGTTTAGATTTTGTCTTAAAGGAACAGTGCGACACATTTGTCTCAGACTCAGATCAGGTCCAGGTTAGCACAAACACTGGAAGCAGGGGGAAGTGTTAGTCTAGCTCCATGTGTTGGCTGCTCTGGGCTTCCGTAGCGTAAGAGTTTGACATTAGTTTGTGTTTCAGAGAATTTACGGATTTTAATGTAAACAACAGATTTTATTGTAAAACAGTAAAAACTTTAAATTGTGATGAATTGTTTGTGAACACACGCACGTCTGCTGTCCTGGACCCATCTGAACTCTGCCGAACTCAAATGAACTCTACTGGACCCATCTGGGCTCTAATGGACTCTACTGGACTGTATACTTGACTCAACTAGGCTCCCCTGGACTCTACTGGACCATCTAGACTCTACTGGACTCTATACTGGACTCTGCTGGACTGTGTAGGATTCTGCGGTGTTCACTGTGGCTTCTGTCTCTGTTCTTCTGTTCTTGTTATTTATCATCTGTATTTATAAAGAGATGCTCCAATAAACTATTAACGGACCTGACTGTTACCATGGAGATTACTCACACACACACACACACACACATCACTCATGACACACATGGTTTATTTATCAGATCAAAGCAGTGACACACAGGTGAGAACAGGAAGTGATGTCAGTCTGTCACAGGCCCGCAGTGGCGCGCTCCAGCGGGTCGTCACTCCAATACTCTTGGTTCCAGCCCAGGAACCAGCCGGTGAAGGTCGGCGGTTCAAAGCCCTGTTTCACCCTCAGAATCGGGGTCTGAGGGTCTCTGTCAGCCAGGTCACTCTCCAGGTACCTGACAGCTACACACACACACATACACAAACACAGTTAGCTGTTAGCAATATAATTTTAACTACAGAAAATGTTAGGAAGTTTTCTAGCTTCCACATTTATCCTGCTAACTTCCTGTCTCTCTCACCTGAAGCTGTCGCCTCCGTCTTCTCATCCTCCCAAGCTTCGTTTCCGATCCAAACAAACACCTGCAGGAGGACACGGGAAGTGAGGTGACACAGAGGACAGGCAGGCGAGACATGTAGCCATGGTCATGGCTGGAGACTCACCTGGTCCCAGGTATCCAAGATCATGACATCATCAGGGGCGAGGTCATCCTGCGTCAGCTCACCTGGAACCTCCTCCATCTGAACACACACACACACACACACACACACACACACACACACACACACACACACACACACACACACACACACACACAGTGAGATGATGTAACACCACCTGAGGCCACCCTGGCAACCACTGTGCAGTGTAATAATAATAAATTTTATTTGTATTGCACTTTACATTTTAGCAATCTCAAAGTGCTGGTGTAACCACCAGTAACCAGGAAACAATGAGCCTCTTTCAGGTTGTGAACCAACAACATAGAACCCACTGTGATCATGTGACCAGGTCATGTGACCAGTCTGATGTACACATCAAGGCTATTTAGGAGAAGACTGAGACACGGGGTTAAACTTGGGGGGACTGCACATGTGCAGTGTAACTTGAGCTGCGATGCTGGAGGGTGACAGCAGGGGCGCTAGATAAAAAGCGCAGGATCCGCTCAGGCGATCAAGGAGCGCACTTGGTGCGGTCTGCCTGGACTTTTGGACGGCGGCTGCCTGAAGTTGTCCAAATTGCATCTCTGTCATTCTCACCCACAACGCAGGCCACCAGTGACAGTCCAGTAATAAGCTGTGAAAATGACATGCATGCACATCCCTCTTATTCCGCGGTCCCACGCCATCTACTGAGCCTTTGAGGAAGTGCAGACCAGATTTTACTGCGGATGTGCAATCCCCCCATGTTTGACCCCGTGTCTCAGCCTTCTCTTGAATAGCCTTGGGTGCACACCAGGAAGTTCCCGGTCTTGTTGGAGCAGGCAAACAGACGAGGAGGATGAGCCTCCATGTTTTTCTTCAGACGGGGGTAGTGACAGTAGTCCTCCTGCCCCCCCAGTGCATCCCAAAATGCACCTGTAACACAGAGAAACTCTACGTTCAGGTTCAACAGAGTTCATTGTGGACCAAGCATCACCTCCAAGACCTCCATGACCCCGCCCCCTTACCTTCCTCCTCACCCTCCTCCAGCTGGGTGGGGGTCACCTGCAGGAGTCCAGCCAAGTGTTCAGCTCCCTGAACTTCAGCTGAGCTGCTGCTCTCCCCTCTCCACATCCACGATCCACCAGAAGAGACCAGAAGGAACACGTCACTGGAGTTCAGACTGGGCGAGGACGGCTCCACCTGAGGACAACACCGCAGAGACACTGGTTATACTGGTTATATTGGACTAACACTGGTTACACTGGTTGTACTGGACTGACACTGGTTATATTGTTTATACTCGACTAATGCTGGTTATATTGTTTATACTGGTTAGACTGGTTATATTGTTTATACTGGACTAATGCTGTTTATATTGTTTATACTGGACTAACACTGGTTATATTGTTTATACTGGACTGACAGTGGATATATTGTTTATACTGGACTAATGCTGTTTATATTGTTTATACTGGACTAACACTGGATATATTGTTTATACTGGACTAATGCTGTTTATATTGTTTATACTGGACTAACACTGGATATATTGTTTATACTGGACTAATGCTGTTTATATTGTTTATACTGGACTAACACTGGATATATTGTTTATACTGGACTAATGCTGTTTATATTGTTTATACTGGACTAACACTGGATATATTGTTTATACTGGACTAACACTGGATATATTGTTTATACTGGACTAACACTGGATATATTGTTTATACTGGACTAACACTGGTTATATTGTTTATACTGGTTAGACTGGTTATATTGTTTATACTGGACTAACACTGGTTATATTGTTTATACTGGACTAATGCTGTTTATATTGTTTATACTGGACTAACACTGGATATATTGTTTATACTGGATTAATGCTGTTTATATTGTTTATAATGGACTAATGCTGTTTATATTGTTTATACTGGACTAACACTGGATATATTGTTTATACTGGACTAATGCTGTTTATATTGTTTATACTGGACTAACACTGGATATATTGTTTATACTGGACTAATGCTGTTTATATTGTTTATACTGGACTAACACTGGATATATTGTTTATACTGGACTAATGCTGTTTATATTGTTTATACTGGACTAACACTGGATATATTGTTTATACTGGACTAACACTGGATATATTGTTTATACTGGACTAACACTGGATATATTGTTTATACTGGACTAACACTGGTTATATTGTTTATACTGGTTAGACTGGTTATATTGTTTATACTGGACTAACACTGGTTATATTGTTTATACTGGACTAATGCTGTTTATATTGTTTATACTGGACTAACACTGGATATATTGTTTATACTGGATTAATGCTGTTTATATTGTTTATAATGGACTAATGCTGTTTATATTGTTTATACTGGACTAACACTGGATATATTGTTTATACTGGATTAATGCTGTTTATATTGTTTATAATGGATTAATGCTGTTTATATTGTTTATAATGGACTAATGCTGTTTATATTGTTTATACTGGACTAACGCTGGTTATATTGTTTATACTGGACTAACACTGGGGCCTGTATCACAAAGTGAGATCAATCTTTCCTGGGTTACTCAGACCTATCTTGGGTTGACTAACCCTAACAATGGCAATCAGGATAATCAGTATCACGACGTTGGATATCAACTCGGTAACTCAACCCAGAGTTGCTTTATCAAGAGCCGTGAACGCGCACGCAGCGAACCAATCACAATCATGAGAGAAGCGCAGCGTCACTGAGCGTCCTCACTGAGCGTCCTCACTGAGCGCCGTATGTGAGGAAAAATAGTATTTCTCATGTGAGGATCAGAAATTAATTCTACTAAAATATGAGGAGGAGAAAAGCAACATTAGAGAAAAGGCCAACACTGTGGCAGCTGCAGGAGGAGGAAACATGTGTGGCAACGCATAACAGGATGAATAATGTTTTGTTTTAGTTTAGATTAGTTTATTTGCACATAATGTTAAAAACAGACAGTATAACATTTACAAGATTAAAAAAAGAAAAGTGCCGGAGAGGTTAGAAGCCACTAAAAGCTTATCAAAGAAATCCCCCTGTCAAAACCTCAATGAAATCACATAATAGAGAAGAAAAAGAAACAGGTGAGGAAAGAAGAAATAGAGGAGGAGAGAGGGAAAAATCAAGACAAAACAAGGCAGCAAATAAAATGATGTGTAGGTTAAATGACTCATCACTGGTTCAAGTAGCTACAGTACCTGTACCTGTACATCTGACACTGATCACACCCTTGAATCCCATGAAATCAATGCTGCGCAGATGAACTGCGTGTATTACAACTATCGTCTAACATCACTGCGTCTGATAAACTGGTCTTCTTTGTCATAACATTATATATGCTACAATAAAGATTAAAGCTGACGCCACAATTAAATCATATCAACACCAAACTGATAGTCTGAATAAAATCATCCTGATATTGAGCTGTGTTAGAAATTAACAGCTGCACAGAAATATACCTAGTGTCCCTCTTTAAAAAACAAAAAGGAAAATCCCTCAAACACCATGAAGTGTAGACATGATAGGCTACTTTCCACATTTCCAGCAGCAAAGCTGTCAATTAGGCCCATTATCTTTAACAGGGATCATTTCCTCCAACAAAACAAAATGTTGGTACTAATTAATGGTGCTATTAAGTGTCCGCAAATGATCAGTTTCTTTCTTATGAAGGGGTGGGATGAAAGTTCCACTTCTTTCCACTCCTTTTTGAACAATCTTTTCATTGTCTGTTGTTGTTGCTTTCTTTTCTTTTTTAATGTTTTTAATGTTTAATGATTTGTTTAATGTTTTCAAATCAAAATCAATCAAATGAATTAAACTTCCCGTCATGACTGGGCTGCATTTCTGTCAGCCATCAACAGCTGATTGTCCAGTGGGTGGTGCTTTTTATAGGATCAGATTCAACCCTGAACTTACCCTGCTCCGGAGCAGGATAGCCGTTCAGAGTAAGTTACCATGGTGATCTACCCCGATAAGAACTGGACCTGCGTGAGACCGAAAACCCAGGGTTAACCCTGAAGTTACCTCGCTGAGACATTAATCCTGCTTCGTGATACAGGCCCCTGGTTATATTGTTTATACTGGTTACACTGGTTATATTGGTTATACTGGACTAACACTGATTATACTGGTTACACTGGTTATATTGGTTATACTGGACTAACACTGATTATACTGATTACACTGGTTTTACAGGACTAACATTGGTTATACTGGACCAACATTGGTTATACTGGAGTAACACTGTTTATACTGGTTACACTGGTTATATTGTTTATACTGGACTAACACTGATTATACTGGTTACACTGGTTATATTGGTTATACTGGACTAACACTGTTTATACTGGTTACACTGGTTATATTGATAATACTGGACTAACACTGACTATACTGGTTACACTGGTTATATTGGTTATACTGGACTAACACTGATTATACTGGTTACACTGGTTATATTGGTTATACTGGACTAACACTGTTTATACTGGTTACACTGGTTATATTGGTTATACTGGACTAACACTGTTTATACTGGTTACACTGGTTATACTGGTTATACTGGACTAACACTGATTATACTGATTACACTGGTTTTACAGGACTAACATTGGTTATACTGGACCAACATTGGTTATACTGGAGTAACACTGTTTATACTGGTTACACTGGTTATATTGTTTATACTGGACTAACACTGTTTATACTGGTTACACTGGTTATATTGATAATACTGGATTAACACTGACTATACTGGTTACACTGGTTATATTGGTTATACTGGACTAACACTGATTATACTGGTTACACTGGTTATATTGGTTATACTGGACTAACACTGTTTATACTGGTTACACTGGTTATATTGATAATACTGGACTAACACTGACTATACTGGTTACACTGGTTATATTGGTTATACTGGACTAACACTGATTATACTGGTTACACTGGTTATACTGGTTATACTGGACTAACACTGATTATACTGGTTACACTGGTTATATTGTTTATACTGGACTAACACTGTTTATACTGGTTACACTGGTTATATTGTTTATACTGGACTAACACTGTTTATACTGGTTACACTGGTTATACTGGTTATACTGGACTAACACTGTTTATACTGGTTACACTGGTTATACTGGTTATACTGGACTAACACTGATTATACTGATTACACTGGTTTTACAGGACTAACATTGGTTATACTGGACCAACATTGGTTATACTGGAGTAACACTGTTTATACTGGTTACACTGGTTATATTGTTTATACTGGACTAACACTGTTTATACTGGTTACACTGGTTATATTGTTTATACTGGACTAACACTGTTTATACTGGTTACACTGGTTATATTGTTTATACTGGACTAACACTGTTTATACTGGTTACACTGGTTATATTGATAATACTGGATTAACACTGACTATACTGGTTACACTGGTTATATTGGTTATACTGGACTAACACTGATTATACTGGTTACACTGGTTATATTGGTTATACTGGACTAACACTGTTTATACTGGTTACACTGGTTATATTGATAATACTGGACTAACACTGACTATACTGGTTACACTGGTTATATTGGTTATACTGGACTAACACTGATTATACTGGTTACACTGGTTATACTGGTTATACTGGACTAACACTGATTATACTGGTTACACTGGTTATATTGGTTATACTGGACTAACACTGTTTATACTGGTTACACTGGTTATACTGGTTATACTGGACTAACACTGATTATACTGGTTACACTGGTTATATTGGTTATACTGGACTAACACTGATTATACTGGTTACACTGGTTATACTGGTTATACTGGACTAACACTGTTTATACTGGTTACACTGGTTATATTGATAATACTGGACTAACACTGACTACACTGGTTACACTGGTTATATTGGTTATACTGGACTAACACTGATTATACTGGTTACACTGGTTATATTGGTTATACTGGACTAACACTGTTTATACTGGTTACACTGGTTATACTGGTTATACTGGACTAACACTGATTATACTGGTTACACTGGTTATATTGATAATACTGGACTAACACTGACTATACTGGTTACACTGGTTATATTGGTTATACTGGACTAACACTGATTATACTGGTTACACTGGTTATATTGGTTATACTGGACTAACACTGTTTATACTGGTTACACTGGTTATATTGGTTATACTGGACTAACACTGATTATACTGGTTACACTGGTTATACTGGTTATACTGGACTAACACTGATTATACTGGTTACACTGGTTATATTGGTTATACTGGACTAACACTGTTTATACTGGTTACACTGGTTATATTGATAATACTGGACTAACACTGACTATACTGGTTACACTGGTTATATTGGTTATACTGGACTAACACTGATTATACTGGTTACACTGGTTATATTGATAATACTGGACTAACACTGACTATACTGGTTACACTGGTTATATTGGTTATACTGGACTAACACTGTTTATACTGGTTACACTGGTTATACTGGTTATACTGGACTAACACTGATTATACTGGTTACACTGGTTATATTGATAATACTGGACTAACACTGACTATACTGGTTACACTGGTTATATTGGTTATACTGGACTAACACTGATTATACTGGTTACACTGGTTATATTGGTTATACTGGACTAACACTGTTTATACTGGTTACACTGGTTATATTGGTTATACTGGACTAACACTGATTATACTGGTTACACTGGTTATACTGGTTATACTGGACTAACACTGATTATACTGGTTACACTGGTTATATTGGTTATACTGGACTAACACTGTTTATACTGGTTACACTGGTTATATTGATAATACTGGACTAACACTGACTATACTGGTTAAACTGGTTATATTGGTTATACTGGACTAACACTGATTATACTGGTTACACTGGTTATACTGGTTATACTGGATTAACACTGATTATACTGGTTACACTGGTTATATTGGTTATACTGGACTAACACTGTTTATACTGGTTACACTGGTTATATTGATAATACTGGACTAACACTGACTATACTGGTTACACTGGTTATATTGGTTATACTGGACTAACACTGATTATACTTGTTACGCTGGTTATATTGGTTATACTGGACTAACACTGATTATACTGGTTACACTGGTTATATTGGTTATACTGGACTAACACTGTTTATACTGGTTACACTGGTTATATTGATAATACTGGACTAACACTGATTATACTGGTTACACTGGTTTTACAGGACTAACATTGGTTATACTGGACCAACACTGGTTATACTGGAGTAACAGTGTTTATACTGGTTATATTGATAATGCTGGACTAACACTGATTATACTGGTTACACTGGTTTTACAGGACTAACATTGGTTATACTGGACCAACACTGGTTATACTGGACTAACACTGACTATACTGGTTACACTGGTTATATTGGTTATACTGGACTAACACTGTTTATACTGGTTACACTGGTTATATTGATAATACTGGACTAACACTGACTATACTGGTTACACTGGTTTTACAGGACTAACATTGGTTATACTGGACCAACACTGGTTATACTGGACTAACACTGACTATACTGGTTACACTGGTTTTACAGGACTAACATTGGTTATACTGGAGTAACAGTGTTTATACTGGTTATATTGTTAATGCTGGACTAACACTGATTATACTGGTTACACTGGTTTTACAGGACTAACATTGGTTATACTGGACCAACACTGGTTATACTGGACTAACACTGACTATACTGGTTACACTGGTTATATTGGTTATACTGGACTAACACTGATTATACTGGTTACACTGGTTATATTGGTTATACTGGACCAACACTGGTTATACTGGTTACACTGGTTATATTGATAATACTGGACTAACACTGACTACACTGGTTACACTGGTTTTACAGGACTAACATTGGTTATACTGGACCAACACTGGTTATACTGGACTAACACTGACTATACTGGTTACACTGGTTTTACAGGACTAACATTGGTTATACTGGACCAACATTGGTTATACTGGAGTAACACTGTTTATACTGGTTACACTGGTTATATTGTTTATACTGGACTAACACTGATTATACTGGTTACACTGGTTATATTGGTTATACTGGACTAACACTGTTTATACTGGTTACACTGGTTATATTGATAATACTGGACTAACACTGACTATACTGGTTACACTGGTTATATTGGTTATACTGGACTAACACTGTTTATACTGGTTACACTGGTTATATTGATAATACTGGACTAACACTGACTATACTGGTTACACTGGTTTTACAGGACTAACATTGGTTATACTGGACCAACATTGGTTATACTGGACTAACACTGTTTATACTGGTTACACTGGTTATATTGTTTATACTGGACTAACACTGACTATACTGGTTACACTGGTTATATTGGTTATACTGGACTAACACTGATTATACTGGTTACACTGGTTATACTGGTTATACTGGACTAACACTGATTATACTGGTTACACTGGTTATATTGTTTATACTGGACTAACACTGTTTATACTGGTTACACTGGTTATATTGTTTATACTGGACTAACACTGTTTATACTGGTTACACTAGTTATACTGGTTATACTGGACTAACACTGTTTATACTGGTTACACTGGTTATACTGGTTATACTGGACTAACACTGATTATACTGATTACACTGGTTTTACAGGACTAACATTGGTTATACTGGACCAACATTGGTTATACTGGAGTAACACTGTTTATACTGGTTACACTGGTTATATTGTTTATACTGGACTAACACTGTTTATACTGGTTACACTGGTTATATTGTTTATACTGGACTAACACTGTTTATACTGGTTACACTGGTTATATTGTTTATACTGGACTAACACTGTTTATACTGGTTACACTGGTTATATTGATAATACTGGATTAACACTGACTATACTGGTTACACTGGTTATATTGGTTATACTGGACTAACACTGATTATACTGGTTACACTGGTTATATTGGTTATACTGGACTAACACTGTTTATACTGGTTACACTGGTTATATTGATAATACTGGACTAACACTGACTATACTGGTTACACTGGTTATATTGGTTATACTGGACTAACACTGATTATACTGGCTACACTGGTTATATTGGTTATACTGGACTAACACTGTTTATACTGGTTACACTGGTTATATTGATAATACTGGACTAACACTGACTATACTGGTTACACTGGTTATATTGGTTATACTGGACTAACACTGTTTATACTGGTTACACTGGTTATATTGATAATACTGGACTAACACTGACTATACTGGTTACACTGGTTATATTGGTTATACTGGACTAACACTGTTTATACTGGTTACACTGGTTATATTGATAATACTGGACTAACACTGACTATACTGGTTACACTGGTTTTACAGGACTAACATTGGTTATACTGGACCAACATTGGTTATACTGGACTAACACTGTTTATACTGGTTACACTGGTTATATTGTTTATACTGGACTAACACTGACTATACTGGTTACACTGGTTATATTGGTTATACTGGACTAACACTGATTATACTGGTTACACTGGTTATACTGGTTATACTGGACTAACACTGATTATACTGGTTACACTGGTTATATTGTTTATACTGGACTAACACTGTTTATACTGGTTACACTGGTTATATTGTTTATACTGGACTAACACTGTTTATACTGGTTACACTGGTTATACTGGTTATACTGGACTAACACTGTTTATACTGGTTACACTGGTTATACTGGTTATACTGGACTAACACTGATTATACTGATTACACTGGTTTTACAGGACTAACATTGGTTATACTGGACCAACATTGGTTATACTGGAGTAACACTGTTTATACTGGTTACACTGGTTATATTGTTTATACTGGACTAACACTGTTTATACTGGTTACACTGGTTATATTGTTTATACTGGACTAACACTGTTTATACTGGTTACACTGGTTATATTGTTTATACTGGACTAACACTGTTTATACTGGTTACACTGGTTATATTGTTTATACTGGACTAACACTGTTTATACTGGTTACACTGGTTATATTGATAATACTGGATTAACACTGACTATACTGGTTACACTGGTTATATTGGTTATACTGGACTAACACTGATTATACTGGTTACACTGGTTATATTGGTTATACTGGACTAACACTGTTTATACTGGTTACACTGGTTATATTGATAATACTGGACTAACACTGACTATACTGGTTACACTGGTTATATTGGTTATACTGGACTAACACTGATTATACTGGCTACACTGGTTATATTGGTTATACTGGACTAACACTGTTTATACTGGTTACACTGGTTATATTGATAATACTGGACTAACACTGACTATACTGGTTACACTGGTTATATTGGTTATACTGGACTAACACTGATTATACTGGTTACACTGGTTATACTGGTTATACTGGACTAACACTGATTATACTGGTTACACTGGTTATATTGATAATACTGGACTAACACTGACTATACTGGTTACACTGGTTATATTGGTTATACTGGACTAACACTGATTATACTGGTTACACTGGTTATATTGGTTATACTGGACTAACACTGTTTATACTGGTTACACTGGTTATATTGGTTATACTGGACTAACACTGATTATACTGGTTACACTGGTTATACTGGTTATACTGGACTAACACTGATTATACTGGTTACACTGGTTATATTGGTTATACTGGACTAACACTGTTTATACTGGTTACACTGGTTATATTGATAATACTGGACTAACACTGACTATACTGGTTACACTGGTTATATTGGTTATACTGGACTAACACTGATTATACTGGTTACACTGGTTATACTGGTTATACTGGATTAACACTGATTATACTGGTTACACTGGTTATATTGGTTATACTGGACTAACACTGTTTATACTGGTTACACTGGTTATATTGATAATACTGGACTAACACTGACTATACTGGTTACACTGGTTATATTGGTTATACTGGACTAACACTGATTATACTTGTTACGCTGGTTATATTGGTTATACTGGACTAACACTGATTATACTGGTTACACTGGTTATATTGGTTATACTGGACTAACACTGTTTATACTGGTTACACTGGTTATATTGATAATACTGGACTAACACTGATTATACTGGTTACACTGGTTTTACAGGACTAACATTGGTTATACTGGACCAACACTGGTTATACTGGAGTAACAGTGTTTATACTGGTTATATTGATAATGCTGGACTAACACTGATTATACTGGTTACACTGGTTTTACAGGACTAACATTGGTTATACTGGACCAACACTGGTTATACTGGACTAACACTGACTATACTGGTTACACTGGTTATATTGGTTATACTGGACTAACACTGTTTATACTGGTTACACTGGTTATATTGATAATACTGGACTAACACTGACTATACTGGTTACACTGGTTTTACAGGACTAACATTGGTTATACTGGACCAACACTGGTTATACTGGAGTAACAGTGTTTATACTGGTTATATTGATAATGCTGGACTAACACTGATTATACTGGTTACACTGGTTTTACAGGACTAACATTGGTTATACTGGACCAACACTGGTTATACTGGACTAACACTGACTATACTGGTTACACTGGTTTTACAGGACTAACATTGGTTATACTGGAGTAACAGTGTTTATACTGGTTATATTGTTAATGCTGGACTAACACTGATTATACTGGTTACACTGGTTTTACAGGACTAACATTGGTTATACTGGACCAACACTGGTTATACTGGACTAACACTGACTATACTGGTTACACTGGTTATATTGGTTATACTGGACTAACACTGATTATACTGGTTACACTGGTTATATTGGTTATACTGGACCAACACTGGTTATACTGGTTACACTGGTTATATTGATTATACTGGACTAACACTGACTACACTGGTTACACTGGTTTTACAGGACTAACATTGGTTATACTGGACCAACACTGGTTATACTGGAGTAACAGTGTTTATACTGGTTATATTGATAATGCTGGACTAACACTGATTATACTGGTTACACTGGTTTTACAGGACTAACATTGGTTATACTGGACCAACACTGGTTATACTGGACTAACACTGACTATACTGGTTACACTGGTTTTACAGGACTAACATTGGTTATACTGGACCAACATTGGTTATACTGGAGTAACACTGTTTATACTGGTTACACTGGTTATATTGTTTATACTGGACTAACACTGATTATACTGGTTACACTGGTTATATTGGTTATACTGGACTAACACTGTTTATACTGGTTACACTGGTTATATTGATAATACTGGACTAACACTGACTATACTGGTTACACTGGTTATATTGGTTATACTGGACTAACACTGTTTATACTGGTTACACTGGTTATATTGATAATACTGGACTAACACTGACTATACTGGTTACACTGGTTTTACAGGACTAACATTGGTTATACTGGACCAACATTGGTTATACTGGACTAACACTGTTTATACTGGTTACACTGGTTATATTGTTTATACTGGACTAACACTGACTATACTGGTTACACTGGTTATATTGGTTATACTGGACTAACACTGATTATACTGGTTACACTGGTTATACTGGTTATACTGGACTAACACTGATTATACTGGTTACACTGGTTATATTGTTTATACTGGACTAACACTGTTTATACTGGTTACACTGGTTATATTGTTTATACTGGACTAACACTGTTTATACTGGTTACACTGGTTATACTGGTTATACTGGACTAACACTGTTTATACTGGTTACACTGGTTATACTGGTTATACTGGACTAACACTGATTATACTGATTACACTGGTTTTACAGGACTAACATTGGTTATACTGGACCAACATTGGTTATACTGGAGTAACACTGTTTATACTGGTTACACTGGTTATATTGTTTATACTGGACTAACACTGTTTATACTGGTTACACTGGTTATATTGTTTATACTGGACTAACACTGTTTATACTGGTTACACTGGTTATATTGTTTATACTGGACTAACACTGTTTATACTGGTTACACTGGTTATATTGTTTATACTGGACTAACACTGTTTATACTGGTTACACTGGTTATATTGATAATACTGGATTAACACTGACTATACTGGTTACACTGGTTATATTGGTTATACTGGACTAACACTGATTATACTGGTTACACTGGTTATATTGGTTATACTGGACTAACACTGTTTATACTGGTTACACTGGTTATATTGATAATACTGGACTAACACTGACTATACTGGTTACACTGGTTATATTGGTTATACTGGACTAACACTGATTATACTGGCTACACTGGTTATATTGGTTATACTGGACTAACACTGTTTATACTGGTTACACTGGTTATATTGATAATACTGGACTAACACTGACTATACTGGTTACACTGGTTATATTGGTTATACTGGACTAACACTGATTATACTGGTTACACTGGTTACACTGGTTATACTGGACTAACACTGATTATACTGGTTACACTGGTTATATTGGTTATACTGGACTAACACTGTTTATACTGGTTACACTGGTTATACTGGTTATACTGGACTAACACTGATTATACTGGTTACACTGGTTATATTGGTTATACTGGACTAACACTGATTATACTGGTTACACTGGTTATACTGGTTATACTGGACTAACACTGTTTATACTGGTTACACTGGTTATATTGATAATACTGGACTAACACTGACTACACTGGTTACACTGGTTATATTGGTTATACTGGACTAACACTGATTATACTGGTTACACTGGTTATATTGGTTATACTGGACTAACACTGTTTATACTGGTTACACTGGTTATACTGGTTATACTGGACTAACACTGATTATACTGGTTACACTGGTTATATTGATAATACTGGACTAACACTGACTATACTGGTTACACTGGTTATATTGGTTATACTGGACTAACACTGATTATACTGGTTACACTGGTTATATTGGTTATACTGGACTAACACTGTTTATACTGGTTACACTGGTTATATTGGTTATACTGGACTAACACTGATTATACTGGTTACACTGGTTATACTGGTTATACTGGACTAACACTGATTATACTGGTTACACTGGTTATATTGGTTATACTGGACTAACACTGTTTATACTGGTTACACTGGTTATATTGATAATACTGGACTAACACTGACTATACTGGTTACACTGGTTATATTGGTTATACTGGACTAACACTGATTATACTTGTTACGCTGGTTATATTGGTTATACTGGACTAACACTGATTATACTGGTTACACTGGTTATATTGGTTATACTGGACTAACACTGTTTATACTGGTTACACTGGTTATATTGATAATACTGGACTAACACTGATTATACTGGTTACACTGGTTTTACAGGACTAACATTGGTTATACTGGACCAACACTGGTTATACTGGAGTAACAGTGTTTATACTGGTTATATTGATAATGCTGGACTAACACTGATTATACTGGTTACACTGGTTTTACAGGACTAACATTGGTTATACTGGACCAACACTGGTTATACTGGACTAACACTGACTATACTGGTTACACTGGTTATATTGGTTATACTGGACTAACACTGTTTATACTGGTTACACTGGTTATATTGATAATACTGGACTAACACTGACTATACTGGTTACACTGGTTTTACAGGACTAACATTGGTTATACTGGACCAACACTGGTTATACTGGAGTAACAGTGTTTATACTGGTTATATTGATAATGCTGGACTAACACTGATTATACTGGTTACACTGGTTTTACTGGACTAACATTGGTTATACTGGACCAACACTGGTTATACTGGACTAACACTGACTATACTGGTTACACTGGTTTTACAGGACTAACATTGGTTATACTGGAGTAACAGTGTTTATACTGGTTATATTGTTAATGCTGGACTAACACTGATTATACTGGTTACACTGGTTTTACAGGACTAACATTGGTTATACTGGACCAACACTGGTTATACTGGACTAACACTGACTATACTGGTTACACTGGTTATATTGGTTATACTGGACTAACACTGATTATACTGGTTACACTGGTTATATTGGTTATACTGGACCAACACTGGTTATACTGGTTACACTGGTTATATTGATAATACTGGACTAACACTGACTACACTGGTTACACTGGTTTTACAGGACTAACATTGGTTATACTGGACCAACACTGGTTATACTGGAGTAACAGTGTTTATACTGGTTATATTGATAATGCTGGACTAACACTGATTATACTGGTTACACTGGTTTTACAGGACTAACATTGGTTATACTGGACCAACACTGGTTATACTGGACTAACACTGACTATACTGGTTACACTGGTTTTACAGGACTAACATTGGTTATACTGGACCAACATTGGTTATACTGGAGTAACACTGTTTATACTGGTTACACTGGTTATATTGTTTATACTGGACTAACACTGATTATACTGGTTACACTGGTTATATTGGTTATACTGGACTAACACTGTTTATACTGGTTACACTGGTTATATTGATAATACTGGACTAACACTGACTATACTGGTTACACTGGTTATATTGGTTATACTGGACTAACACTGTTTATACTGGTTACACTGGTTATATTGATAATACTGGACTAACACTGACTATACTGGTTACACTGGTTTTACAGGACTAACATTGGTTATACTGGACCAACATTGGTTATACTGGACTAACACTGTTTATACTGGTTACACTGGTTATATTGTTTATACTGGACTAACACTGACTATACTGGTTACACTGGTTATATTGGTTATACTGGACTAACACTGATTATACTGGTTACACTGGTTATACTGGTTATACTGGACTAACACTGATTATACTGGTTACACTGGTTATATTGTTTATACTGGACTAACACTGTTTATACTGGTTACACTGGTTATATTGTTTATACTGGACTAACACTGTTTATACTGGTTACACTGGTTATACTGGTTATACTGGACTAACACTGTTTATACTGGTTACACTGGTTATACTGGTTATACTGGACTAACACTGATTATACTGATTACACTGGTTTTACAGGACTAACATTGGTTATACTGGACCAACATTGGTTATACTGGAGTAACACTGTTTATACTGGTTACACTGGTTATATTGTTTATACTGGACTAACACTGTTTATACTGGTTACACTGGTTATATTGTTTATACTGGACTAACACTGTTTATACTGGTTACACTGGTTATATTGTTTATACTGGACTAACACTGTTTATACTGGTTACACTGGTTATATTGTTTATACTGGACTAACACTGTTTATACTGGTTACACTGGTTATATTGATAATACTGGATTAACACTGACTATACTGGTTACACTGGTTATATTGGTTATACTGGACTAACACTGATTATACTGGTTACACTGGTTATATTGGTTATACTGGACTAACACTGTTTATACTGGTTACACTGGTTATATTGATAATACTGGACTAACACTGACTATACTGGTTACACTGGTTATATTGGTTATACTGGACTAACACTGATTATACTGGCTACACTGGTTATATTGGTTATACTGGACTAACACTGTTTATACTGGTTACACTGGTTATATTGATAATACTGGACTAACACTGACTATACTGGTTACACTGGTTATATTGGTTATACTGGACTAACACTGATTATACTGGTTACACTGGTTATACTGGTTATACTGGACTAACACTGATTATACTGGTTACACTTGTTATATTGGTTATACTGGACTAACACTGTTTATACTGGTTACACTGGTTATACTGGTTATACTGGACTAACACTGATTATACTGGTTACACTGGTTATATTGGTTATACTGGACTAACACTGATTATACTGGTTACACTGGTTATACTGGTTATACTGGACTAACACTGTTTATACTGGTTACACTGGTTATATTGATAATACTGGACTAACACTGACTACACTGGTTACACTGGTTATATTGGTTATACTGGACTAACACTGATTATACTGGTTACACTGGTTATATTGGTTATACTGGACTAACACTGTTTATACTGGTTACACTGGTTATACTGGTTATACTGGACTAACACTGATTATACTGGTTACACTGGTTATATTGATAATACTGGACTAACACTGACTATACTGGTTACACTGGTTATATTGGTTATACTGGACTAACACTGATTATACTGGTTACACTGGTTATATTGGTTATACTGGACTAACACTGTTTATACTGGTTACACTGGTTATATTGGTTATACTGGACTAACACTGATTATACTGGTTACACTGGTTATACTGGTTATACTGGACTAACACTGATTATACTGGTTACACTGGTTATATTGGTTATACTGGACTAACACTGTTTATACTGGTTACACTGGTTATATTGATAATACTGGACTAACACTGACTATACTGGTTACACTGGTTATATTGGTTATACTGGACTAACACTGATTATACTGGTTACACTGGTTATACTGGTTATACTGGATTAACACTGATTATACTGGTTACACTGGTTATATTGGTTATACTGGACTAACACTGTTTATACTGGTTACACTGGTTATATTGATAATACTGGACTAACACTGACTATACTGGTTACACTGGTTATATTGGTTATACTGGACTAACACTGATTATACTTGTTACGCTGGTTATATTGGTTATACTGGACTAACACTGATTATACTGGTTACACTGGTTATATTGGTTATACTGGACTAACACTGTTTATACTGGTTACACTGGTTATATTGATAATACTGGACTAACACTGATTATACTGGTTACACTGGTTTTACAGGACTAACATTGGTTATACTGGACCAACACTGGTTATACTGGACTAACACTGATTATACTGGTTACACTGGTTATATTGGTTATACTGGACTAACACTGTTTATACTGGTTACACTGGTTATATTGATAATGCTGGACTAACACTGATTATACTGGTTACACTGGTTTTACAGGACTAACATTGGTTATACTGGACCAACACTGGTTATACTGGACTAACACTGACTATACTGGTTACACTGGTTATATTGGTTATACTGGACTAACACTGTTTATACTGGTTACACTGGTTATATTGATAATACTGGACTAACACTGACTATACTGGTTACACTGGTTTTACAGGACTAACATTGGTTATACTGGACCAACACTGGTTATACTGGAGTAACAGTGTTTATACTGGTTATATTGATAATGCTGGACTAACACTGATTATACTGGTTACACTGGTTTTACAGGACTAACATTGGTTATACTGGACCAACACTGGTTATACTGGACTAACACTGACTATACTGGTTACACTGGTTTTACAGGACTAACATTGGTTATACTGGAGTAACAGTGTTTATACTGGTTATATTGTTAATGCTGGACTAACACTGATTATACTGGTTACACTGGTTTTACAGGACTAACATTGGTTATACTGGACCAACACTGGTTATACTGGACTAACACTGACTATACTGGTTACACTGGTTATATTGGTTATACTGGACTAACACTGATTATACTGGTTACACTGGTTATATTGGTTATACTGGACCAACACTGGTTATACTGGTTACACTGGTTATATTGATAATACTGGACTAACACTGACTACACTGGTTACACTGGTTTTACAGGACTAACATTGGTTATACTGGACCAACACTGGTTATACTGGAGTAACAGTGTTTATACTGGTTATATTGATAATGCTGGACTAACACTGATTATACTGGTTACACTGGTTTTACAGGACTAACATTGGTTATACTGGACCAACACTGGTTATACTGGACTAACACTGACTATACTGGTTACACTGGTTTTACAGGACTAACATTGGTTATACTGGAGTAACAGTGTTTATACTGGTTATATTGATAATGCTGGACTAACACTGATTATACTGGTTACACTGGTTTTACAGGACTAACATTGGTTATACTGGACCAACACTGGTTATACTGGACTAACACTGACTATACTGGTTACACTGGTTATATTGGTTATACTGGACTAACACTGATTATACTGGTTACACTGGTTATATTGGTTATACTGGACCAACACTGGTTATACTGGTTACACTGGTTATATTGATAATACTGGACTAACACTGACTACACTGGTTACACTGGTTTTACAGGACTAACATTGGTTATACTGGACCAACACTGGTTATACTGGAGTAACAGTGTTTATACTGGTTATATTGATAATGCTGGACTAACACTGATTATACTGGTTACACTGGTTTTACAGGACTAACATTGGTTATACTGGACCAACACTGGTTATACTGGAGTAACAGTGTTTATACTGGTTATATTGATAATGCTGGACTAACACTGATTATACTGGTTACACTGGTTATACTGGACCAACACTGATTATACTGGTTACACTGGTTATATTGATAATACTGGACTAACACTGATTATACTGGTTACACTGGTTTTACAGGACTAACATTGGTTATACTGGACCAACACTGGTTATACTGGAGTAACAGTGTTTATACTGGTTATATTGATAATGCTGGACTAACACTGATTATACTGGTTACACTGGTTATACTGGACCAACACTGATTATACTGGACTAACAGTGGTTATACTGGACTAACACTGCTTATAGTGGACTAACACTGGTTATACTGGTGATACTGGGATAACACTGGTTACACTGGTGTAACTCAGACTGTGTCTGACTCTGGTTTTCTGTCTCACCTCCACAGCTCTGGTATCTCCCGCTGGATTGGCTCGAACCTGAAACAGACGGGTATCTGCCACCTCTGATTGGCCGCCCTCTCTGGAAGTCCCGCCCTTGTACACCACCATTGGTTTTCCTCCAAACAGGCTCATGAGGTGGGCGGGCTCTTTGCCCTGTATCACACGAACCTGCACAGGCAGACCGATGAGAGACGACCAGGTCATGGTCCAGAGGGTTACAGTTAGAGTCTGGAGGGTTAATGATGATAACAATAAGTGGGTGTAGTGTTCCCAGTCACTGTACCTGTACAGCTGCCCCGCCCATTTCATCATCCAAAGCTATCGCCAACAGTGCCGACGCTCCGACCTCATCCTGACTGGACTCCGCCCCCTGCCTGAGGACAGAGACACATACTGAATATTAACATGGTGTAACTTTAAAGGTTGAAGGATGTTGATGACACATTTGAAACAGACACCTACACCAGGGGGAGTCGCCTTGCACCTGATCACACCTGAGCACACCTGTACCAGACCCAGTTCAACTAGACCCAGTTCAACTAGACCCAGTCCAACTAGACCCAGTCCAACTAGACCCAGTCCAACTAGATCCAGTCCAACTAGACCCAGTCCAACTAGACCCAGTCCAACTAGACCCAGTCCAACTAGATCCAGTCCAACTAGACCCAGTCCAACTAGACCCAGTCCAACTAGATCCAGTCCAACTAGACCCAGTCCAACTAGACCCAGTCCAACTAGACCCAGTCCAACTAGATCCAGTCCAACTAGACCCAGTCCAACTAGACCCAGTTCAACTAGACCCAGTCCAACTTGAACTAGACCCAGTCCAACTAGACCCAGTCCAACTAGACCCAGTCCAACTTGAACTAGACCCAGTCCAACTAGACCCAGTCCATCTATACACAGTGAGACGGCCACTTTAAGACCTGGTGTGATGATCTTGTATCAAACATGAAACAAACTAAAGAGATGATCTTCGACCCTGAGGGAACTGTAGCTCATGACCCTGTGATTATTGATAACAATGACAGCAACAGGTGTCCTCATACAAACACCCAGGACTAATGTTGGCTAATAATCTGAGCTGGAGCGTTCATGACGACCACTTGTGTAACACATTAGCAGATTAGGTGTGTTAGCTGCGGCTGTTTGAGGTCTGAACTGAGATCATGTTAACATACTACAATGCCATATTAGCAAGCATTATATGGTATGACAGTGTGGTTCAGCTCCCTTACAGTCCAGTGTGAGGCTAGACCTCGAGAAATGGTGACAACTGCCATGAAGTTAATGGGGAAACATGACCAACTCCAGTCCCTCCAGTCACTTTATGAGGGTAGTCAGACAAGCCAAAAAAATCATGAGTGACCCCTCACATGTTCTATTTTTCGAATATGAAATGTTACCATTGGGGAGGCACTACAGAGCCAGCAGACGTAAGAGTAACCGTTATGCTTTATCCCCACCTCCATCTACTACTTAATAAACAAATACACCCCTCCACCCCAGTCAGGGC